>JAHREE010000490.1:1813515-1892649 GCA_033628505.1 Tringa tobata
GAGGTCTTCTGATACACCAAAGTATATCACTGGTCTTTATTAGTAGCGTCTACCTAATGTTATCGAGAGAGGGTGCTTTTTTTCCTGATGGGGCAGGTCCTGTGCTATTGAGTTACGATGGTCAGTTGAAGAACATTGCTGAGTACCCTCAGAAATCAATGTCGACTAAAGTGAGGATTAAGAAAGGAATCAGTAAATCAAATGCCGGGTGTGAATACAGAAAAACTGAAGTGGTGCCATTGAGGCGGACCACACTGGTGAATCATCTTAGTACAAATTCAGTAGGCTTTGACTCATACTTGATCCTTCCCTATTGGTCCTTAATACTGATATGTAGAAAATCACAGATCACAATCTTAAATTTCTCTATTTTAAAAGAGGAAAATAAATATGCTCCTTTCATTTCAGGACTATCTGGAAAGGAGTTTGTTCCCTAAAATATAAGGTTTTCTAAAAATTGTAGGAAGAAGCATGAAAAGTATAAACAAAATTTATAAAGTAAAGATTTAGAGCAAGTACATTACTATAAAAATACCATCATTTAAAAAAAAAAAATATATTCCGGTCAATATTACAACTAGCTCGGTTAGCCTTCCAGAACTACTTAGAGATCTTCTTATTAAATCTTTATAAATGGATTTGTTACTTACAGCAGAAAGATAATTTGGAATGCAAATGGGAATTTTTACATGAATGAACTGAGCAGAACTCTTGTAAAAACGCGTATCACTAGGCATAGGTTCAATACTACAAGAAAAAAAAAATCACTGATCCATAACATCCTTTTCTAGTACAACATGTAGGAAGCCTAAAGTGCTGATTTTCAAGTACAGAGTAAAAACAGCTTATAAAATCAGAGGTCTCCATAATATCTTGTTACCTTTGCGTTTCTGTATATATCATAATTATGTCAAATTAGCATTTTCCATAGCTACTCGAGAACACTGTTTCTCTTAATTCGAATATAGATGTCAGATGGCCACATGGCCGCTGTCAGCCACTTGCTACAAGACCAGTCCACAGGAGCCATCTCCTTCAAAGCTGCAATGCTTCCATACAATATCTGCATTCTGCAGAGAGCAGTTTTGTCTTGCTTCATCTGCTTCATTATCTTTGAAATATAAAAAAAAAATAATCTTAAAAGCATGGATTTGTGTTCCACAGGATCAGGAAGAAATTTTCCATCACCAGCACCAACGTGTATGGCGTCAAGATATAAACAGATGTTTTATATCTTAATGTGAATAAGTCAAAATTACCTATTCCTGGTGATCAGGTACCTGATTTGATGTTTTTCTCGTCTGGTATGGCTTCTCTTGATGCAAAGTTATTTCTCGTAATTCTGACATATGGAACTCTTTGTCAGATAAACTGATTTCACTCCTATATTCATCAGTAAAAAGCAAATAACAGAAATAATGTGATCAATACTTTTGTAGACCAGTGATCTTTTTTATTTGGACAAAATATGTTTTCCCTTTTTTTTCACCAAATTTTGTCAAAGATGATCTCTGAATTGTCATGATATCATAACAAAGTCTGGTTTTCCTTTGAAATACAAAACTAAGACAGACCTGCATGAAAGACAAGGGAATATTTGTTTCCATTAGACATTTTTTCCTATGTTTTTACTCTATATGTATTCGCTCGCATTACAGTTAACTTTAAGTGTTTCCCTCTGCCATCCCCATTGTGCTAACTGCTGTGTGATCAAGGTGCACACAAACAGAGAAAGGTCATTTAATTTGAAAGAATAGTCAAGTGTAGCAAATGAAAGAGAAGAAGCAATGTAAGCCTACAGAAATAAGATTAGATACTTGCATTGGTTAACTGTTGCATAATTTGATATCTCAATTTTTCTTATGTTAAAATGAGCTAATGAAGTGCAGATCTTTTTCAGATGTCATATTTTTATCAGTAATTTAGTTGTTAACCTTTATATTTACTTCATAGCTAAAATACAATTGAAATAATTGGTCTTCTTGCATAACTGTACCTTCCTTAGAAGTGACTCTTTTTGGTGTATGCTTGCAGTGTTAGATTACTTTGTGAGCCTACCTTTGCATCAGCTTTAATTTGATTTAACAAAAACTGTGTAGGTCTTCTTAATTCACAGTCCTTAATGACAGCTTCTAGTGAGATCATTACAGGTTAATAGTTTATTAATGATCCATGTTATGAAGCCACATCTGGAGCACTGCATCCACTTCTGGGCTCCCCAGTAGAAAAAAGACATGGAGTTCCTGGAGTGAGTCCGTTGAAGCACAACAAAGATGAATAAGGACTTGGAGGATCTGTCATGCAGGGAGAGGTTGAGGGAGCTGGGATTGTTCAGCCTGGAGGACAGAAGGCTCGGCAAAGATCTTATCACCCTGTATAAATAGCTGATGGATGGTGTTAGGAAGACAGAGCCAGACTATGTACCAGGCGACCTCCAGAAGTCCCTCAACCACTCTGTGACACTGAGCAGTAGGAATGACATGCTTAAGATGGGTAGAGTACCAAGTCCCACAGATGTGATAGGACCATCAGCAGGCACCAGCAGTAAATGTAAATGCCAATAACATCATTTAGGAAAAGAACAGGAGGAACGTGACCCTATTAACAAGTTTTCTATAATGGGGAGAGCCAAGCTGACAAATTATTTCAATGAAATATAGAAAATAATATCTTCAGTTCTTCAACAAAGCAATGCAAATAATTTAAACTCAGTTTCCATTATGTTTCAGAATGTTTTGAGCGTATCCTGTGATATGGCTGTTGCTGCTTTTCTTAGATCAAATTCTGTTTCAGTTCATTTTATACATTAATTCACATTCAATAAGGCACCCTTTAGTTAGTGGGCATTCCAGGTTGTCTGTGCTTTGATATTTTTCTGGTGCATCCATTAGTATACCATTAGAGTTCAAAAGGAACATTATAGTAAATGTTTCAAATCTAACATATGCTTTCATTCAGTATTTATGCTTTTAGAAGATGAATAGGCACTCCATTGCTTATGATGTTCCAAATAATTTCTACTACAGGTAGTCTGAAGGCCTGATTTTGTTTAGGTGTAACTATGTGTGTGCACATGCCCAGGCGTTGCTACTTGTACCTCTTCCAAAGGCAGTGAAACCCACAGGGAAGCCACATTGCAATTTGCTCACCATTTACCTTTACAACTTCTAATTTTTTCGAGCTGCCTGTGTTTGTTAGATTTATTCACAAGGGAGAATATTTCTGAACCCATTGATTAATAGCTTGCATTAGAGGGACAGGGTTATATAAAAGAGATAAAGCATCAGCTGCGCGTGCTCTGCTCTAATAGCCTACTGCTGCAACTTTTTTTTATAACTACTAATGAATCATAACATCCCTGAAAACTTCTAGGACTCTTAAACAATGCAATTTGAAATTTAGTACAAGTAAGGCAAAAAGCCCAAAGAGTCCTCAGGAGCTCAAGGAGCAACCTTGAAACCTCCAGTATGTTTTCTCCATCAACAGATATAGTAGAAAGCCTACTTTTGTGTGGTAGCCTCCCTTAAAAGTCTATATTTGAAGATGAGAAGCAACATGGCATTTCGTGAAACTTATCTCACACATGGAACACATTCCAGGTCCCTTGTTAGAGTTATCTTTAATTAATATTTTAATTAAAATCTAGCAAATTAATGTAATTAGCTCTGTAATAAATCTCTTGTGGACTACAACAGAGCCAGAATATCACAATAACCATGAGGAACTAACACAACAACGGGAACCAAAACTCTGCAGAACTTATTAAATGTCCTGACATGTCCCAGTCTGCCCCGTTTGGTTAATACAGTCACCCATGTGATTTATCTTGATCAAGAAAGGGCAAGGAATCTTTCAACAAGATTATTTTACACTCCACTAATGTAGAGCGCTACATCTAATATTTCAATGTATTTTAGTGGGATTTATTCTGTTTTCAAGTAAAAATTATTTTTCTATTCAGACAGTTTCTCTTATCTAAGCCAATTGCTGTACAGTGCTTATTTCCATTGTTAGGAACCTCCTCATTTGACTTCAGTGTGGCTAATCAGCATAAGGCATTGAGAATCTGGATGCAGAACTAGAAACAGGTCTGTGGAAATTGTAAAATGTGGCATTCTGGCACTTCTGTATTGTGGCATAGTCATTTTTGGTAGCTGTACACTAAAAATATACCTATCGAAAGATTGTGGATTTCCCATCCCTGGAGGTGTTCGAGGCCAGGCTGGATGGGGCTTGGAGCAACCTGGTCTGGTGGGAGGTGTCCCTGCCCATGGCAGGGGGTTGGAACTCCATGATCTTTAAGGTCCCTTCCAACCCAAACTATTCTATGATCTGAAGGAAATCACCCAGCTAGGTGACAAGCTGACTGCTTAACTTATTTCTTAAAGGTCATTACAAGATATAGATGAATTGCATTTGCCAACTCTTGGCCACCTGCTGGCAATAATTACCTTGGGTTAGGTGTTGAACTTGCGTATTTTTCGTTTGTAGCACTGTTAGGGGATGCAGCCGACAAGAAGCTGTAAATATGGTTTTTTTCTGTTTAGCAACCAAAATTGGTTCAGCATTCAATATAGTGGAAGTGAATGAGTATCTTTTGATTCTTGTGTTGTCTCTATGTACATAGTCTGCTGAAATTTTAATTTACCACAGACATACATTGGAACCTCATCACATTAATATCAGCAACAACTGAGATTTTGTTATAAAGTTACATGGCTTATTTACATTTTTTTTCCAAGTTTTACACTGTTTTTTTAATCAATAGAATATTTGAACCTTTCAACTGTGGCTGCATATTCTAGTTATAAAATAATTCATGAATTACAAGGCTGTGTGGTTTTTACAAGGTTCTGCGTGAATAGCGTTTTCTTAAATAGTCAACAAATCAGTTGGGTGTGGTTTTTGTGAAGTGTTTCAGTTTGACAAATTCTAAATATTCTAAAAGTGTGGATCAAGTCTCTCAGTACATGTGTATGACAGGATTTCTTTTCTTCATTTTTCTAGTGCAATTATTACTTGTTGAAATGATACAGTAGGAACAGGCCTGTATTCATACTAGGTTGGGAAAAGATAATTCAGTGAATATTTGATGTCAGACTTGACAGTAACAGTAATAGACTTACTAGTTCTTAATGAGCCAGCCTTTTCATACTAGAGCTGTAAAAAGCTTTTAAGTCCTACATATTGTATTTGTGGTCCTTGCGCAGCTGTGTTTGTCATCTCCAAGAATCTTTAATTCCACTAGACTTGTAAACTCTTCTTTGGCTCCTGGTTAGTTCATTGACATAGAGAAATCTGCTGTGCTGAATATACAGCATAGCGGCATCGGCTTTGTTTGCCAGAGGCAGGAGAATACAGTAATGCTACAAAATAGACAAAATCATTCCATTATAAGAAAATGCACTTTGTAATTTTCAAGTTAGTAATCTTTAGTGCGTTACTCTATGAACTGTTCTTATTCCTTCAGGGTAAGGTTATTATTCTCAGCTGCAGTATTATTTTTAATTTAAGAGCAGATCCAAAGCCCATTAAAAGACAAGGGAAGCTGCTCTTCAACTTAGTAAACTTTGAATTAAGTCTCTTCTCTGAGCATTTCTCACAGGATCCTGGTAGGGAAAAAGTACCTGCTCAGTGTTTATATTGCTTCTTACTAATAGTTGTCATTTGTAAGTGACATGTAAATATTGTCATTTACCATATTTGCACAACCTAGCAATAACATTTTATGCCAGGCACACCCATTTCACTTGCCACATGTGGCTGCATTAGCCCTGATGGTTGCCACGTCACATTTTTATATTTCCGTGTAAGAAGTGTAAAGAGTGTCCAGTCGAAAACGAATGGGCTCTTTACCCATAAGTTTGGGCCCATAAAGTCTTACAGGTTTTGTTTTACATTCTTCTTCAGTCAGGTTTGAATATCACTGTTTATTTGAAGTAAGGCTTGCATAAGGGCAGAAGGAAGTATCTCTATTGCTATATCATGAGCGTCTGCCAGGGTTTGAAGTTTTGTGTGTGTATTTATACGCCTTACCTTAAACTGGAGAGAGAACTTTGTCAGATAGGGGTTCATGGCCTCACATTTTATTAGAATTAATTATTTTAGCCTCTTTTGTTTTTTCCATGCCTCCGACTCCTTCATGCTTGAATAGCTATAACATGTAATAATTTATCCTTCTTTTGGATTTTATGAAGTATTCTCCCGTATTTTCTCTGAGACTTCAATGTGTTGTTCAGTGTTGTTGCCATCATCTTTTGTTTCCCGGGCAGGCAAAATTCCTTTGTCTTCCTGGTTTTTATTGTGAAATTGTTGTTCTACTTCCTCTCCCATTTCTTAGCTATGTAAGTAATTGGTTTTTACTTGCCTAACCTGGCTGGTAGCTTCCCAAGACAGGTTAGGTTCAAGGGTAAACAGATCAGCTAATCAGTAGCATAATGTCATTTGTAAAATCTGAATCAGGTGAATCCTTCTGAGGTTCAAGAGGCATAAACTTTACAGATGACAAATAATCATGTTCCCTAAATTTGAGCATCCTCTATTCTGGTTTTCCTGATTTTAAATGTGTGGGACTTAAATTTCCAAATTACTTGTATTATTTAGAAATGTATCTGTTAAAAAAAAGAAACGTTGATTTCTACTCTAGAAGAAAATATTTAGATTTTTTTATATGCTGGCCCATCAGCTGAATTTGGGCCCTGAGAAAGTAACAGACATAAATTCATAACCAACTTTAAAAAATGTGTTTGAGGCATTTGTAAAGCTAATGTATATCTCATCCTGAAATCCCTGTTCGTGCCTATTTGCATATTTATGAAACAAAGCAACAATCTGTCCCTAAATTAGGAAGCATAACCAAGGAACGTTGTGGCAGCAGCAGGGACCACAGGATGGTTAATTCTCAGAGCCATCACTTACCTGATAAATCAGGCAGAGATCCAGTGCGTAAAAGACCAAAGGTTTTGAAGCTGGTTTTTTTGCAGAATAGAGGCTCACAGGAGGGGGAGGGGGGGCAGTATTTTTTTTTTAACTGAAGTAAACTAACTATTGTTTTTTTCCTTTTCAAATGCTTAATACAGTCTTAACGTTTGGTTGTTTTTATTTAACAGAGGACAGATTCCTGCATTTTTAAAGGAAAAATAACCAAACCCAAACTTAAGAAAGAGTATTTCTGTCTGTTATGTTGTTCAGCAAGACAGCAGTTATCTAGGTTTCCCATACAGCTGATAGAATAGCTTCTCATCTTGCATGGAAATCACCTCCAGACAAAACCAAAAGTAATTTTCGGAAGGCCGGGAAGATATTTGTTGATAGCAGGATCAAAAATGTAAGGGAGCCTCGTAATTCCACAGGGGGAACCTGAAAGTGGACACCTTCAGCTCATAATTCTAGTTCTACTAGCTGCAGCTCACAAAGCAACAGCTGCATCTACATTGCAAAACACCTCCCACACATACATACACACACAGTGTTTGCACACAATACTTATTTTTTTCCTTTAATGTGTGGGAATAAATTAGAATCTAAGATCTTACTCTGGAGAAAGTGTGTGCTGTTTAGTTTAAAGGGGGAAAGATAATACGGCTCCCATAATTTGATCATGCCTGCTGCAAATGGAAGAGGGGATCCTGCAAAAAGACCTATTCCAGCACATCCAGGTAGAGTTTTAATGAAATCGTTGGGTCTAGATGATTCTCTTCATAAGATTATCTTCTTCGTGTGTTGCCATTAGTTAGGGAAGAGACTGCATAAGTGGAATTGGATGCTATGAGTGAGTACAAATGCTTATATGTTACCATAAAACAATTGTACGCAAAAACAGCTGAACCTGAAAATACTTGTAGCTAAGCTTTGGTATGAACTGGGAAGTACAGAGTCTTGTTTGCTGTCTCTGCTGTCTGAAGAACTGGTCCAGAAATTTCTCAAGGGAAGAATGTATATGAATAGTACCTGGTTTTTTAAGCTGGAAACACTTTGAAAATGTATGTTGACATTTCCTCATCAAAGTCATTAGCCAAGTCTTTTTCTAAGAATGGCTCTGGTCTAATTCACTTTTATTTAATTAGTTCATCCATCGCTGCTCTCTAAACATGTAATGACTCTAGAGGATGGTTGGACTTTTCACTCTTTATAGCTATGGTACTCATTGCTGTGGTGTACTTACAAATCCAGTGGAAAATCATGTCTCACAGACTACTGTGCTTTTATTTCAACTACAGAAATTGTTTGCTTCCTCAGGTGTTTTTTTTTTTTTTAATATTTTTGTTGTAGCAATAGCACAAAGTACATGCAGTCCGCAATGTTTGTTGGAGAAGTCTTAATAATATTTTATTAAAACAGTTTTGGTGCTAGTAGGCTGTTCCCTAAAGATTTTCCAGTACGAAATTTCTGAAGAAGTAAAGAAACTCTTTGGAATGAGTGGATGGCAAATGCTTCTTCAGATGCCGGGGAAAACACTTTCTTCTTGATTTCATTAATGCCGTATGGCTGTTTTAAGTAGCCTCTAAACAGTGTCCGTTGTGGATTTAGACTGAGTACAGCTTTATGAGCTCACCCGGTTCAAAGCAGCAGCTCAGAGAAGGTTATTAT
The DNA here is from genome assembly GCA_033628505.1 of Tringa tobata. Lineage (NCBI taxonomy): Eukaryota > Metazoa > Chordata > Aves > Charadriiformes > Scolopacidae > Tringa > Tringa tobata. The sequence goes on from JAHREE010000490.1 coordinate 1,822,105, forward strand.
TGATTTGCAGGATCCTGGCAAGCATAAATGATTCATGTTCAGTGGTACTTGTCCCACTGTAGATTGAACAAACGGAATGAAATGTACACCTTCTTAAAGGTATAAGTTGAGGCTTCTGGCAGCCCACCGTGTCAGTCAAAGTGACTGGCAACCTTAAATATACATTAAAGGTATTTTGCTCTTGTCTTTTGAAGGGAAGGTTGTCACCTTCATTGTTTGTGACAGAGTGAAGAGTCGGGTACTCGGACACAGGAATGGAAAGTCAGGTACTGCAGTTTAACCACATTTCTTAGTGACACAAAGAGACTTAGTAATGAGGTAGACGTAGCTCTGTAGAAACGAGAAAAGTTCCTACTTTTTTAGGGGATAGAAATAACACAGAAGAAGGTGGAATAGTCTGGGAACACATACATTATTCATTGTTCAACTGGGTACAAAGACATCTTTTCCTTTGGAAATCAACTAGAGAACTGGAAATGGATTCCTCTGACAAGGTTCTGTGTTAGTTATCACCGTATACTTAATTGGAAGACAAACGTAATTGGAAGAAGCATTGGAGAATTTGTTGTGTTTCCTGACACCTTAGACTATAACGTTTGCTGACACCTTAGACTATAACGTTTGCCACAGCTGATTAAAAAAATTGCTGAATTGTCCTTCTCTTCTCCATTTATCCCCTGAGATCCTGATGCACCATTTCAGGAGAACAGTCAGGCTATAAATAAAAGAAACTCATGTCCTACATGCCACTCAGTCATTTCAAATTAGAAAAAATTATAATACAGCACAATCATTACTTAAGACTGAAATAACATGCAGTGGGAAGTACAGTAGCATGAAGGATTTGAAGAACTTCTTTGTTCAATGTAATTTTGCATCTCCATCATTTAGAAATGATCTGTCATTGAATGAGCAGCAAAGATTATAGCAAGTGAATGGGTAGCTGAAATGTCAAATTCTTGCAGCATACATAAGTTTTGTACTCATATTTGGAAATGAAATGGCATTGATTGCATTGGCAGATAAGGTTCTCCTAGCAATGATGAAAAATGTGTCTCATTTCCTAAACTGAGAAGCTCTAAACGTCTTTGATTATGATCAGTTTCACTATTAGAGAAGGAACATGTCATCTTGACAAAATACCTTCAGAGAGTCATAGGGAGACTGTTTTTTCTTCTGGGAGGGTCACTTACATTTACACTAATGTGAAGTTATTCAAGGCCTGTCTTATCCTTTCTGTATAGAATCATAGAATGGTTTGGGTTGGAAGGGACCTGAAAGATCATCCAGTTCCAACCCCCTGCCATGGGCAGGGACACCTCCCACCAGACCAGGTTGCTCAAAGCCCCATCCAGCCTGGCCAGTTTAGCATAGGCTTGAGATCAGGGGTATTGAGTCCTCACTTACTGACGTGGGCTGAAAGAAATCTTTTGCCACCTGTGTAAAACCGGATATTTATGACTTCACTCTTGATGTGTTGATCTGATTCCTGTGACTGATATTTTGCCATTCCAAGGGTATACACTCTAAGGTCAATTTAAATAGTGAAAGTAGCGTAGAAGGGTATGAATTTGTACTCTGCCTTAAATTTGCTTTGAAGTTGACTTAACTTCAAATTATTTTAGCAAGACTGAATTCCTAGGTCTTCGTTTTGATCTTTTTTCATATAAACAAATTGCCTCCACTGTCTATAGAATTTAAACATGAAAATTACTCTAATTTACACCAAGGAATTATTATTATTCTGGTTTAAGTAAGAGATTTGTCTTTGGATGTCTGAAGCTTATCTAATTTTTCCAGTGATTAAGTTTGAACTTCGGGAGTTATTTCTATTGGTTTTTTTTTTAATTTTCAACAGGGACAAACAATTAATTCAACATAGCATGAATGTTCACATCCACTGAATTTAAGGAATTGCACCATGAATTTTATGATTGAAACTGAAGTTCAACAGTGGCTGTGATACATCTGCAGATAAATTTAAATTTGAATTTCCAAAACTCAAATGATAAATTTCATCACACAATAAAATTCATTAAACTGTTAATTAATTAAACTACTTTAAGTTTAATTAAATTTAAAATTTTAATTAATTTTAAGTTATGGTTTACATAGGTAGTAGACAGATTTCTGAAGCTAAATTCTTGTGATGACGGAAGACACAAAAATTAGAATGCCAAATATGATGTTTCTCTAAAAAACCTTGAGGTACTCTAGTTGAAGTACTTAGCAACAGAGGAATTAAATACAAATTCTGGGTATGTGTTTAGCAGTGTAGTTTAGGATAAGTGTCAGGTTAATCTCCACCCCTTTTTAAGTTTCCTTGCAAAGTTGCCTTTCCATTTCTGTCCTGTTGTTTAAGGGCAGTATTTGTATGGCTGCACTGCAGGTTGCTTTAGGTTTGTTGTGTTTCTGCCCCGATTCATCATCGTCTTTTGTTTTCCAGCAGCTACAGGTGACTGCCAGTCAGATTTTTCTGAGAAAAGCAGGGAGGTCCTATTTTCCAATTCCTCTTTTCCAATTCTCTTCTAAGAACTACCTCCTCTTTTACTACCTTTCATGTAGAATTTATGATGATTCTGCAGCATCTTCAAATTTACCCACATTCCTATTTCCCAATTTCTGTGTCCAAGACCAATCATCTGCTTTGTTATAGCCAGTACATGTCCTTGCTACTGCATTGGGGTTTTCCTCTCTGTTAGATCGGTATTCTCAAATTCAGCTAATTTCAACAGATATTGGGCCTACGCTTTTGACACGGCTCCTTCCATTTGTTTGGCAATAACTCCCCTTCGTACTAACTGCTGTTCACATTTCTTCCATCTCTTCACTTCTTGTACTAAATTTTGTCTCATAATCTCCATGTTTTCTCTTTTCTCTTCTTTTTCTGTATTCTACGTCAATGAGATGTCACGTCCATGTATTTTGTAATGTAATAAGCTGATGTTTTGTGTTTGAAGCAGAAGGTGGGGAGTTTCATCTGCTGCTCTTTCAGGTTCCTCCACTTTTAGTATCGCAGCAGAAAGTTCCTAAAGCTTGGCTTGCGGTAGCCTGTCTCTCAACCCCGAGCAGTGCTATGATTAGTTCCAGGAAAACGTCTCGTTTCCGCATCCATATCTACTTTAGTGTAGCTTTCTTTAAAGCTGATGACAGAAACAGTTGATAATTACTCCGCCTGGTCTTTTTTTGCAGAAAGAAATGGCTTCAAGATTTGTACTTGTTGACAATTTTACCCTCTTTCCCCAGAACATGTGTTTCAGAGACGTCAGTTATATAAATGAAACGTGGACTGTAGATGAGAAAGTGCTGAAGAAGTTGGTTGTACCTTCTCATATGGGCTTAGTGATTAATGTGTTTCTCTCAGGGGACTCACAAATAGGCCGTATTCGTCTGTCTTCCGTTCCGTTGCAGCTGGCTGTTGACAAGGAGGGGTGAAAGTTCTGTAAATAAACCGGTTTTATGGTGCACTTGGATAGCTCGTGCCAGAAACGTCACGTAAATCCAGAGACAAATATTACTTACAGAAAATCATTTTCAAGCCAATTCATATAAATGAACTGCCATGATAATTCCAAACAGGCAAAGCTAAAATAGTGATTTACCAGGAAGACTTCTTTTCCTCAGAATAAAAAGAGGAAGAGACTCCCCTTCACTCAGATGTCAAATTAGGCACTGACTAGGAGTTTGTAACTTTGTGGACATCGAAAGATATTATTGAAGCATAACTGAGGATGGAATTTGGCCTTGGTTTTTTTGAGGTCATCTTCCTTGTCTTAGCATTTAGTAACATGTTAAAGAAAGAGAGGGAAAAGTAATGCCCGTTTTTCCCCAAAATTGTAGACAAAAATAATGGTAGTTTCCAAGGACCAAACTGCACTCCAGCGCTGAAATGTGAAACCCCTTTGATACAAACCTTCCTTTGTGGAAGGATGGACGTTGGCATTCAAGAGAAAAGCTTGTTAAATTACCTGCCCATCCTAGGCCACGTTCCTTGTTGGCCTGACAAGGTCAGGCAGCCAGTGCAGCCAGAGGGCAGCCAACCTCCTCCGGTTACGGTGGCGTTTGTTGACTGTTACTGCAGAAATTTCCAGTTTGGAAAAAGCAATGGAGGGGTAAAGGAGCGATAAGCGAGAAAGGGAAAGATTCAACAGAGAGCAAGAAGTTTCAAAAGGTACAAAAATTCACTGTTTTTCATAACACGGGAATTAGGGAACACAAAATGAGAACGTCAGGCAGCGGAGTTAAGCGAAAGGGAAGTACTTTTTCACACAATGCACAATTAAATCGTGGAACTCACTTCCGCAGGATGTTGAGGAGGCCAAAAGTACAAATAAGTTCAAAGAGGGACGAGGCAAATTCATGCTGAATAGATCTATTAAATGCTGCTAAACAAGATGGCCCAGCTGTAACCTGCTCAGGAAATCCCAATATTGCTGAATTCCAGAAACAGGACAGCTACTTAGCAGGGGAGATTTACTCTCTCTGTTCTCTGTTTCTTATGGACTTTTTTATAGAGGCAACCCAGAAGAATATCTGCTTGGGTTGACACTTTACATCCATGGCATTCTTTCAAGAATTTTCCATGACTTTTTATTATTTTTTTTTAACAAAAGGCAAACTCTGGGAAAAAAATCACCACCTTTTTGTTAGTTTTGTGTGGTCTACATGAAGAAGATAGACAGAAGTAGAAAAAGGGCCTGTCTCTGGCCCTTGCATAGGGTAGCCACTTCTCAGTCGAGAAGCAGACCAAGTGACCAGCTGCTACTTTGCAGGACTTCATATAATGACATGCTATGGATAGTCACTAAGTGTTCTAAATGTTCCTGTTTGTTTCTGTAGCTAAATAGTTAACTTTATGTAACACAAAAAAAAATGTTGCTGAAGGACCTTTCAATAGAAATTTATAATTTTGACACAGCACAACTGCTCACTGTTATATTTTCATGAAAGATTTTACTGGAAAGGGTCTGTTTTCTTGGACTGATTTTTTTTTTTTCTTCATCAGAAAACCGAAAACCAAAACATTTTCAGTCACAGGTGGGGACCAAACTAGTTTTGGCTCTTCTCAAAGAAAGCTCAGAAGAGTGCTGTCCAGATACAGAAATCAGGGCAAATTCCCACCTTTGTTTGAAGCCTGATTATTTTAGTTAATGGGAACTCTTCAGATGCAGATATATTTAGATCTGGCATAAACGATTGCAATTGCTTGGAACTCCATGGAGCCACAGCTGCTTGGAGCAGTTCTGAGCCGGTCAGTGCCCTCCAGCATCACCCATTAGCATGCTTTCCGACAACATTAACTCTTTGGTCACCAGATTTACAAAGAAGAGACCAGCTAAACAAAATATTTGTGTGAAATAATGTATTGCTGTGATTTCCAAATAAGAAAAGGATACATATGTGAAGAGGTGTCATTAAGAGTGGCTGGAATTTTCCAATATTTCTTTCAAAATCATGATTTTGGCCAACAATGTTTTTCACATAAGATTTGTTCTAGAAAAAGATCTTGTATTTTAGAAAAAAACATTGCCTATAAAGATGTTTTTGAATTTTCAAGACTTTATTTCTTTTTTCTAATCTCTCACCTTTGCCACTTTGCTATCTGGAAAAGACAGGAGAAAAAAGCAAAGTGTGATAAAACAAGAACACTCGTACACAGTTCTGTTTGGCAGAAGATGGTGAAAATTATTTTTTCTGTTTTTCTGAATTTGTGAAAGCAATGCCAGTGACAATTTTTAATTATTTCTTTTAATTGAGGATATATTTTAGTCTTCTCTCAATATGTAACATGTAACAAGAGAGGTGATAGATTAAAAAAATGCAAAGCAAGTTTTGATATGAAATTATTTTCTTCAAGAAAAGAAATAATTTCAAACTTTTCGTAATTTGAGAAGCTCTAGATGTCAGGTTGCTAACACAGCTTGTTTTTCTGTTTATATATATTAATATTGAATTTTTTTTTTTAATTTAATCACTTTAATTTGTAACAATTCAACAGATTTGTGCAGTGATGAAACCAAGCATAACTTTGTGCTACTGGAGCAGAACCAGAAAGTCAAAGATCCAAAATATAAACAAGTACCACTTTGTTACAGTTGTTTGACTATGAAAGCTTAGTATGGCACTTTCTGATAAAATTTCCTTTTTTTAGCTTTTTCAGGCTGAGAGAGTTGGGGTTGTTCAGCCTGGAGAAGAGAAGGCTCCAGGGAGACCTTAGAGCCCCTTCTAGTACCTGAAGGGGCTATAGGGGAGATGGGGAGGTACCCTTCATCAGGGAGTGGAGCCATAGGACAAGGGGTAATGGATTTTAAATTTAAAGAGGGGAGATTTAGATTAGACACTAGAAAGAAATTCTTTGCTGTGAGGGTGGTGAGACACTGGAACAGATTGCCCAGAGAAGCTGTGGCTGCCCCATCCCTGGAGGGGTTCAAGGCCAGGCTGGATGGGGCTTGGAGCAACCTGGTCTGGTGGGAGGTGTCCCTGCCCAGGGCAGGGGGTTGGATCTTTAAGGTCCCTTCCAACTCTAACCATTCTATGATTCCATAATATATAAAAACCTGGAGGTTACAGTAATCACAACTATCTACATACTGAACTAAAGAGCAGCATTGATTATGTTTTTATCTCAATTGTATTACTTTAAAAATTCTGCACATTTTTTGTATCACTTCATAGATTTGCCACACATCATATTCAAACTCACAATGGGACGTCGTGTACCTATACAAAAAGATGGGGGGGAGTGTGTAAAATAGAGACAGGCAAATGCATGTCTGAATATGGTATGCAAATGTGATCATAAAAATTAGATTTCTTTCTTTATTGGCCTGACTGGATAGCTGTCAGCTGGATTGTGTTTCCACCCTTTTCTGGAGTGATGTTAAGTGGGGTCATTTTGCTATTTTCCCGATTAACAAAGGAATAGTGACACCAAAGAATAGTGCTGTTTTGCACAAGAGCTCCAATTGTTTCCTCTTTTCATTTTTTTCCCCTATTGTATTTTGTAGAATATATTTTGCGGTGACTTTTTCCGCCACTGACTCGGAGTTTATAAATTCCAGTGTTTTTAATTAGAGAAAGTTCTCCATCTATAGATATACGCAGCAGAATTATTTTCCACGAAAAATCTTAAATACCAAATAAATAGCTGCAGGAAAACTCTTGAATCACTTGGCCTGTTACAGTCTGGGAGATTTTCTCTCAAGCCTACCCAACCTGTCCTTGAATATCTGGGACCAGCACCTACAACTCCCTTCCTTGGAATTCTCTTTGATTGACAGGTCTTTTGACTGCAGAGCACTTCTTTCTGCTTTTACCCTTCTCTTCTCAGCTGGGGTAAACAGTGGGTTTCCCCAGTTCCTCTGATTTCAGGGATTCAGCAGAGAGTGTTTTCCCTATTGTTGTTCCATCACATAAAGTAAATTATTCTAAATTAATAGAATAATCACTGTTTTATGCCTCTGATAAATTGCTATACTCAGCAGCGTTATTCTGGGGTACTCAAACAAGATTGTGCTGTCATTTTCATAGTGGGTAGTCACATACTTTTGGATACTTCATCTCTAAGAAATGTTTTGTACAGACCTACTTCCACCCAGCACGTCTGTGGTGGAATAGTGAGAAAAATGGGCAGTCTTACTTGGCTGAAAAATGTTGACATCAGAAACACCCAGAATACACGTATATTTGTTCCCACCGATTCTCTGTCAGAGCACTCATCACAAAGAAGGAAAGTCTATTGCATCAGGCTTTTAAAACGGAAAATACCCTGGAGCATGTCTTGTAGCAAACAATCTAATGTTAAATGGAAAATAAACAGGTTTTTACTATTTCTTAACTTATACATTTCAAAATTAACTGTGCGGTTCACTTTTTTTATCATACCAGTTATACTGCTTCAGGACTTCTGCTATATTTTGACACTTGCCTATTAAGATGCCTAAAAGAAATGCATAGTAGCTCTTTAACAAAGTTTTTGGTTGTTTTTTGCACAGACGGTGCTTTTTTTTGCATGAAGCTTTACTAGTTTTCGTCTAGTCTATCTGTGTACAAGTTAATGAGATGCTTCATCAATATTTTATTTTTCCAGATCCCATGTATAAAATCTATACACATTTACCAAGCTCTCCCCATGTTCTTTCTTTAACATGGAAGCACTGGCTCTCTAGCGTACTATTTCTGCACTTAGAAGGAGAAAATAGTCTATGTCAAGGTTCATAGCCCAGAAAAAATGATAGATCAGATTTGAAATCATATGCTACGATTGCTTCTGCTTGAAACTAGATGGGGTATGTCCAAGCTGTACTATGTTTAGGTGGGAAAGGGGATATGTTGAAATGTTGAATACTTTTTCTGGCAGGCTTTATACTTTCTTCTGCAAATATTTACTATAGAAACTTTTTAGAGCTGAAAAAACATCATTGGCCAATTTATAACAAACCAAAAGTGTTCCTCTGACAATAAGAAAACATTAGAATTAGAAAAGATTAAGGACAACCATCTGTGGGAGTAGTTCTTGTAAGGCAAGACTGGGAACTGTCCTTTTTGTAAGGTTATTGGAAACCACTTCCTAGCAAAAGTCTTCTGAAAAGATTGTGGGGACAAAACTTACTCCTCTAGATCACCTTCCTGCCTCTGCCATATTTTACCTATCACAGATCTTCATAACAAAGAGCAGAAAAATAACTTATTCTTCCACCAAATTTTAAACTGTGACAAGTAATGGGGTTACCTGACAGTGATAGACATAATATCCCACTTACAGGTTTGCCCTATTTATTGTACTGTTGGGCTCTATAAACTTTTGAGATTATCTGAGATTAGAAAGTTTTAAAATGATGCTGTATACATCTATTCTTATTTTAAATGTATATAAATTAAGCAAGTTGTTTCTGCTAAGGCACAATGTTGGAGAATGGATTAGTTTGCAAATGGCAGACAGATAAAATCCTAGTATGTTTATATACTGAATATTCATGGGGGATGTTCTGAAAAATTGGTTGTCAGGTATCAGTGTTCTTTTTAATTAAATGAATACAATTTTCTTTAAATCTGATTGACAGTTTTCAGTGTGTCTATCTACGCAAGGAGAGTTTTGTTAGGGACTGTGGGGAAGGTATAATCTTAGGACCACAAGTCATGATTAGGACTGCTATTTTAAAGGCAAGGTGTGGCAGATAAGGTATGCTGTGGTAATTAAGTCCACAGCCACATGCTGTGCAATATCCTGATGATTTCTTTTACAAAGCCAACTCTGCCAACTTGGCCAGCCAGATAAGGAAATCTCTAGTTCTCCTAGATGGGTGAGATCTTGCAAGAAGGAATCTGGAGGCTCTGCTAGAGATAGAACACAAGTATCAGATGTACAATGAATGTTATTTTATCTGGTGTAGCTTATTTAAAGATAACACAAGTGCTTTACCTTCGCTGTGGTAAAGTAAATGAACTGTTTATCTTCTAACTTTGACTTATAATCAGTGTGGTCATGATCTGAAGCTGTTACACCCATAGTGCAAGGTGTTCTTACAGGTTATAAACAAGGCAGAGGAATACACAGCCTTAGACATACTTTGGAGGGTTCTGGAGTGGTGTCATGAGCTTCATACTGCAGTGTAAAACCTAGTTTGGAGACTGGTGATGACACCGTCACAGCTGAGGAGATCAGTTTATTTTAGCAGATGACAACAAACACCTCACTGAGGTGCACTTTGGAGGACAGGGGTGAATGGCTTGTGATTCACCAAAATCATACTTTCTTTGGAAAGAGTCTATCTCTCAAGGAAAAATTCTTCCTGATTAATTCAAATATCATGACATAAATAGCAAATTAAAATGCAAACTAAAATGTTTTCAGAAATCCAGGTGGGATTTCAATGAAAGTTAGCCCCTTTACCACACTTTTTTGTTTGGTTTTTTTTTTCCAAAGTTTCATTTGAAAAAAGAGGATCTGGATCAAGACCCGGTGTCTTCATCTGTTTTTCCCTTTATACATAAGTAAAAGAGATATGGTAGCAGGCGTAACTCATATGCAGAATAAAAATGCTTGACCATATCATGCTATGGGCTTAGAGATTTGATTCTCTGTCATAAAGAGCTCACTCTAAAACAGTCCAGGAGGTAGCAATAGAAAATAGCAGCCTGAACAAACAAAAAATGGCCACAAGATTTACAACTGGTAAATTTACATTTAGAGACTAGTCACTGATGACAGTACATCATATCACGTGTACTGTCTTTTTGGTTGATCCAATACGGTGTACATTTCTTCTACACGCCATTGCAATAAACCATCAGTGATTAGAAGCCCCTGATGAAGAAGCAAAGAAGGCTTTTTAAATCTATAAAGTATCTTTCATCTAAGACTTGTGGTGTTTGTATATCAATAATTAATTAAGACTGAGAACATTTCTGTGAGAAATAAGTTTCATCCCAAATGTGTGTGAGGACAGAATTGATAATTAGGAGAGCCTCCTGCTCTTAGATTTAGAAGTATATACGGTACTGATTTTGTTTGTGTGTGTTCTGATTATATCTAAATAGTTGCAGCACCACAGCTCCAATTAACATCGCCATCAACTGAGTCCAGAAGCAACATACACATCCATATATATCTTTTTACATTCTTCCTGTTATCATGTTTTTAATTTCTGTGCGTCATTAGATGTTTTCTAAATGAGGTTAAGAAATATTTAAGTTGTAAAAGCAAAGATTCAGACTCAGTGGCAATGACAAACTTGACAAGCTTGAAAGCAATGACATTTCCTTAAAAAATAACAAGGTTTAAGGTTGCCTTAATGCCACTCCATCACAGATATGTATTACACAGTTCTTAATGGCATTGCGTACTTCTTGACATTATTTTGGCAATGTCTTATCTTATACTTTTATCTCAGCTTTTATAGAATAAACAAAAATTTCAGTATAAATTGGAATATCTATGGTATGCTGGCAAGGCTGGGACCTATAATGAGTTGGGGTAAAGGTAACACTGGTGAACTTTTGTGATCTATGCAAAATAGCCACAAAAGTTAGATGAAATATTTAGCCAAAGGTTTTCAAATATATTTTCCCTACATTTTAGGGATGGGTTCCAAGTCAATGCTTAAAACCGAATATATTATAAGGCCTACATGCTCTCATTCTTCCACGATTGCCTCTCAGTTCTTGACCTGCAACTGTTCCTATCGTGTACAACTTGAATAAGTTGAGTCTGATTCCAAGCACCCGTGTCTTCCCTCTGTATTTCTTTCCCATTTTATAATCCCTTTATAATGATGCAAATTAGATTGCTTCTTCATTGTCCTCTGCACTATGTTCGCTTCTACCTGGATGAATTCTTCATGGACACATATAAACACATTACACCTGAGCAACTGACATTTCTGTGGGAGAAAAGAAAGCCTTGATCTGCTTATTTAATAAGTACATAAAAGATACCTGTTCAATAATACAATGTGTCCTTAAGGCAAGCATCTCCTTCACTGCCTTTTGCTAAGAAAATCATGCATGTTGTTTGAAACCATCCCAGAAAGCCATGGCAAGAAAATTCCATCAGCAAGACTCTGATGATGTGCAATTTCTGTTGAATTTTATGTTCCAATAAACAAATCTGTGGTGCCAGTAGCCACAGGACAAAAGTTTTTTTCTAAAAAACATTGTTGTTGGGCTTTGATGCCGAGCAGTGGTTGAAATGAGCACAGCATAAGTTTGCATCCAGCTGAGAAATAATTTTAAAAGCTCCAATGATTTTAATGGAGAAAAGAGCAAGTGCTGAGCTGGAAGAACAGGTCTGTCCTAGCTAGGTCTTGGATTTTTTTAAATCTGACCAAATGCAGCTTGTTCCTTCCCCACAGCTTGCTTGAAACTCCCCAACTTTCACTTAACTGTTACTTATTTGCGTTCATTTCTTTTGATCAATAAATCAGGTCGACTGTTGTGGTGAGAATGACCAAACAGTACTATGGGAATGAAATCGTTAACTACAATTGCAGAAAAATTACACAGCAGAAGCTTGCAAAGTCTTTGCGGTTTATCCCAACAACATAACTGCCTCATGGTTATTGGCATATCTCCCAACTTCCAAGATGTTGTTAGTGGCAAACAAAAGTACAGTACAGCTTTATTTTGTAGAGCATCTGCCATGCAAACATATTCTCGCATGCTTTACCCAGTAACACATATGCAGTATGAGAAATGCGAGTAAAATAATGTTTTAGCAGTAACATTTCAGTTTCATTGAAGAGCGTTCCTCGCAGCATCTTTCCAGAGAATGACAGGGTTGATTTGACCAACAGGATCAGCTGCTGAATGCTTCAAAATATCAGCATTCACCATTACTTTACAGTTGTTTTTTTCAAAATTTATTTCATACCGATTTTGTTGCTTATAGGAACAGAGTGCCCATGTGTTGTGCAACTTTTCTTTCCCATTATTAATAAACAAACATTCAGAGCTTGTATATTCTAGAGACCTCTTGTATATTTCTCTCTAAATTACCTCTCTATCTGCCCCACCAAACTCTTCTTTAAACCATTTCCTCAAATGTGGCTGCTTAAAAGTTGCTAATGTTAAAATGCCTGTGCTGCCCATAGCTCTAATGACTACTTTTGCCTTCTCTTTAGCCTACATAATAATTTTGCATCTGAATCTTCCCAGAGCATGGACTTCTAGCAGAAAAATATCTGAAAGCATTTAAATATGCTAGTAAAAAGGGCTGATTCACTTCAAATATTTTTTTTGAGGCTGACATAGACTGAGCCAATTATGTAAATTGAAACAACAGATCGCGAATAGGATAAGTAACAATAAAACATCTTTGGAACACCACCGTTTTCATAGGCTCATGGACATATCTCTGTCCAGGGTGCATAGTGCAATCTCTTTTACTTGTTTGTTAGTCCTGCCTCTGTTGCGAAACTGAATAACCATATTGGGGCCACCAAGAAAGCTGGAGAGGGACTTTTTACAAGGGCATGTAGTGATAGAATGAGGGGTAATGGCTTCAAACTGGAAGAGGGGAGATTTAGACTAGGTATTAGGAAGAAATTCTTTGCTGTGAGGGTGGTGAGACACTGGAAGAGGTTGCCCAGAGAAGCTGTGGCTGCCCCATCCCTGGAGAGGCTCAAGGTCAGGCTGGATGGGGCTTGGAGCAACCTGGTCTGGTGGGAGGTGTCCCTGCCCAGGGCAGGGGTGTTGGAAATTCATGATCTTTAAGGTCCCTTCCAACCTGAAGCATTCTATGATTTTTGTATAAGCAGTGGAATGTATTACAATTGTATTGCTTCTACATTGTAACCAATCTACATGATATAGTGCTAAGGGCTTATTCATAAGAGCAGTGACTCAGTGTGTGACAGACCTTCTACCTTCCCAAGGAACAGACCACAGGCTATTTGGAGTATGGATATGCTCCATATGACATCTTGAGGTCATTCTTCTTTGCCCAGTACCATTAAAGATTGAGTGGGCCAGGTTCAGGAGTGAGAGCCAGCATGATTCTCTTTCTTTAGGATTCGGTCAATGGTGTTAGGAAAGGAAAGTTGAAGATCTGTGATCTTTTCTCTCTGAACTACTATTGGTTGATAGGCATTTAATGCAAAATACAGAGCAAAGCTGGGAACCCAAACTCTCCTTTCCCAGGTGAGAATACCATGAATGCCGAATGTTGCACTCTTGCTCTCTCCCTGTTGCAAACCAGTCCTTAACTCTTTACTTCACAGTCAGTCTGGTTTAGTGTCTTTGATGTCCTGGGCTGCCTATTAACTGCAGTAAGAGAGGAGGCACTTGAATCTTTTCATCCCTTTTTGTGACAGTGGCAGCCACGTTTGGGTTTGGACAAAATATCTAGGTATATTTAGATATGCCCTAAGGACAGAAGACCTTTCAGGGCACATGTGGAAATATGCAGTCACATTGCAGTTCTCAAATGATATCTTCCCACATGAGACAGGCAGGACTTTTCTGGAGGTGACTCCATCTAGTCCAGTAAGACCAGCTGTTAAAATCACAGGCGGTTTGTGAACAAGCTCTAAAAAGTTACTTTCAGAAAGTTTCCTACTTTGTCAGCACTGCCATCTCTCAGGAACGCTCCTGTTCAAGGCTGGCTCAGCAAACAACTTCTCTCCTCCTTTGCTTCCATGTTCAGACCTAGAAGCCTCTTCTTCTTTGAGGAAGATCCAAGTTCATGTCAGGTTGATGTGCATTTGTCAGCACTCCCTTGGAGACAGGCAGCAAACTGCTTAGCAATTATAAGTATCCTCAGAAGTTCATCTTTGAGCAGAGGGGAAAAGTTGCTGTCAAAAAATTATGGAGCAGGGGTTTGATGATGGCATGTTCAAGTATCTGAATGTCAGCTGTTTTACCTTAGCACCTTCTGTACTTCTGTCGTTTGCTGCAACTTCTTTAAACTCTGAATCACAAGACGGCCGTTTCTGGAGCAATTTGTGTTAATTTATATCCAAGTTGGTAAAAGCTAAATAGGAGATTAGTGTAGATACAAGAAAAACATATTAAGGAAAGGATAGAGGATGAGAGTATTAGGAGAAAGTCTAGAGTATACACAGAGGAGACTGAAGGGAAACAATTCAACAGAGAGAGCTGGGAAAGATGTGGAACTAGGAGAAGAAATACAGTCTTGAGATCCCTTCCAACCCCATATCATTCAGTGATTCTGTGAACAAGCATAAATGTATAACATTATTCTAAATAACAGCAATATTTAAAAAAACAACTGTTAAATTCCTACATAAATTATTATAGAGATGCAGGACCTGATTTGCCTCTTCTGCATATTAAATTTATAGTCAATTTAACTGGCCTTTTAAATCAGAGGTGAGCTAATGTAATAAAAAATTGGCTCTAAGCAAGAAAATAGTAAGTTAGACACTACAACACAGAAGCAGTGTTAAAAATGAGAATGTTGGGGGGGAAAAAAGCCTGGACATATCAAAATAAAATAGTCTTTTCCCCTAGATTTTTTTCTAAGGCCTGCTATGGAAAAATTGCGACAGAGACCGGCTCCAGGGCAGGTAAGACTGCGCTGGGAGAAGGGATCTGTGGCTAAAAAGGCCGGCGAAAAGCTCTTTTGGGGGCTTTTTTGATGCCGGGCAAAGCCTCCTCCTGGTGCTGGGGGCTGACAGCTGGTGGGNGGGCTGCTGACTAGGCCTGGGCAGAGCCAGCGCCCCCCCCCGCGGTTCATCACCCCCCAGTTGATAAGGAGCCGCAGGGAGGGCCAAGACTCGAGCACCGAGTGTGTCCTGGTCGGTGCCTCAGGTGGCTGTACCTTGTACGGCAGGGTCCTGAGCCTCTGCCATTGTACGAGGTAAGTTCAATTCCTTTTAGTAGTCAGACGATCAGCAAGTTCATTCCAACTGACCCTTCCGTTGTCTCTTGCTTGTGGACATCCAGCTATGGTTAGAGCTAGGCCAAAGGCTGTTGTTAAGAAAGCTTGTGGGCACTCAGACAGAGGCCCCACACAAACACATGGGTGTCCAGGCCTCCGGCTGCAGGGAGTGCCGGGGCCTGGCCCTTGCCATGGAGGGTAGTGGGGACAACACCTGTGTCAGATGCCAACAGGTGAATGATCTCCTCAGCATGGTGATTGAGCTGAAGGAGGAAGTGGAAAGGTTGAGGACTATCAGGGAGTGCGAGAAGGAGATAGACACTCCCTGAGAGTAAGGGAACACATTGAGGCCTCACATACACGGGAGGACCTATAGTCTGCTATAGACCTCCCAACCAAAGCAGTGAGGTGGATGAAGCCTTCTACAAGCAACTGGGAGAAATATCACAGTGATATTAAGTGTAATTGTTTCACCACCAGTGATTTCCATAATTACTACCTATAGAGGAAGAGGAGCACGTCCTAGGAAGTGTTCTGGTTGCGATGGCTCCTGAATGGCAGTGTTATCCATGGAACTTCATACTGAAAAGTTCCATGAGCTCCTCAGGCTCTGACAGAATGAGCAAGGCCTGTTTTGTACTGTTGGTGCATCTTCTGAATCACTCAACACCACGAGTTTTTTAACAAGAAGCAGATAATCAGAGCAACAAGACAGCAGTGTCGATACCACTGCAACATCCCATGAGCAGGAGGTAGCGCATGAAGACAAGCCTTCAAAACTTCATCTCAGCTTTTCTATTGATCCTAAAAGTCCTAACTAGTGAGGCAACACTTAACTAGGATTAAATCTTCCAGCATCAGCTGGCTGTCCTCTGGCACAGTAGGAATAGGAGAATATTTATTAAATTCTTCTTATTCTTAAATTCTATTCTTCTTTATTTTCTATGCCTTAGCTTTTGCTTCCTAATCTGGGGTTTATTACCTTAGGTTAGACGCTTTTCCCAGGCAGTCCCCATGTCTCTGTCAGATATTAAGGGTGTTACTCCTGTTTTGAACAGTTCATTCTAACCGTAAATATAAAATAGAAACATAAACATCTTGGTAGTAATTGCACAAAAGTTTTTATGAACAGTCCCCCATCGTAAAAGTCAGCCTAAATTCGTACTGGTGCAGTTCTGTTGATTCAGGGGTGTTAAATCCATTGTGAATTTACCCTCTCTTTTGTGTCGTATTAGCTACCATCAACAGCTGGCACCGTCCTAAACTCTCAAAGGGGTCATAAATCCTTCTTTGAAGCACTTGGCAGTGCAGGAAGGCTTCTCCTTCTTGGCCCTGGCTGTAGCACTCACTCGGTGTAATTCTACACTGATTTCCACCTTGAAACTTGGCTTTGAGGCACTGCTCTCCCACCAGCTGAAATCACTTTGCTTTTCACAAGCCTCTGCCAATGGCAATGGTACAGTGGATTCAAACAACATCTCCTGGAGAGTCACCTAGCCATGCTTACTGGTTTTAAAGTACAGAAGCCATATCATAACAGCTTGTGTGACAAGAAATAACAAAGAGGGCTGCCCAGCTCGAGTATTAATGAAATAAGGGAGGAGAGCTCACACCTTCAGGGCCGAATACTTTCAAACTGGATTTGGACCGGTGTCGTGGTCCTGTGCTGATAACATTTTGCAGGTGCTCAAATGCCAGCAATGGGCTCTATAGCTTATTCTGGGACTCATTGAGCCAGATGGCCAAAATGGGACATAGGAGAGGTTATAACTACTTGCCTGTCTGCTTAGACTCTCAGGATTCCAAAGCCTGAGACAGAATCACATGGGGTTGGAAGGGACCTCTAGACATCATCATGTCCAACCCCCTGCCAAAGCAGGTCCACCCAGAGAAGGTTGCACAGGAACATGTCCAGGTGGGTTTGGAATGTCTCCAGAGATGGAGACTCCACCACCTCTCTGGGCAGCCTCTTCCAGGGCTCTGCCACCCTCTAAGTTCCTCATGTTTAGGTGGAACTTCTTATGTTGGAGTTTGTGCCCATTTCCTCTTGTCCTGTCCCTGGGCACCACTGAAAAAACACTGGTCCCATCCTCTTGACACCCACCCTTTAAGTATTTATAAACATTGATCAGATCCCTGCTCAACCTTCTTTTCTCTAGAGTAAAAAAACCCAAGTCCCGAGACCAGCTCTCTGCAATGCCAGATCCTTTAATGCATTTGAGCCAGTATGGAGAAAGTAAAATGGAGCTTTAAATGGTACGATATTTTTGTTTTCTGGAGGGAATGGTTAAAGCAGCTGGATTTTTGTCTCCCCGCTCTGGCTGTTCCCCAGGGAGGAGCAAGGTTTGCCGCTGCTTAATAGGCGTAGATTTTTCTTGCTGGTGTCTTTCAAAGCTGTCAGACAGCAGTGTGGGGTCAGCGGACCGTGATGCCCCTCCAGGACTTCCTCCCAGCTGTCTGTAACACTGGCAATATTGTGCCCTGCTTAAACAGCCACCATTCACGCTCGATGCTCTGCCTTTCCCCCATCGCTCTGAATTCCTCTGCCCCTTGTGCCTAAATATCGCTGCGGGAGTCACCGGTAAGGACTGTCACTGTTCAGATAGGTATTATTTCCCTTAACGGTGCTGTTTTCACCCACATTTTTCCTAAGCAGTTTCCTTGGGAGCTAAAACCGCCCGGAGTGGGGGCTGAGGGGAAAATCCCTGCCGCTCTTCTGTGCGTCCAAACGCGGTCGCGAAGCCAGGACCCAGCAGGCAGCCCAAAACAGCCACAACTCGCAGGGGCCCTCGATACAGTTTATATGGAGAAAATAAGCAATTAATTGTTAAGACTGCGCTATCTCCATGCCTGCAGCCCCCGTGCAGGGGAGTAAAGAGAACAGTAGGAACCCAGAGCTCCACGGCCTGTTCTGTCTCCACCTTCGGTGCCTGGCTCCCCCTTACCCCCTTTTCACGTACCACACAGTGCTCTACAAACACTGCTCGGCAAACATTATGTAGGTGGGCCTCACAACTTTCTCCGTGAGGTAATTAAACACACAGACCTCACACTGCAAACAGGGAAAGGGAGGCTCAGAACCCGGCTCTCTTGCCAGGCTGGCAGGGAGAAGCAGCCTCACGGCCTTTCAGGCAGTTTCGGGCCTTGCTTATTAGCTCTTTCTTTATTTCAGGACTTGTGAGGACAGTGCTAATCCGCGGGGTTTGGTTTGATTCACAGCAGGATGATCTTCAGGTGGGCTTGGTCTCGCTTCAGTTCAAGGCCGTGGGCTGCTTTTAACCCGCAGGGAGGAACAGGCGCTTGTAGGGGGCCGCGTTTCACCCGAAAACAGGCCGCTGAAGTACGTGCTACAAACAAAACCACCACCGACTCTCATTACCGAGATTGCAGTAACTGCTCAGCTGCAGACACCTACATCTGGGTGAGATAAACCCCACTCTTTGACTATGACCATACAAATAAATGAAGTACTGCTAGAAGAAGTCCTGGGATTTCACAGAATCATTCAGGTTGGAAGAGACACTTGGGATCATGGAGTCCAGCCCTCAACCCCACTCTACAAAGTTCTCCCCTACACCATATCCCCCAACACTACATCCAAACAACTCTTAAACACATTCAGGGATGACTCAACCACCTCCCTGGGCAGCCTATTCCAGTGTCTGACCACTCTTTCTGTGAAGAATTTTTTCCTAATGTTCAGTCTAAACCTACCCTGCTGCATTTTGAAGCCCTTCCCTTTTGTTCTATCACTAATTACCTGTGAGAAGAGACCAGCCCCAACCTCTCTACAATGTCCTTTCAAGTAGTTGTAGAGAGTGATGAGGTCTGCCCTCAGCCTCCTCTTCCTCAAACTAAACAGTCCCAGCTCCTTAAGTCGCTCTTTATAAGATTTATTCTCCAGGCCCTTCACCAGCTTCATTGCCCTCCTCTGCACTTGCTCCAGAAAGTGTCATTTGTCAACCGTATCATTAAATCATGAGCAATAACTGGGAGCAGTTTTGGCCAGAGCTGGCCAGCACTTTTCAAAAGAATTAATGGTACAGTTTTATGAGTTCACACTGGCCAGGAACTCAAGTAGCGTTCTGGTTGCAGCTACTGGTTTGGAGCCTAACAGAATTTAATATGATGGATATGACCATGCGTTGGCATCACTGCCGGGGAAGAGTCCCCGATATCTTTAATTTGTTCATATAGACAAAGCCCTTATGTCCAAACTGGAAAGTTCAGAAAATAATGATACTTTAATAATATCTGTGCAAAGAACAGTTTTCCTGATAACACTTTGTCTCTGATGAAAGCACTGATCAGGTGGTAGAAACTGATGTAGAAAGGCTGTATAGCGAAATATTAATTATTTGTGATTATGAGAGACTTGAAAGTACTTTTCACAAAAGCGTGTCTTTAAATTCCTGTTTCAGGTCCTTATATTTATTCTAAATTCTCTCCAAAGACTGTTGTTCTCCACTTCTACTGTATTGCAGAGCTGGTGCTATGTATCACTCATTTTGTTCCTCAGAAGGTCAGTTGCACGTTATGAACTGAAGAACTGAGGCTGCAACTTGTTCTTGAGTTCACTTGTAAATTTGCACTTCTTCATGTACATCCTGTACACTGGAGAAACCACTTTCATTTCATTTTGAATGAGGTGTACCGAGGTTGGAAAATATGTTAACCCTTTCTGATTTGGAAGGAGATCAACATATCTGGTAGTTTAAGTGTTTTGGAAGCACAGTCCATTGATATGGTCTGGTCAATGAGAAGTGTTTCTTCCAAGGTTTGCTGATGCCCTCTCTTCTGTGGAAATAAAATCTGCTTTGTCGTGATGCTGCATGGGATAAAGACTTTTTCTGGCAGACTTTAAAAGTATCAACATTTCGGTGTGAAGGCTGTTGGTGTTCTGCGTTAGTTTTCTCAGCAGGAGGTGAGGTGGGACAGCCCATTTCTTTTTGCTGAGTGGCAGATCTCAGGTCCCCCAGGTGTCAGATGTAAGAGACAGGTTGCTAGGCTTTAAAACCATGGTTAGATGAAATTTTCAAGTGTGGTTAGAAAAAGCTTTAAAGATAGACTTTTGTGACTTCTGCGCTGTGCTTGGTCTAGTTAACAGAGGGCTTTTTAATATCTGTTTTTCTTTATAAAAGAAGCCTTGAGTTTTGATTGTGTCCTGTGTTTTTGGCAGATTATTGGAAGACCTCCTACAAGCATCTTTTCCCCATTATTTCTTCTTATGGATTCTAAAGGAGTCCTTGCACACTCCTGATTTTCCCTCTAAAAATACCATTTTAATCCCTTATGTAGCTGGATGGTGGGTGGAGAAACTCATGTCCTGGACACTTGTGGTGAAGGTCAATAGAGTAGACAAGGTTGCGGTATTTTGTGTTTGTTTTGTGGAAATGTTCAGGAACAAAATGGTAAAATATTTATTTTATGTATTGTTTCAAGTATTATGCAAAACCAATAAAAGTAAGTTGAAAGAAAACAGCAGCATTTCTGATTTTAAATATCAAAGGACAGGAAATTCTCCATCCTTGATTTCCCTTTGGGATTATAGCGATTTGCTGGTTTGAAATTCCCTGCTTTAGTGTGATATAACATGTAAAGGATAAGCAGGATGACATTGAATTTCAGCTTTGTTTGGTTCCAGTCAGACCCTTCATAGTTATCACACCATTGTAAGGTGACATCCGTAAGCTTCCAAAGATATCACAGCCTAAACACTTTTTGATACTGGATTAACATCCTTTCCATGTTAATCTTTTTCCAGGCTTCTGTGTTATTACAACAGGCTTTTTTAATCCCTTCTATACAGCCGCCAGATAAAAATAAATGTGCCATCAAGCAATGTTGAATCTCCATGTTGAGAAGGGAGGTGGACTTAGGACGAAGCTTTCTCTCAAATCAATGAAACTGTGGGGAAGCCAATATACCTTAAAACATTAACAAGGCTGGTCCACGTCGTAGTTAAAGATGCTGCTGTTAGTGAGCCCCACCAGAGCAGCCCAGTAGAGGCTAAACAGCTAGTGCCTAGGAGAGATGACCAGGCTGCCCTGAATGAGGAGTTATGTCATCACAGTCATGTCCAGAATGCCACTGATATGATGACTTTGATTTTTGGTGGACATTCAGTGATGAACAGGACCTGTTATTTAACATGGATGTGGTTAAAACAATAGTGGTTAAACTAGAAGATGTGGTTAAAACCCTAGTTTTGTTCACTGATGGTGGTTTAGGAGTTGGATGTAGAAAGGGAAGCTGCCTTTCTGCTCTTCAGAAAGGCAGGGTTGAGGCACAGAAAGGCATGGTTGCTTGGGACCTGGGCTGGTGGCTGCCACCTGATTTGTGTGCACATGGGAGGTGCTGAGTGTTGTCCCTTTCAGTCCCTGGAGCAATTACTGGCTGTGGAAGCTGGAATTTCTAAGCTGCGCTAGGACAGTGACAGAAGACCTCCTAGTTCAGCTGGAGCATGATTTCCAGTGGCCAAAGAGGGCTGTCTGTCATCCGTAGATTAATTTAGCAACGGCTGGGAACTGAGCTACTCAAAGAGCCAACTTCTTATGTTACAGGAGTTAGATTTCTGGCAAACTATTATTTTTTTTTTCAGTTATAGAATCTAATATTGCAATGAATGTTTCCCAATGTACTGACGAAGGAGGCCCCAGTCAGTTGTGAAATACCACAGTGAACACAAGAAAAACATTGAAAAACCCGCACAATAACTTTGTTATCCTTCTCTTGGATTACTGTACAGCCAGATGGGAAGATTAGTCTTACTTAGAGATTTTTTTTAACTTAAGGAGTTTTTGTTTGGTGATTGTTTTCAAAATTAGAATCTCTCTTGTTTCAGTTCTATGATTTTTTACAAAGTCTAATTATTCTGAAACAGGCATCGGGATAAACTCCTTGAAGGGGAGTCCTGGGAAAGCAGTTTTCATCTCTGTCCTCAGTCATTCACATTTTTGTACAATTCCAATTAACTTCACACAAGATGAATGCATGAATACTAAACACAGATCATCCAATATGCAGAGCTGGCAATGCTCATCCTCTCCTTCAGATGTGTCCTCGTGGTTCCTGTTGCTGTCCATGTGTGACGCCCGCTGATATTCCAGGGATTCATCCAGTGGCTTCCAGACAGGGCAGGAGAAGTGGGGCCGATGGTGATCATTCTTAGATTAAGAATCACTGTTTTACCAGCCAGGGTCTTTATTCCCTCTGCAGATCAGAGGCGAGCAGAGCCCCTCATATACTCACCAACACACTACCTGTATGTGCTGGATTTACTTAAGTACAGATCCACAAGGAAAAACCAAATGGTCAACAAGCACAGGGATGATTTAATAACTGTGCTCTTAAGCCACCCAGGTGCCTTTTGGAAATACAATCTTTACAGTGTTTCTGATCTAATGTGACACTTCTTTTCAAAATATTCCCCCTCAAAGCTGATTTTTCTGGCCCAAGCTCCTCAGTTGACTTTATGAGGTGAGAGTGCTCATCAGTCTGCACTATTAGTTCCTGTATTTACTCATCCATTACTCAACAAGATAAATGTAGTCATACTGTTAATGGAAGAAATAGTACACAGAATTAGAGGCAACTGGAATGTAACTCCCTGCTCTGTCAGTGGGTTGGCGACCTTTAGCAAGTTTGTGTAATCAGTCCTTTCCTCCATTTCCCATCTGTACAGTATCTAACTGTAAAACTTAGCCTGCCTCAAGGGTAATGTTAAATAATAGTGTAAAAAAATAAATAACTAACATGAAAATGGAAAGAACTTAAAAAAAAAAATTAAAAAAATATTTTAAAAAATCACAGGTACCCCAAATGTTTTCCACATGCAGAGACCTGTTAAAAACTCATCACATTGTTTGTCTCAGTCTCAGCATGAGAGTCGCCTCAGTCAGTAGGTGAGCATTGTAGTGCCAGCATTCAAATAAGAGAAATGCATCTGCATACATAATACAGATGTGTCTGAGCCAGGACAGTTTAGATCCAAATGCAAATTTCACGTGTTTTGACATAAACAGGTGGTACTTCAAAACCTCATTCAATTGGAACCCAGAACCTTTCCACTGAAAAACTTGTTTGCACTGAACAGTATTTTTACCTGGGTTATTAATTAGGATCATGTGGCAGAAAATGAATGGTACCTTTCAGTTTTAAAATAAAATCAGCCAAGATAATTAGATATACCTTCATTATTTATGTATTCCATAAATCCTGTTTCAAAATAATTTTTGTAAATGCTAGGAAAATAATTTTAAACAAAGTTTCTAATTCCCACTGTAAAAAACTTTAATGTTCTTTCTTTCTAAAATGACACGGATATATCACTTATGATATGTGCAGTTTTATCAGAGTCACGTGGCTCAGGTTTATTGCAATATATGGGAAACCGTGACTCATTTGTGAAGAATTATAAGAGCCATATGTAAATTCTACAGACACTGTAATAATATAGTAATGTTTTAAAAGGAAAACTTTTACTAAGTTGCGCTTTCAGATCTCGATATAGAAAGTGCTTCTGCACTCTCGATCACTGCACTGAACAGCTTCTAAATGTACCACCCCTTCCAACAAAGTGCAATTCGCTCAGCAGTCTCTGCCCCCAACAAATTATAACTGTATTTTTATACTTCATTATAAGCATTATATGTTCTATACAAAGGTATGTAACAAAAAAAAAAATTTAGGCAAACTGGAAACACTATTTTCCCTACTGCTTGATCATTTCTTTAAAGCTGAGAGGAAATAACAGGATTTACCCATAGCTTCAGAAAAGGTGTTCTGTTTACTGTGAAGAAAATCGCATGTTTTCCAGTAGCTGTTTTTGAGCATCACAGCTGTACTGTGCTGTTCACCTTATACTCTTCCCAAGTTGTCTAATAGTCCTAATAATTATGACCAAAGCACTATTAAAAGCATCTTTTAAATTCCTTCCAAAAATGCAATAAATCTAGACTTGTTAAGCAGTCCTTGCTCGCCTTATTCACCATGACAAGTCCCTCTATAACCAGATGTTCTGAATATCCCTGCAGGTCCTGATGAGACTGTTGGCAATTCCCTCATCTCTGCTCCACCTTGCTGTCATGTGGCAGCTGGGAGTGCAAATCCAGCCTCTGACATTCAGGGTTAACGCTGATCTTAGGGTTCAAATGTACAGCAGATGTTTACTCTTGCAGCTAAATCCTGTAATCAACTAATTGATGAAGAGTTAGGCAGCCAGGCTTTCTCTGTAATCAGGTGGGCTAAATCAGTCTCTAAAAAATTTCCATCTCTCTTCCCTTGCAAACTTAAAAATCTAGAGGTCAGTTCCTTCAAGTGAGATTCAAAAAACTACACTATAGTTTTAACTATGATGTAGATGTTAATTGTTTGGGAGTTTTATAAAATGCATGTTCTACCAAAACAGAGACTTTAAAAGAAATAACTAGCTAAGACATTCAATATCCTAGCAATTGCCTGAAAATATACAGGGGGAATTATTTTCTGTGAAGCTTATCATGTAAAATTGGGAACTCAGGAAAAAAAATAAGAAACTATTGATCTTAGGAGTTGTTTTTCAATCCCACCTTCTTTAACATAAATACATAATAACAGTCACACTTAAATAGCACAAGACAAAAACAAACACATCCAAAAATAAAATCCTTTGAAAAGAAAATGCTACAACTGTGCACCCAGTTTTCTCCTTGGGGGCCCAGATAAAGAACAAACTATACATGGTAGATATTAGTCATGTTACTTAACGTGCCTACTGCAACAAATTCAGACGTTATGTTGATAAGGTTGGTAGCAGACACTGAAGAGAAATGTTGCCATGGATCTTAGTCAAAGTCAAGTTGGTGAACACTAAAAAATCAAAGGTATTGTCTGGTTTTGTACCAGGGGAAATGCGACAGAAACCGCACCAGTAATATGTTCACCAAGTTGACTTTTGGCAGCTACAAGTGGAAGCTCTGAACAAAACCAGGCTAAAAGACAGCATAAGATTATTCCCATGACAACAAGAGGTTAACAGGTTAAATTTTTTTTCTTCTACAGATGAAGTACAGCTCTGTTTACCCCCAGAAAAGCAGTATCTAGTTGAATAGTGAGTAACAGAAGACATGGCCTTGCAATATTTGCAAAAATCTTGAGGTTTACTACATACAATGGGATAACATGTCTCTTCAAGAGAATGTATCTTCAGAAGGTAAACACAGATGAAGGGAGGGAACCACATCCAACCAAATCCTTTTCTAGCCTTCATTTAGCTCCCATAAATGCTAGGTGTTGTCTTATCTTAGCAATGCCTGAAAGAATAGTAACCATTTACTTTTTCTTATTTCTGTTACAAAGGAAGCTGATTTAGCACAGTAGCATTCTATTAATTAATTTGCATCCTGCTTTTTACTAAATATTATCTTTCTTACATAATGTCCTTTACTGTATGTCATAGTAATTTAAAGTGTGAGATATGTGATCCTTTTTCTTCTGCAAAAACACAGTTCTTCATAATCAAGTCTAAAAATATCTTCATGTCCCTTAGTGATGAAAACTTATTAAGAAAACAAAGTGTGGCAGGTGAAGTGTTTGCAGTAGGTTGACTTAAGAGGTCTTTTACCCTCCGATATGCTCAGGATCTTATTTGGGTTAAACATGGAAGTGACCTCTGTGATATCATTCCAGACTGGTTTGAATACCTGTTCACAAATCAGGATTATGGCACTCACAGATAGTGATGAAACTATGATGGCTTTATTTTCTCTAGACTGGTGATTGACAGCCTAAGAAAACTTTGAGTGTGAACCTAGGGGACATTTTGTTCCCACGCAGTCTTTTTGCTGTTTTCATTGCAGTTGTTTCTGCAGTTTAAAGTAGGCTTCTTTAGAATGAAATGCTTTTATGATTTTTGGATGGGGAATCAAGATGCACATCACTTGGGAAGGCCTTGCTCTGGCGAGAGGAGGAGGAAGCTACCTGGGCAACTCATTCCCTGTGTAAACCCCTATTATGAGTTTTATCACAAGTGAAAGAAACATTTGCAGGAGTTTTGTCCTTTCCTTTTACCATCTCAAGGGCAGGCATAGATGTAGTCTTGCCTAAGAGAGATTATAACCAGAATCTGTTGAGAAGCGAGAGGAGAGAAGAGAATAGAAAAGAGCAGCTTTGTGCAGCACTTGCCATCAATACACTTGTTTTGAACTGATGTTTTCACACATCTTAAAAAAAAAAAAATTGGAAACGACCCCAAATGAAAATCTGCGCTCTTGAGAACTATTGTCAGGGAGAAAACTAGTCTTTTTAGCATTGCTCCAGCAGGCTACATCCTTGGAAGCTATAACTAATATGTCAAAGCCGATAGATTTCACTGCATCTGAAATATGTTCATAGTGATTATTGCAGTAGCATCTAAATGTTTCCTGACAATAATGGTATTTGTATGGCTCCAGATGTGTTATTAATCCCACTTTGAAAGTGGTCAAAAATATATGTTAGTATCAATGTTTCTTTCTTTTAATGTGGAAGATACTCTTCCCCGATGTCTAATATGACAATTTTTGAAATGCAAATTTTTCCTGTCAAAACAACACTTGCTGTTTTTTAGCTCCGTATGTTCTGCATGTAGAAACGTGATGTATGCTGGCTGTACTTGGAGTTCTGAAAGTCTTTTTTCGCAGTGCTAAGGTTGCTTAGTTGTTTTTTTTGTTTGATTTCCTGTTCCAAACTGCACTAATATAGGAGTACTTCTAATTGATAGTTACAACTGTAGAAGCATGTGTTGACAGGCCACTATAGATGCCCATTTTAACAGTATGCGTTTGGTAACATGCTAGAGAGGTGCCTACAAAAATTTGTATCAGGCCATTGGTACAGAACAAATGAAGATAGGACTTGTATATTAAGGTTGCCTATCATGGCAAAAGAGGTTAGAAATAAGCACGAGGCAGAAGAGCTCAAAACGTTTGAGGAGGATAACCAGAACCAAATTTGGAAGTAAGGCTGTAAGCGGCTGGTGGGAAGCTCAGGAGTTACAGTCTGAAGTGAGGATTTCGTGCTGTGACACACTGAAATCATCTACACAGCTAATGAAAACAAGGCCTGAGGCCATTCTTTGGTTGTGTCCTCTTTGCACAGCAGTTGGGCCCAGGTTTCTTTAGGGCATCGGGTGATGCCACGGTGCCGTAGAAAGGATTTTCTTGGTACAAAGTTTTACTGGCAGACATCAAACACAAAGTTGTCTTGGGGAAAGAGTAAGGAGAGAAAGAGAGAGAGGGGGGAGAAAGGGAGAAGCTCGCTTTTAAAAGGATGACCAATTTTGCAGTCATTGTATAGCTATCCCTGGGATCCTACTACCTTCAGACCCAAGGAGTGTGTGGTGCACCAGTGAGGAACTAGGGAAAAGCAGTTTCCTGCCTTCTGCCTATAAGTGCTCTGTTTTCACATCTCCTGCTGAAGTTGGTGCTTGACCAGACCTTCCGCATGCATGTTTTGAGGCTTGTTTGATGACCTCTGATTCTCTCCTACCTGCTTTGTTGGTCCCCTGCTAGTTCTGGTCTCTATCTATGTCAGAAGGTGAGTGAAAGCGGTGGACTTGTGAACACCTGACCTAGTTGTTGGTATGATTTTGGCATGAGTTGTTCTCACCAACTTCCATTCCTTAAAAACCAAGTCCTGAAAAGGAGGAAACAGCACTGCTTTGGTGCATGCCAATGTTTTAGGGAAGCTAAAATTCCCAGCCACCAGAAGCAGGTGGC
This sequence comes from Tringa tobata, assembly GCA_033628505.1. NCBI lineage: Eukaryota > Metazoa > Chordata > Aves > Charadriiformes > Scolopacidae > Tringa > Tringa tobata. The sequence continues at coordinate 1,850,182 of JAHREE010000490.1, forward strand.
CACCACTGCTTAGTACTGCTCACAACATGGTCAGGGAGACAAGTCTTATTAGGCACTCAGTCATCATGTCTTTCCTGAGACTGTGCTTTTGTGAGCAGAGCATAAGGAATGCAGTGGGCACACACAAATAAGCAGGTGCCAAAATTCATCCCACATTGCTCTGAACCGCCTGAGGGGACTCTTCAGGAGATTTGTTCTCCCACAGACCTTGGATTTGCTTCTTGGAAAGAGCGGTGTGTCAGTCGGCACTTCTAAGGCTTTGACCCTTCCAATAGATCACTAGGAAATAAGTGAGGAAAAACTTGTGATTGAAGTGGAGACTTAAATTTTCACAAATTAAACCGATACCTTCCTCCCATTAGATAATTGCATAGAAAGTGAAAGTTAAAATGGCAGTGACCATAAAAAGCAGCCAGGAAAACAGCCCAGCTCTGCAAATCAGAGGAGGAGGAAAAACAATTATGTGGTCCAGAAAATGTTTAAATACAGAGAACTTTGATGTTTCACATCAGAGCAACAGTAAATAGAGACAATGAAGTTGCCTTTTCCCTAGTATTGATATTTTCCTCCAGTCTTCCCTCCCACTTAGAACCGCTTTTGTGGTGGGAGGATCCATTACGTAATTTACAGATGTTTTACATTCTTTAAAATGTAAACTGGAAAAGTAACTGTAATACAGATTCATCCCGTGAGGGTAAAAAATATTAGTCTGCTCTTTAACATTTCTTGGATGATGGCACCCCCTCAGAACATGTCTACAAGTTGTGCCTCGCCAGTTAATGCACGCTCCGCTGTGAGTTACTGCTTATTAAAACCCAACATTTTTATGGCTTAGTAATTCTAGATTTGGCTCCTAGTGCCCGTGTTATAAACACTTAGAAGCAGGGATGCCATATTGAAACACTGACAGATCCTCAGGGGGGGTCAGGGCTACTGGCGCCTCCCTAATGAAGTCACACACTGTTAAACATTTTTTTTTTTCCTTAACTGAAGAAGAAAACAAAGCAGTTAAACTGCTATATCCATTTTCCATTAATCCATTTCAAACCACTCTTAACCGGAGTAAATCACAGGTTTGTGAGAAAATGAACTGCCTAAAGGTTCACCTCGGGCTATTTAGCCCACAAACAAGTTGCTGACTACTGACAACAATGGTTGGTTGGGAATTATTGCTCAATTTACTTGTAATTACTTATTTTGCTGTGTCTTCTGTTTAGACTAGCTCAGGGTCTACAGCACGGTAAATTCCAGAATAAAAAGCATTGCCGAGGTGCCACCAGTGATTGACATTGACAGTGTCGAAAGGTTATTTGAGCAACGGGTTGAACTTCCTGGAGGGAAGAGAAACCTTCTCCGTCGCTGGGAAAGCTCAGAAAGGGAGGAACTCTCAAAACAAGTCTGCCCAGGCACAGCTATTCTGCTCTGCAGAAATTCATCCGGATGTTAATAGAACCTGAATTTTCAGTTTAAGTATGCCTCAATTCCGATACTAAATAGGGAAGCTGGAAACTTTACCCACAAAATACGGTAGAGTTGCAATATAATAGTTGCAATGTAATAGTAGTAATTTGAAGAGCAGCAAATGTAGCGTTCTGGCTGCTAATAGTATTTTAAAGGCAATTGTCAGTGTGCTATGATTACGCCACATTTACAAACGGGTGGGCACACACACAATACATTCCAGTTCAAGATAAGTGTTCTTTTTGCAGCCCAATTTACTGGAACACTTAACTTGTCAAAAGCAGGTCTAAATTTTCAGGTAAGTAAAAGATTGTATCTATAATCATTATGGGAATGGTTAGTAAGGCCTGGGGAGGTAATATGTAAACAATCACCATTTTTATAGATCTTGGACAATTTTGTTAGCTGCAAGATTCTAGCGTTATTCGCTACCAATGGGAACGTTTACATATGCAGGTCTCGAGTTGTATTCATTATAAACATATTTTCATATAAGAAAGGCTAAGTAAAGTTCTTGAAGAATTCAGAGTTGGCAATTCAAGGTCATATGAATAGGGTGAGCTTTTTGCAGTCACTCGCTCTAGAGATAATCAATTTTTTTAACAGGCCTATTTAAATTTGAAATAAGATGTCATATAGAGAAAATAAGCTTTTGTCTCTAAACAAAAAACTCTCTAAAAAATAAAAACAATGGCTTAATTTTCTTTGCTAAGACCAACAAAGGCAATGAGTAGAGAATCAGCAAAATTCAGATGTGTTTGACATTTAAGTGCATCTCAAGATTACAGAGAGTATTGGTAGGGAACTTCCTTGTTTTATGTAAACACTGATTTAATCTCTAACAGATAATATTACAAGGCTTTCATTTTGGGGGAGGTGATTGTGAAAAGGCTGCAGGCAGGACAGATTCCTTATGTCAGTCTGCTCTGGTAGTTCCTGTGCTTTCTTTTGTCCCTGTCAGAGAGGAGAAAAGGAACTGGAAATACCACAAGTGTAACAAGGCATTGGAAGTCTTACAGTTCCTACACTCTGATATTTCACCAGTATTTGGGATGAATCTACCTTAAATCTCCTCCCAGGCAGCCTGAAGATGAAGAGCATGAGGCTTGACTCCTTATGAGATATTGCCCTTAATTTTCAGCTATTTATACAAGTGGTCATTTGTTTTTATAAAAGATTGGTAAGACTTACCAAGTAGTGTTGCTTTTCACAGTAACAGACTTTATATCTAAAAATCCTTAAGTAGTTAGAGTGATGCTTTTACATCCTAGAGGACTTTATTCAAGTACTTTTTAAAGGTGATGGAGAAAGGAGTGTAATAGGAAAACATAAATAAGAATAAACATAGCAGGTTTTGCCTCTGAGTTAATCTGTTCTTTCATAGAAGCACAGAAGTTGCTCTGCCTTAAATTCTTTTAATCAGTTGTGTCTATGAGTGCATCTTTTAACTCTGATTTCTAAAGGAATGAGAAATTATATACAGTACTGTGAAAAAAAAAAGGAAAGAAAAAACTCTTTTACCAAATGTTGTTATGTAGAATCCACTCCTTTCTACTATTGGTAGGAGCAAAGTAACTTAAAGTTACTTTAAAAAAAGAAATCAGATGGATTCTTGAAAAATATTTTACATGCAATCAATGTCCAATTAAAACATCTCCTCTATTTGGAGGAGATAATATATATATATTGATCCCTGTCATCAATATATATAATATATATATTGATATAATGATCCCTGTCACCTTCTGTAAGAAGAAAATCATCCAGTCTTTATTGTCATGTTTGGCTGATCATGTCCGTGAAGTACATCACTGATTATTGCAGTATTGGAAGTGAGATGTATGTTGAACACTATACTTCAGACGTGCAGAACAGAAACCTATAAATATGGTTCCTACTCCAATAACCTTTTAGCTAACTAAGCTGGCTTTTCATAAATTGGTTGTCTGCAGCTTTAAAAGGTCAAAATTGTGCATGTTCAAATTTCATGCCAGAAAAACTCTTATTATATTTTTAAAACTCTACACAATCTAAAATTGCTAAATTTGTTAAATGTTAATTGTATGCATTTAATAAGTAGAAAATTAACATGCCACTTACTGCTATTCTCATGACAAACGGTTTCAGATTTTTACTTGATGAGTTTTGTTATAGGTAAAAAATTAGCCCTATTTATTTCAGTTACTGGATTTGCATCTCTCTTCCTAAAACACATAATGTTTTAATTTACCATATGGATAGAAGTTGGATAGAATGACTTCAAAAACAAGATTTTCATCAATAAAGTTTTCTCCACAGCATTAAAAAAAACCCAACAACTAAGGGTATATTCTGTCTGGGGTACATACACCCTTTTTATTGCTACATATGTCAAATCCTCAAATGCAGGTGGTGTGAGCCCAGGCATGCTGGAAATGGAAACCCAACCTATGAATGATCACGTAATACCAGAGAAGTAATATGAGATACATTACTGCATTAGTACAACTGTCCAGAGTAGATTTTTCCATCCACTCTCTGCGTGAACTTTTTTTTTCTCCCAGTTGTGCCCTACTTTTCTGCAGTTTTATGTGCACTGTTTTGGCACAGGGCTCCTTGAAGAAGACTTCCTATTTTCCTGTGTACTCCTCTTAGTGTCTTGCAAAGAGGTCATCTTGCCTGAGAGCACCCTTCTCCAGCAGACTCTTTTGCTGTGAAGGATGGTGCCCGTGTAATATGGTATTTCCCTTTTCCGACAGGTGGTTCTGGGCCATCAGAGCCAACCAGGCTGGCTTCAGGTTCTCCAATTCATTTATCTTATCAAAGGACCTGAGTTCATGTCACATTTCTGCTGGATATCATGTCCTTTCATCCCTATTCTCTGACAGCAACTCTCTCATTTTTTTCTTCTTTGTTTTTTAAAGCTCCACTTTCAGCTGCTCTATGATTTCGTCTCTTTTTCCATGAGGGAAAAGTCCTTTTCTAGTTTACTACATTTCAGCTTGTGTAACAGACTCGACATCATGGCATGTATCTCATCTCAAAAAGGGAGCTGAGAGTAGATAATTTATTAATTTATTTTCTTATATAAATATAAATACTTTTTCACATGCATAATGAATTGCAGGCTGCAATCTTACTTGAAAATGCATCTATATTACTGAAAATATTATTCCCTGAAAGTAACTGTACTTTTCTCCAGAGAGAGAAAAAAACCCCACGGTATAGTCCAGAATTCAGTGATACAAGAGATATGAAGGTGTAATGAAGATTTGGAGAGGTGAATTTTAATTGTATTTACCCACTTCTTCATCAAATCTTCCAAATCACTTCTAAACACAGCAGTGTTTTAAGATTTTTCAACAACAAATCCTCTCTAGCTTCAGGGGAAGTGAAAACCAGTGGTACTATTTTCAGCTGGGCTGCCGCTGTAAACTCACCAGCCCATCATCAAGGACTACATACAGCAGAGCCAGTCCCACCAGCGCTGTAGTAGTCCTAACCATGAAGCCCAAACTGTGGTTTGATACTGGTTTCAGTTTTGGTCCCCACTATACAAAAAAAAAAGGACAAGCTGGAGAGGTTCCTGAGAAGGGCCACCAAAATGTTCAAAGGACTGGGAAGCTGCCATGTGAGCAAAGGCTGAGAGAACTGGGTTTGTTCAGCCTTGAGAAAAGAAAGCTGAGGGGAGACCTTATCCCCACGTTCTAGTATTTAAAACATGGTCTCAAAGAAGATGGAGACTCCCTTTTTACAAGGAGCTACCTGGAAAAGACTAAGGGTTATGGGTACAAGGGCCAGAGGAGATTCCGACTGGACACAAGAGGAAAATTTTTTACACTGAGAACAACCAGCCATTGGAATAATCTCCCTAGGGAAGTGGTGGATTCCCCAACATTGGACACTTTTAATATTCAGCTGGACAGGGTGCTAGTCCGTCTTGTCTAGACTGTGCTTTTGCCAAGAAAGGTTGGACCAGATGATCCTTGAGGTGCCTTCCAACTTGGTATTCTATGATTCTGTGATTTAAAACATCCCAAACTCAGGCACCATTTAGACCCAAGAAAGTGATTTATCATATTTTTAGAGAGTGAATTCTTGGAACTTTATTGAGCTTCAGATATTGGTGAGGACTATGAATACAACCTCATCGTAGGTTTCAAGAAATGAAACTCAGAGACAGGTCTCCTGCTTGAGTTTATTGCTCTTCCAAACTGGATAATGTGTTTGGCCTTTACAGCTCACCATTGATATGAAAATTGTATCACAAAACAGATGCCTTCTTCCAGACCTGACTCCTATGAGTACTGCTCGTGCTGCTTATAAGCAGTAGCTTCTGGAGGCTGTTGAACCAGTCTTTAAAAGAGATGATGTATGTCTCTCTCAGGTTCCCCAACTGACATATCTGGTGACCTACACACGTGCAATAGGTCTGCATATGTACAGCAGATATGCCTGGGGTTATTCTTCCTCTTCTCCCTGCTTTCTAACTCGTTAAGATTAAAAAATACAATAACCAGCATCTAATGGCAAATTCCTGCTTCTGCTTTTCGACGGATCCATCACTGACCCTGTCGCCAACTTAGAATCTTTCAGGAGAGAATTAGCAGCTGCTTTGGGACTAGTTTGGAAATGGATTGGGACTTGAGAGACTCTTGGCCTTCTCTCTCATTACCAGCCCCGATATACAAGCAGGCGGAACAAACCCAAAACAGAAAGGGAAGTAAGCCAGGCCAGGGAAAGGACATGAGAAGCTTATCCAGCCCTGGCAAGAATTCACAGCAGTGGTGGCAAAGTCTCAGTTTAATCCTAAAGACTAAATTCTGAAGTCATTTCTTACTTCTTGTTCATAGAAAACATTTGCTGACGGCAAAAAACACCCAAACAACTCTTTTATTTTTGGATGTGCAAATTTTTGAGTCCCTGCTGCATTTCTGTGCCACTTTACACATCCAGAATCAAACGAAGTCTTTTCTGGATGCTCTGAACAGTTTGGTAACAGCTTATTTTTCATCACATTGGTGTGTACCTATGAACTTTTACTGGCATCAGAAACTAAATCGCTGCAGAAGCTTTTTCTCCTGCTATTTTCAGCTGCAGTGGTAGTAGTGAAAAATCTCCAGGGCTGACTGCTGTAGCGTGATTTTCAGCCAGTTCTGTGGGCTGCAGAGGTTGAGGGAATTCAGATAAGCCCATGAACTTGTATGCAGTTATCTGACTCTCACTTGCAAAGTTTTCAAAGCTCATCCATCATCATAATGGCTCCTGCAGGATGTTAGGAGACTCAGGGGAACATTAGCCACTTTCCCAATTTCATAACACTAGGACTGGTGAGTATTGTTAAATATTGTAAGACAGCGTTTGCCAGCCTGAAATACGATGTTTGCATAAATATGTCTGGAACATACAATACATCCGAGGGACTAAAAAATAACCAGGGATTTTCAAAGAGCTGCTTAAATTCAGGGGTGAGGCAAGCAGTGAATTTTGACACGCTTTCTTAAATCTGTGTTTGTCTAAGTCTACTTATGGTCATGAAGAAGAAGCTGGGAGATTTCTGAGAAATGATGCCTATATCTTAACATTTTTTCTAGAAAAATAAAGAGTAAAATTCTTTTGTCTCCTGACATGGAGCTGGTATAAGAGCATTCTTAAAATTAGCTTTGAAATGCTGGGTGTTGTTTTACTTTTGCAGGTTTTCAGTAGTATGTGTTCCCACCTAGGAAGGTTAATATAGGCGTCTGTTTGCTCTTTTTAGATGTACTGATATATGAAAAGACTCTGTGTGGGAGATGGGCTTTTGTTTGTTTGTGTTTATTTCAATGTGAGGGAGGTGAAGGCTATTTTAAAAATAGCGAGTTCCAAATGTGTTGTTCATTTATAAAACTGTCGCTGTGTTTCATCTTCTTTGAAGCTCTGGGATTTTTTACTTACCTGACTCTTTGTAGGTTTTACTGTTTGCTGCAAATGTCACTTTTATTAACAAAGAGAAAAGAAAAAGGCAGGACTAACCACTTTGTCTTACAAAGGAGAGAAAGCCATAGGTGCTGAAAACAGGAAACTGCGTAAGAGAGAGAAAGGAAGAGGAAGGGAAATGGGTAGCTCTCAGTGATTTATCCACACTTGAACCTCTGTGCTTCTATTCCCAGTTGGTCATAGATACCAAAATCATAAATATAGATTAGGAAGCACGGACCACTTTTACCTATAAAATACGAGGCTATCCTTAAGCCTCTATCATGAGCTTTGAGCGTAGTGATATAAAATGGAATCTTTTTTGCAGCACCTGAAGCAACCATTACTGAAGTGAGTGGGATTTGTGCACTCACTGACTTTAATTGGAGCTGGATCAGACCCATGAGCCACACCAATTATGTTTCTCCTGGCAGCTCAACCCACATGCTTGTCTCAAAGATGATGTCTTATCTCTGAAAACAACCCAACGCTTTCGTATTCTGATCCTAACTACTGATATTCTTTTCCTGGATCTGTATAGGGACAGAACATCAGCCCTCATAATATATCTGTGTGTATATATATATATATATAGTGTGTATATATATATTATATATAAAATACGTATATGGGAATATGATTTTTCATTAACAAAGCATGTTAGTACAGAGGTGTAAATTATCTAAAATTTACAAAAAACAATTTTACTCATTGGTGTTACAGAGAGTTCAAATTTTGTGAAGTGACAGTTTTCCTTAATAAGTACCTTGAGTTGTGCATTTTTTCAAAGAAGTTTGTTTTACAGGGATACAAATAATTGAATCAGCAGTGCTGTTTGGTTTGTTTTCAATGGGGTCACTCGGCGGCTCCTCTTTAGGGTGCAGCTGTGTGACAACTAAATCAGTGTGCGAGAGAGGGGTGCAGTGTCTGCCAGTGGTAAATGAAGCCTCCTGTATGATTTGGTCTGACACTAACAAATAATAACATGAATTAGGCAGTTTCTTAAGCCAGAAATACAAAGGTAATAAGCTTAAGTTTTTCTTGGTGAACACCATGGAACACAGTGTTGACCCATCCTTGCACATTAACAATGTCCATTTGACCTCTCACATTTGAAAATCTTTAGATTTTGACATTTTAACAACCTGTCTCTGAACATCTCTAGTGCCAAAACCAAGCAGAAGTACCAGAAGAGAAGGACGGGGATATTATCACAGAGTCTTTAACTAAATATATCCTTTTTTTCTTTTTCCAGAGGTGCGGAGAAATCTCATTTGACAGTCCTGACCAGAATGCCAAATGTGTTCGCATGCTAGGTAAGGGTAAGAGTCTTTTCCTCTTTTGATACAAAAATGTGCAAGAATGTTTAGTTGGGGATTTACTCTCAAAGTACATGATAATGGCTGCGTTGATCCACAATGGCATTTAGATAGCTCACCCACATGTAGTCCTCATCAATTTATTCATTATGGTGAATTTCCATTTACTTATATTTTTTTTCTAGTAGTGCTCATCTACATAGGCAAAATTATAGCTGTACAAACATATTTGTAATCTCTGAGGTACTCAAGTCCAGAAATTCTATTCAAAAGCCAAAACTCTCTGTAATCAAGCCAGATTTTTAAATTCAGCCTGGGAAAAGTGTGAACTTTTGTAGACTGCCCACCTTTAATGTGGAGAAGCATTTGTGTGCTTTGAGAAAGAGTATTAATTTCACAAATATACATCAAATGACCCTAGGTCAGACCTTCAGCTGCATCAATAAGCAAAGCTTTGACTTTACAGATTTGTGCCAGCATAGCGCTTTGCCCATCATTTGTAAAAATTAATATTAAGCAGAAGTGTCTGTTCTTTGGGAACAATGCAGGAATGTTTGGGTATGTGATTAATTTCTGTGACCAACTTTACTCTATTTGCTTGTTTCATCTTCAGTGCTAGTACTGAAACATTAACAGCACGATTAGTATCACAGTGAAAGACTGGGAGTAAATGTCTAAAATCCTAAAAGGTAATGTTTACTCAGAAGAAAATAAATCATAGAACACTTGCAGGATTAGGCTTTAAATGCTGAAGACCTTTCACTTGCCAGGGCTGGGATAAATGTATGCTGGAAGTTAGAGCATTGAATTAATAACGCGAAAAACTGAAATAGTCACAATTTTTAAAAATGCAACTGGCAACGTCTAGGAACTTAATTCCCATCTGGGTACATAGCTGTGTTCTGTAATAACAGATTATGTGGTTTGTTGTTTATATTCATTAAATCCTATTGTCACAATAGACTATAATTGCTGTGGAGGAAATCTGTCATGCTTATAGTGCACAGATCCCAACAGAAGAACTGACACAATGGGCCGTAATGATGTGTTACATCAATGATCCATGGTTAGAGGTTCTTAATGGAACAAGCTGACAGAAAAGATACACTTGTGATCCTTTATCATGCCAATTATAATCTGCAACTTAAATAGCACTGAGTTCATAATACTGTAGTTCTAAGGATGTTATATCCATGCAAATGCTATTATCCATTAGGAAAAAAAAAAAAAAGCAGGGGGCGGAGGGGTATTTGAGAACAGAAAAATGACCTGAAGATGAAAGTTTTCTGCGAAGGTTGGTCATTTTTATAACAAGTCAGTCTAAAATTGGGAGTTTTGCATCATCCTTAGTGCAAATGATACCATAGGAGCAGTGAGCAGAACAAGATCTTGTTTCCATTACATATATTGTTATCTATGTCTTGTAGTATATGCATGTGCAAGAATGAGAACATATGCTGTGCTCTGTAAGGAAACTGCTAGGAATGCTAAAATGACTCCAAGGGGTCATGCCAAAGGTGAGGCTGGCTCTCAGAGGTTACATCTCTTGTATTTAAAAATATCTCGCCTGCTATTACTATTCTTCAGTGTCTCTAACAAATTAAGGATGGTGGTGTCATATATAATATAGGATATTACATTTCACCCCAAGGTATCCCAAATAATGTACAGAGCTGAGGTTATTCTGAGTGCAAATGGATATCCCACAACTGGCTCTGTATGAGGTATGGGAAGCAGAAACTAGCATTACATGGTGGCTCTGAGGGCAGCTACTGGAGACAATCTCCACTGTCTTGATTTATCACAGGCACGTGTGTGGTTCTGGTAGTCCTATAAAGTCAGAGGGTTTCCATTCTGGGACCTCTCCTTTCATACGGAACTCAGTATGGAAGAGCAGGAGCCTGGAATCGTGCGGCCTAAAAGGTCTAAGACTTTGTGCCGACTGCGTCATGTAGTGTCTGATTTCAGATTTTACAATAGAATTGAATTTCCGAGAGAACAAAAGACCAAGTTTGTCACTGATCAATGCAAGGCTGACATTAAAACATCTGTGGGTGTAACTCATGAACAAAGCACAACGTGCCTTCAGAGAGGGACATCTTTCTTGACTGCACGGTCTTTGAAATGTGCTGAAACTGTCGTGCTGTCATTTACTGGAACAGTGAGACAGCACCGACAGAAATCTAGAGGGCAAATCCCAGCAACTGCAAAAGGGTAATTACTTAGTAAGAAAAGAAACACAGGAGGCTGGAGTACTGACTATTTCTTCAGCAATCTTTGACCCAAGGCTAGTCCGTACTTGGAACTGTACAGTATTGAGCAGAACTCTCAAATGGTAACAGCTGGTTTTGTCAGGAAAGGTCTGTATCTGGGTTATACCACTGGTTCTGGATTAGCTTCAAATTTAAAGGTTTTTATGAGTAACCCTAGGCTTGCGACTGTGAGTCCACATTCCTTGAGGCAACGTGGATTCTGTGAACGAGGTGCTTTTTCTAAAAAGGTTGAGGAAGAGAGGTTTGCAGTGAAAATCTTATTCTATTCCAATCTTCCCAGTGGAAAGCAGGCAATAAAGAAATGCTTAAACACTTCCAATGGCAATAGTGAAAGTAGGTACCTTTTCATTGGACTGACTAGACATCATTCAGTCTGAGGTTAAGAGCAAAAGAATCAGTTTAATGCCTCATCTTTCAGCATTGAAGTGATGGATATTTATAATTCAAGTGTGAAAAATAACTTGAATGACTTAATTAAGTGGTCACATAGCAGTGCTTCCTGAGGATATAATAGATAATATCTACGTACTATGCCCAGGATAAGTTTATTATCAGCGTAATAATGTGTACTAAAGTACTTACAGAAAATTATGTTCTCCCTCTTACACTTTACATTGTGCTTGTTTCTTTACACTTCTACATGTTATACTATGTAAAACAACACAACTTCTGCCACTGTCACAGGAGAAAGTGGGTCAGTGGCCCACCTTAGCCTTTTGAGGACCAGTGTTGAGACCCTAAACCTACCACAGATTCTTCAGCCTGGCCCTGACTAAGGCTTTGAACCTCCCTGCAGGTCCACTGTCCTTTGAAAAATGGGAAGAGAAGTGCTTCCTCACTTCTTAGGAACAACAAGAATAAATTTATAAGTACAAAGAGAAGCTGAGGTACTGTAGTTAATGCAGGTAATAAAAATACCTCATAAAAATACCACACTGTCAATAAAAGTGTGCTGTCTCCGGTTTCCCTTGAATCTCCAAGTCTCTGCAGAGCCACCAGTAGCTCATCAGCACCTCCAGTGCAAGGCAGAACATCTGCATTGCTCTGTGTAAATTGGAGCTGTTATCAAGTTACTGAGGGCCCTTGACCGAGACAAAATTGCTAGGTGATGCTGAACTGGATGTCAAAAGGCTTTTGCTTTATGCCACATTGTGGAAGTTAGAACCCTAGGCTCCTCATGCTCCTTCCCTGTAATGACTTTGATTTTTAAAAATGATAGTTGGCACAAAATTTGAGCATATAGCAGGGTACTCACTATGTGTTTTTTAGTCCAGGTGTTTATGTGTATGAACTATTCCTCTCCCTAGAGCATCCACTGCTATTTTCAATGGCACAACCTGGGGTTAATTATCCCCATATGTAGACAGACAAATTCTGGGCTCAGACATGACACAATGTCGTATCATGCAGAGATAATTTGGTTAGTTTGCTGTGAAAATTGCTGGTTGGATGCCTGAGCTAATTAACTCTGCTGGGAAGAATTGCATACTAGCTTGGAAGAGTCCAAAGTTAAGGCAACTTAATTGGTTCTCACACCTTAACTAGCTCATCCAAAGCTAACTCAGTAACCTCTACATGGCAGAGCACCGAGTTTTGTTAATTTATCCTGGAAAGAATAACGTTCACACATAAGGCTCTAGGATTAGAGGCCTAAGGAAGACCTCTAAGGCCTAAGGAAAAAGGCCTGCCAACTAGAAGAGAAACTTGAGTGTATAAATAAATACCAGTTTATACAGAATAGATAAATTTATCCTTATATTTGCCATATAGAAAGTAGGCAGCTGTACTCAGCAGAACACGTACAAAATGAAATCATCTCATCGGTTTTAATCTGTTCAGCCTCAGTGATGACAGTGGAGTAAGGGGCATGGATGATAAAAGCAAACCAGTAACCAGTCTTCCACCATCAAATTTGGTCTTTAGTGGGTAGATTTTCAAGAGGTCACTTCCCTTGCTGGCCAACTGTGTTGTTTGCAGAGATTTTCCAGGGGAAATGCGAATTGCCCTCCTTAAGGAGCTAGTTAGCAAGATGAAAACACAAGCCTTCCAGATGCCCCATGGCAAATGGCTGAGGTGCTTTCTTTTCATTATTGTAAATTCCATGCAGACAGGAATAATGTGGGTGAGTTTTGTTTCCCTTTTGGTGTAGATTTAATCCTTGCAGAAGCAGACAGATGAATCCTTGTTTGGAATAAAAGTAGTTTCCTCACAAGTAGCCATTTAAAATTCCTCCAAGAAAAAAAGCAATCCAAAATAAAAAAGGGGGGGGGAGGGTTGACACTTTTTTTTTATTCCCCAGACTCCTAGAACATAGTCTTTGTTGCTTTGGGGCAACAAACTTTTCCATATTCCAGCATAGAGGGGTACCTACCTCCTTTGTGGCATAATTCCACCGTTTATTACCTATGGAGGGTTATGGTTAAAGGAATCGGCATCCGGCCATGACATGAGTTTCGTGGATCCAGCTTCAGTCTTGGTGGCTCTTTGCCCACAGCAGAAAAACCAACCACACATTTGAACAGAGTTGGCAGCTGCAGCTAAAGAGAAAGAGAGAGAGACTTTACTGGAATAACAACTGTGTGGAAAGCCAGGACCGAGGGGCACTGGCGAGGCTCAGCCTGGCCAGCCTCCACCTTGCGTAACCCCTGAGCTCACCTTCACTGGGGAGGGGAAAAGAAGACATCTATTAAAATTTGCTTTGAGAAACCTATTCAGGTAAATAACGATATAACTTAGTGGGGAAAATGAATACCAGAGAGTAGTGAAACTTGTGAATTTGCCCCCAAGAGGAGGGAGAAGGAGGAACGAGGCAGCTATTCAAACGGTTCTGCACTGGTCAAACTTTGCGGCTTGGCAAAGCTTTGTGGAGCCCTGGACTGACATCATTTGAAATGTGACCCTGTATCTCCTGCACACGCAAAACTTCTGCTGAAACTGATAGGCGTGCCTGAGCAACCGTGTTCTAAATAGCCAAATACGCCGGCTATTTATAGCCCAGTCATTCGAAGGCTTACACGTGCGCTTGACCTTAAGCAGACAGAGCATTCTATCTGTGCAAATAACACGACAACAAGCACATGAATTAATCTCTGTAAAATGAAGCAATGTGCTTGTGGGAAAAGGGCCTGAAATCTAGAGTGACTGGCAAGAAATCTACGCTCATCGCTACGCTGCCCATCAGGATCACCCAGAACTTTATAGCAGCGGGAGGGGGGAGCCTTAGGATGTCTGCTACAAAAAGATAGGTTTCTATTCCATGAGCAGCTAGCAACACAGGAAGGGAAGCAGGTTTTTTTCCACTGTAAAGCAATGGTGTGAATGCATAACAGAAAGATAAACACTGTGTCTCTTTTTGATATCTTGTTAACATAGATAAATTCAAATCTAAACATATAAGCACACACCATAAGTTTTTCACTTGTATTTTATACTCTAACCACCAACGAAAATCTCTCTGCAAACAATTTATTCTGCTGAGAACAGTATGATGTAGATAAGAATTCTGAAACTGTAGTTCTTCCCCAATTGAATAGACAAAAAGTAGAAATTTTAAATAACTTCTAATATTTTTCTAAAATATCATTCCGATATATTAACACACTTTAAAAATAAGACTCAACTCCTGATGTTACAATTACGTTTGTAAACACATTTAAAAATTTGTATCTCTGTGACCTTGCCAACATCAAAATAGAGGCCTATTTCTCCTTCATGTCACCCGAGACCTCCTCCCCCAGTTGACTATCTCTTCCTGAAATGCAATATTTTCTAAATCTGACATATTTTCTCCAAGAATGCTCTTGATTTGTTTGCCATAGCAGTAGAGAGGAGGCTAACAACTTGGTGCATCACCCCATGCTTTACATGGAAGGGCCCAGTGGAGATGCCAGGCTGCCTACATTTGAGGGTAGCTTGGAGACAGAAAGTGGCAAATGGTGGGCACAAGGGCACGACAGAGACTTCTTTCTCAAGGAATTTACAGTGTACACACGCTGTCATTGTGCCAATTCATCACTGTGTTATGGTTTCATGCTAAACCATAACTTTACTATCTTTGAGACTTGTGTCCAAAACCACAAAGAACGTAAATATCAAATCCATCTTCTAGTTTCATGACTACTTAATTAATTTGGTTAAGAAACTATAAAAAGATAAAATAAATTGAAAACCCTGATGCCCTTAGTATATTTTAAAGAGCAGTTCTCTAATACCGTCTTATTATTGCAGTAATTTTGATTTAATTACTATTTTAGGTAATTATATAGCCTGGTAGCTGAGTGACAGTGACCACCTGTTTATCCTGTTCTGTCCTGTAAATCAGGTCAGACTGAAACCACTTGTCTTGCAGTATTCCACCTTCCAGAAGGGTGCTCAAGGAGACAAAAACTGGCCCTGGCTTTTTTGGTAGGCCTATAAAACACTTTTCTAAGTGTAATTTCTGGTTGTTGTTTTTTCTATCACTTAAACGTTAACTTGAACCGTATATAGTTATATCCTATATCTGAGCTTGGTGCAGGAAAGAAATGGGAGTGTTGGGGGACTTAGAGGGAACGCAATAATGAGGATTTGACACCATCTATATGATGCAAACACACCATGATGGTTTTGTCTAGAAGCAATAACTGCTGGGTTGCCCACATCTACAAAAGCCATTCATCACGACCACGGCATCCAGTTGAGATACCAAAACTCAAGAGATTATTAAAAAGCCCCCTATCCCCCAACTAAAAATACCTCTGACTCTTCAGCCTATCTTTCTATCAAAAGGGCTTTTTGACTTGGTGAGAATCTCACCATATATCACATTTAGAAAAAAACACAGTTTTGTAAGTCCTATCCAGCAGTTGCACTCAAAGCATGGCGACAAATACTAGCAAATTTAGTGCAGTGTGAAGCCAAGAAGTACCCCACTTTTTGTCCAAAGCGTGCTGCAGAGAGGGGGAAGGCATTCTGCTGCCCATTTATTTAACAATCTAGTGAAAGTTTAAACTTCAAATTCTGGGCTTTCAGAGCCCTTAAGTGCTTAAAACCCACTGCGTTCACTTTTTTCTTACCCACCAAATGAAAGGGAACACGAGTTGGGTGTAGGTGCTCCCAGTTCCCTTATTGACCCCGCACAAGGAGAAATGCCAAGTATGGCTCCAGATGGATAATAAGCCTATGACTTGCACCCCATCTGAGGGAGCACACACATGTAAGTCAAGGATAATCGTAAATTTTGTTTTCCAGACCTTTCCTTTTATTTTTATTTATTTTTATTTTTTGAACCGGACACTTCTTAGATAAAGCAGAAAAACAGTTGCTTGATTGACTTACTGAAGATGATCTCATATCTTATTTCATGGTATTTGTCACATGAGTGATCGCTGATCCCCTGTTGGAAAAAAGATTTCAAGTGCCTATTCAGTCTGCTGCCTCACAGTTTGATTTTTCCTCGTGCCTAACCTCGTGCCTAAACATGGATTGCATTCACGTATTTTCCCATCTTTTTTATCCAAACTGTTATGAGTGGGATGTGTTCACCCAAAGTACTTGCTGTACAGAGAATTGCGGTGACTAAACATACTGTTGTAATAATCCTCTCCCAAAAAATGGGGGGGGAAGAGCAATTATAGGTTCTATTAATGGGACCAAATTGGAGAAGAAAACACTTATCCACAGTTTTACAGCCAGCCATCCCTTAATGATAGAAAACTAAAATAAAATCTCCAGATGTCTCCAGATGTCAAAGTTCCAAACTTAGTTTTGAATAGGTCAACTTTATATTTTGTGTTTTGAGCCCATCTCTAGCAATTAATCTTTGTTTCTTTAATTATTACTTGGTGATACCTTGCGATTTCACAGTCTCTGCAATTTCCTATAGACTACTGTGTAGCTACCCTCAGTAAGAAGGATTTATGTCTGAGAAAGCTTTCAAGCATTCAGTTCCTGGCTGTAAACGTTCAGAAAGTTCTCAGCTTAAGAATGCATTTTCCTGTATTCTTCTCTGCTCTGTGTTGTAAGGGATGTCTCGTTGTATTCTGGAGCTAAAACTTCTTGCTGTTCTGAGAGGTAATTAATAATTTTACCATTCTTACTGAGAAGTGGGAGTATATTATTTGTAGGAAGTTTTTTTCACCTTCAGTATAAAAAAGAAAAGCCCACAAAATCAAACACCTGCTGTTCTTTGGCCTTGCTAGCTGGGTAGATAGCTTTCCTTCACAGCTTTACCTTCCTTTTTTTTTGTTTTAAATATTTTGTAATTTCTAGTGGTAACCCGTTGTTTTCTTCTACGTCTCACGCTTCTTAAAGCATTTAAGTTGAACTCTTAGATCATCCCTTGATCATCAAACTACTTAAGTGTGTATTTACATATTTTCACTGAAGCCAAAAAATGTGTAGGCTGCAATCCGTTCCCGTGCCAGGGTTGGTCACAGTGTCTAGCACTGTGCACGCTCAAGCCCTGAGCTGATCCAAATACTTGAGGCTCTGCACTTATGAAATCATGGAATGTGACTATGAATGTTGGTAGTAAGCGACAGGAACTCGATTTAGCAACAGGAAACGGAATTTCTGAATCTCAAATAGCGGTGTCAAGAGATGACTGTATTTCTTACAGTTCAGGGAGTGCTCCTACTGCATTTTCCCTTACAAGGCACTCCTTTCCCTCTGCAGATGAAATAACACTGAGGACGGGATGCAATTCATCTCACAGAATGTCTATAAATATCTGTAAAAAAAATTTTTTTTCAAGTCTACAGCTGTCATCTAATCTTCCCTTTTGTAATTGAAAAGAATGAGGTATTTCCTTAAAACTCAGCTCATTGTGAAATAGATGTCTACAACTGGTCCTACTCGGAAAGTGCCTGTTTCTCCCTGTTGACTGCTAAGGAAGCTAAAGTGGGGATGTGAGCAGTTGGAGATTAATCTTACTCCTGGAATACAGACATTGCTTTTCATGGTGTTCAAAGCTTTAAACTTTAAAGTATGGGGGATAATAGAAAATCAGGCTAACCAACCTCATCTGTAAGATAATTTATTGGTTTTTAACATAAGAGCAATTTTTAAGTTTTCAGCATATTTGTAGTAATGTAGATAGCAAATTATTTTTATTAATTGAATTCTTTTCCTCATTCCCTTTGTGAAGTCTTAATTTCTCTCTCTCTTGCCCCGTGACATAGCTGCAGGACCTTTTCTGACAGCTAAATAGCTCCTAATTTTAGTTGAATAAAGTAAATTGAAAGCATGGTAAAAGATTTTTCAGATGCTTAAGGGGTCCGTATTGGCCTGATGATCGCACCATCCTGTGGGTAGAAAATTTGACTGTACCATGAAATGTTTGGATGCAAAGGCTAAATTCAGCCATTACTATGTGAGATGTGGTTTTGATTTTCACAACATTTTAAATCCTTGTTTCATCCCATGGTAAAATGTTGAAGGAGGATACTCTATAGCCTCTCCTTGTAAAAAGTATGTCTACGTTAGTATTTTAGGTCAGATCAGGAGGGTGTTTTTGAGATGCTACCCCAATTTACTGCAAACTTTGGTTTGCATTATGGAGCAGTCTCAGAATAAACAAACTGGACTACTTTCACATGAAAAGGAGAAACCCATGTCCTGTGGGAGCACCTCTAGTGCATTCTAGCTGCTATTAGACATTTAGCACAGTGAGTGCTAATGACAGGAGTTCAGAAATACTGGCATCATACACTTTATTAGTAGATATTTCTTAGAAGAAAGCAAAGACTGGGGGCCTAGAATTGACTTCTTCACCTGAATATAGTGTAATAAATTGACATCAGAATTGTATAAGGTTATCTAACGAAAAACATATTACCATGCTGACAGAAGTTATAGTTATTTTCGGTGTCTTTCAGCCAGTTAGATAATGGTATGTAACGGTAGCCCACACAGATATAAGCACTTTTGTCTTATTCTTGGTTTTGTTACTAAATACTGTATGAAATCTTGAACATCATCTTAAAAAGAAGCCTGTGCATTTCCAGTCCATGAGCTGTATTTCAGGTTTATGCAAAAGTAGGAAGGCAAATTTAAGGTTAAGGTACCTGGGTAGGCATTTTGTTGAGTTCCATAATGTGCTCTGGCACTTTGATCATTGAGACAGGAGTTTGTCTAGAGAAAGGTCATGGTTTGTCTAAGAAAAAGGTGGAAAATTTACCTCTCTCATCTATTACTGCCCTGCAAAGATTTTCTAATGGAACATAATTTCTTTACCTATTAGTTTGCAGTGTTTTATACTTACAGACTGAGGTCAGTATCTGCCATACAACAAAATCACTGTTAAAATGATATTATTTCGCTTTGCTTTGGAAGCCTCAAATAGAGTTACCGGTACACCCAGCCATTCTGTGAATATTCAATTAAAATCACCACGAGATTGCTCCTGTGGAAGGAGTTGTGAGGGCACGAAAGTAAGCTAAGGGGTAGCAGAAATTACTGGAGTCCCCGGTTAGTAGCTACACGATGCAGCAATAGCAGCAGCCACTGACAGAGCTCTGTGGGAAAGGGAAGATGAATGACAGATGCTCCGCTCTAATTTCTTGCTATCAGCAGAAAGCATAACAACAGGCATTAATCCACTGGTTAAATCAGAGGTAATAATATGTCCAGGGAGCTACCACTTCCAAGGCACAAGTGCAATTGCTGTCGTTGTACATTTGTCCTAGAGGGTTCTTTAGGCAAGTGCATGTCATAATATTTTAGGAGCCAAAAGAATCCAAGTTCATGTGACTTTAATTATCGACATATTTCCCTTTTCTTAAAAAGAAGGAATGGAAGCATCATAAATCATAATGTCTAATCTCATTTATTTTCTGTTGTTTGAGAACACCACTCAGGGCTTTTGAAGTCTGCGTATTATTTGTTTCACAGGGAAAAATGACATTATAATAACCCTCAGAACAACTTAGAGAGAAAATTCTGTTGGTTTTGGATATTTTCATTTTAATCCAATCCAGTTTCTCTATGCCATGAAGGAATCTGTGTTTGGTTTAGGCAGAACCATCTTAGATACCACAGTTGCTTCAAATTGTGCAGCTCATTGAGACAAAACAAAAAGTCTCTTGATAATTGATGACTGAATAAACAAAGAGGAAACTGGAGGCAGATGTGTGCTGGAAAGCTCTGTGAAATCCTAGGATGGGATGGGGGAGAGTTTGATTTTGATTTTAATCAGAAGCACCACAATTCTCTCTTCACCCTGATCATTTCCTACTTGACATTTTTTGTTCTTAATCTTTGTTGGGGGAGGGCGTCGCTGATGTTTAATTTTAAGTGAATTTCCAGTAGTAAATCTAGAAAGGTTTTAGGCTGGCAGCTGTGCAGACTCAAGCCCTCCCTTTGCAAAACAGGCTCTGAAGAGGGAACAGCATAAATCCCTCTAACACTGTCCTGCCAGAAAGCTTCTTCCTCAACATGGAAAGATCATCTGCAGGAATCACTAAACTACTAGTACCTTAGTCCATCTGGTTTTTATATTCTCGCTGAAGCTGCCTGAAGAGTAACAAGATGTGCTGCAGGATCCCTTATTATGGACACATTTAACTCCCTCAGCAGGAGCTACACCAGAAGCACAGGTTCACACAGAACCCAGATGGGCAGAACCCATCATTCAGCTCCTGTCTTTATTTCTCCTGCCCCTACACCTGCTTCCCTTCCACTCAAAAACCTACCTGCTAGGGTGCATCAGGAACAGTGTTGGGGTGCATCAGGAGAGGTATGACCAGCAGGTCCAGGGAGGTCATCCTCCCCCTCTACTCTGCTCTGGTGAGACCCCATCTGGAGTCCTGTGTCCAGTTCTGGGCGCCCCAGTTCAAGAACGACGGCCAACTGCTGGAGAGGGTACAGCAGAGGGCTACAAAGATGATGAGGGGCCTGAAGCATCTCTCTTACGAGGAGAGGCTGAGGGACTTGGGTCTTTTTAGTCTGGAGAAGAGAAGACTGAGGGGGAATCTGATCAACACCTATAAATACTTAAAGGGTGGGTGTCAGGAGGATGAGGCCAGTCTTTTTTCAGGGGTGCCCAGTGACAGGACAAGAGGAAATGGGCACAAACTTGAACTTAAGACGTTCCATCTAAACACAAGAAGGAACTTCTTGACTTCAAGGGTGTCAGAGCCCTGGAACAGGCTTCCCAGAGAGGTGGTGGAGTCTCCTTCTCTGGAGACATTCCAAACCCACCTGGACACGTTCCTGTGCAACCTGCTCTAGGTGGACCTGCTTTGTCAGGGGGGTTGGAGGAGATGATCTCCAGAGGTCCCTTCTAACCCCATATCATTCTGTGATTCTGCCTTTGATAATAAGTATTCATCTAAGCTGGCTGGAGGAAGAGAGTCTTCAAAAAATGCTTGACAAAAACTGTCTTCCTGTAATTACACATCAGCAAAAGATGAAAACTTGAGACCCAAATCCAGTAACTTTTAGTGGAAATCCTGTGGCCGGTAACAAGACTTAGATTCAGAAAAGCTTCTGCAGTGTTTTATAGGCAGGGTCGTTGAAGGTCTGTACACTTCAGTCCTTTCTGTGGGATGTGCATCACTGTGTCTCTCACTGAGTTACTCCAGCGTATGACAGGAGTCCCTGGTGACACCTCGCAGCAGGTTCAGCTTGACTGAGTAGCCCCAGTCACAGAGGAGAACGGGATAATGAGACAGACACACTAAGGCTCACCTGAGGAGTTCCTGTGGCAGCTCTGAAACCAATATTTCCACATTGAAACTGAAATTTTTTTTGTGGGAGAAAATGAGCCTAAAATTGCTCTGACAAATAGGAACAGTCCCTGTGGAATTCAGAAACTTTTTGATAAAAATATTTTCTGGTCCAGTTTTCTGGTCCAAAAGTCCAGTTTTCCACTGTGTTTCTTGATTGAGCTTATTCCCTTAGAGCTAATCAATAAGATCTCTACCCAACTGCAGTGACCCTGCTTCGTGGTAGTATCTTACCTGACAGACAGTGAGATGGAGTTGGGTTAACACGTGGAGGTGGGTGACACAGTGGGAGTGATGGAGCTGGTGTAGAAAGCGGCTGTAGATCAGTGCTATTGTGTAGCTCGTGAGAGCGTCCTGCTGATGGAGGAGCTCTCTGCTTGACAAGATCTAAGCGTCTGCTCTTAAGGCTCTCTGCTCACTGATGATCCCGTGCCAACTCTTTCGTAAGAGCAGCTATTACAGTACTCTAAGAAAGGATTTCTTCGGTTGTAAAATAAGTCAGCCGGTCTTTTATTCCCTTTAACTGTTGGCGCGGTCTGTAGCAAGACATTGCTCTAAATTGGATTTAATTGGGCAAGGGGTGAGAATGAAGAAGGGTTTTAGTCATCCTCCCTCCATTTCAGGTTGGCCAATGCAACACCGGCTCCCACGTTCCTGGCTGCTTTCTCCCACGAGAGCTGGTGCACAAACACTTGCTAGTTGCCCTTGACTATAATAAATAAAAAATTAAAAAAAAACAAAACCAAACCAAAACCAAACAAACTCCCCGGAAAACTCCAAAAATCCCCAAACCCTCCTGTTTTTAATCAAGTTTCCCAAAGCCAGGCCATCAAAATGAGCGCATTTGTTTTTCTGCCTAAGCTTCAAGTTTTTTTGTCTACATCCTCCCCATCTTCATAAAGCTACCCTAAAGTGTTGGCTGGTGTGTAATGTAAGCCTTTGCAGCAAGTTATTTGTAACTTCTCCTCAATTCTTCTTCTCAACTTATGTCTGAGTTTCAGGGTCCCCGAGAAGTGCAAATGTCAATTCAAAGGGGGAACTCAAATATGTATCCACTAAATAAAGTAGCAACTCTGGAACAGTGAATTGGCAGGTTCTGTCTTCTATAGTCATCAAGTATTGGAACAGTCACTCCAGTCCCAGTGGGGCTTTGAAAGCATCTGGATATAGCTTATCAGCCAATTAGAAAGAGAATAGGAACAAACCAATGACAAAGAGTCCCTGTTCACTCAAGGACTCCTCGCTCTTGCATTTGATTTGGCTCACAAGCACCTGACCAACTGTTAAACCGCAGAGAGCTACTGTAAACCCAGTTTAAATTAACAAAAAAGACAAACTTAAATTAAAAAAGACTGACCTTAAAAGGCAAAAATAAATGAAATTTTTAAATTACAGCATAATCTGCTCCGATCAAAATCCCGCATTTTGCTGGGAGCTACAAACTGTGGAAGAAGCTTTCCCCCAGCAGACAATGACATCAAACTGTGTCACCCCCCCCACCAATTTTATGGACAACCCATGTAAACACTGAACTGCTATATAAATTCCATGCATAGTTTTATTGTTATATAGAGAAAAGGCACTTTTTTTTTTCGCCTGGTCCTATTTTGTAATGGTCACCACTAGAGCTTGTGATGAGCTGCACCCTCTTCATGGCACATGCTGAGAATCTGACTCCAGTAGATGAAAGCTTCATATCTGGATGCAAATAGGATGGAAACATGAAAGCAGCAGTGGCTTCTGAGCTCTGCCCCAACCTGAGGTGTTTTTGAGCATGCTCGTGCTCAGATCTTTCAGAGACTGACTGGCTTTTAAGGTTAAAAAGCAGGCAAGCAAAGCAAGAAATTTAAGGCAGAGTGTTGAAGTGTTTTCAATGTCAAACACAAGCTAAGTGGGATTTTTCAGGGTCTTACCCTTGGATTTAAGCACAAAATCCTAGTTGGAATTCCTAAATTCCATTTCAGGAACATTTTTTGGATCTAGTCCTTAACATCTTGATGACCTAGGCCATGTTCTCGCTTTCAGTAAGAAACAGACTGATAGGTCTCATCTGTAGTGTTCATGCATAGCAGCTGTAGGCTGCTTCTAATCACCAACATTCTTTAATTATTAATAAAAGTTTTATTAGCCATGAATCAAAAGCTTCTCTTTTTTCTGGCAAAGGGCTGGGAAGATAATTTTTCTTTCTAACAGTAGATGTTTTTAAAGCAATAACCCAAAATTTAAACCAGATTTAAATATATTAAATGCAAATCCCCAGATAATTAGCACATTATATAGCTAAGTTGCTAAATACCTAATATATCAAATAGCTGTTTCCATTAAAAAGTATCCCAAACAATTCTGTAATGAAATTCATGCCTTGTTTTTCTGTTTTATAGAGACTGTTCTTATTCTAACACAGTACAAGATGTTACTGTACAAACTTCATTCATGTTACCTTCTAATCTATTCTTAGGAAGCATTTTAATGATAACACCTGTTGTTCTAATAACAATTTTCAGTCTTTATTGCTTATGGGATCTGAGGCTAATCAGAAATGTAATGCTTCACTGTGCCTGAGAGTGATTGATTCCAGTAGATAAAAGGCAATTTTTTTCCCAGTGCAAGACATTTCTGTCTTTGTACTTTGCAACTGCTGGCATTAACAAGAACCAGGGATGAAATCAGTGCAAATCATGAATGTGCACTGAAGATTTCCTATATGCATTTGCTGCTTTGTCTCTCACAGGAGAGACTGCCCCTGCATTCCCCAGCTACATTATCGCACGCTATAAAGGAGAAAGTGCAATGGATGCGGCTGGTTTATTCCCCCCAGGAGTTCCCACTGGTAGGGTATGTCAAAGTACTCCCAGCCGTCAGTCTGTCAGGTCTGCTCGGATGTTTTGGAAGACAGCGTGCTCTGAATGGGAATGTAACAATAGCAGGCTGATTTTTCAGCAGCCAGCACTGATAACTCTGATAAACAGTCTTCTTGAGGTAAGAAGTGACGCATATCAGAGGTTCCTGCCTTAGACGCCAAGGTTATTCGTCATGTAATTGGATATTGTTGGAGAAAACCATAATTATCCCAGATTTAAAGGCATAAGGCCATCTAGTTGATAGTATGTGGTCAAAGATAATCATTTGCTGCTGAATCCACTTTAATCTTTCCTATTCATTTACTTTGAAGAGTAGTGATCTAACCAGGTCGTATTTAAACAAAGCTGTGACTTACTGACTTCCTGACTGTTGTTAAATTATAGACCTGCCGCTCTTGGAATTTCATTGCTGTGGTAGGGTAAAACTTATACTCTCCTAATTCAGAGGTCTAGGAAGTTATCCGTTGACAAAAGCAAGGAACACATACATCCTCCAGCAGATGCAGAGCTTGAGCTCGAGCTCCAGCCAGCAGAGAGCAGCTGTAGTGAACATCTGCTATTTCTGTCAAGTTTTGCCTATTTCATAAAATCATAGAATCAGAACAGTTAGAGTTGGAAGGGACCATAAAGCTCAGCGAGTTCCAACCCCCCTGCCCTGGGAAGGGACACCTCCCACCAGACCAGGTTGCTCAAAGCCCCATCCAGCCTGGCCTTGAACCCCTCCAGGGATGGGGCAGCCACAGCTTCTCTGGTCAACCTGTTCCAGGGTCTCACCACCCTCACAGCAAAGAATTTCTTTCTAGTATCTAATCTAAATCTCCTCTCTTTCAGTTTAAAACCGTTACCCCTCATCCTATCGCTACACACCCTACAAGTGCAATAAAAATTCCAGCTGATGTAGAGGTGGGCTCCATCATTAACTGGGCCTGAATCTGCCACTTTCAGCTGACCCTGGGCTGCCCAAAGGATGGGAAACCTCAGAAGACATAGGCAGTCTGCTACTCCTGTCCTCCCTTACCCCCCCATCCCTGCTCCTGCTCCTGTTCAGTCGTTCCTCTGCTGAAATCGTGTCACAGCTGGCTCCCAGCAGTCCTAATCGTCCCCCTGGAACTCTAATGGGAGTTTTTATCACATCCCCCATTGACTGACCCAGGAGATTCTAGGAAGTAGCTGGCTCAGCCGCCCCAGTGTGCTGAGGCCATTAGTCATCTGGGGGGCTATCTCCTGCTTCCAGGAAGTCAAGGACTATCACATCACAACAGGTTTTCGCTCCTGCCCCCCAGGGGAAACAAACACATGAAAGCTCGCAAAGTTATAGCAAACAAAGTAATTCCTCCGGCTTGGGCCAGCTGTGGATCCCACAGCCTTCTCCCTCACATCTCCTGGCACCAGAAAATTGATATTGGGCTCCTCCTTCAGTGCTGTGCTCAATCCTGCGGTAGGAAGTCAGATTCCCCACTGTGCTGGCTCTCTCTTTCATATGCTAAGGCACACTTTTGTGTTTCTTATTACAAATATCCCCAAACCACCCATATAAGCATTACAAAACCTTCATGTAAATAGTATATGTTACCTTTAAAGGCAGGTTTTTATTTGAACAGCCTCTCGGTTGCTCATTTACTTTCTCATATTCTTAGCATGGCAACCATACATTACAATACTTTCTTCCCTAAAGGCTGCAAAAATAAATGAGGCTTTGGCTTTTCTCCAGATATTTTTCCATTGTTAACAGGAATATCTGTTTTTAGACCCTTTCCCGTTTTTCCGTAAAGGTAGCCTTATCTTCTCGATCCATCAGTAACAGTTCGTTACCAATGTGGAACTCCGGCTCTTTGAGGTAGCCTTTCCTGTAATTACTGTTTCTGTCATTAATTGTCCCCTGAAACCTGGGCTATCTAAAAGGAATTTGAGGTAATTCCTTAGCCTTATATAGGAAAAAAAAAAAAAAAAACAAACCAAAAAACCCACAAAAAACTGAGTTCTTTGGAGGTATTTAATTTTGTTGTCTTATCATTATGGAATAGCTGTTAATGTTTGTAAGCTCTTTTCCCATCACAGGGTGCAAATGGAAAGAGATAACCCTGGCTGAAGCGCTAGATTGTTTTTGATGGGTGAAGTGGGAAAAAGTTTGTAAGAGACTGGTACTGAGCCAAAATATCAAGACTCATATAGATCCTAGGCTTGTTTAGTCACGTTTTGTGCATAGATCCAACATATTTTCATGCATAGATTCAATATCTTAAATAAAATTACAAAAGAAATTGTGGAACTTTATAACAAAAAATCTCCCAGTTCTGAAACCTTTGACTATATTCTCTTACTCCATTGAAATACTGCATAAAAAGGAATTTAATCTAGGAAAAGAAAAGAAGGCAGGAGGCAATAAGTAATAGGGAGGCACTGGAACATGTGGCTGAAGAGTAAAAATGAGGAATCTCAGCTCTAAGCAAAGAATTTAAATTTCACAATACTGAGAGTGGTAAATCCTCTTCACAGATAGCATGTAGCATCACGTGGGGAGCAGTGTGCTTTCTTTCCCCTTACCTCTTTTTGCCTTCATATGTCCACAGTAAGAATGTTTGTATCTGAGGCTTCTTGACAGTCAACAGAAAGACACAGGCACTTTGAGAGTTCTTTTCAGCTCATAGTGTAGCAATGTAAATACCTCACATGAAACAAATGAGCTATTTCTGTTGGTTAACTAGAAGGGAACTGAACATGACAAGCTCAAGAGTTTCCTCCTCTGTGGGGAGGAATACTAATAAGAGAGGGTAATAAGAGAGACTAATAACACTTTGAGAGGCCTCACATGTATGAAGATATCCAAGACACTTATCACTTGTCTGCTCAAAACCTTCTGACGCCCTTCTACTGAGGGGTCATGTTAAAAACAGCGTGTTCTGATTATAGAATAATTCAGGGATTTTTAAAATACTCGATTGCAACTGGTGTTTTTTAAATTTTTAAAAAATTATCACAGGTATTTCAGCCAGAGGTGTAGAGAGGGACTTGCACATTACCTGATACTCGTGATTTTAAATCTCAGTGTCCCACAAGTGCATGTGTGGGAGTGGGTGTGTTTGCCTTGTCTTTCTATGCACACACACATACTCCATGTACATAAGCATTAGTGAGAGTGGGTGTTTTCTAGCAAACATACAATGCTCGTTGTGCAGTACTAAGCAAATGCAAGGTAATAGCTTGTGTATGAAAAAAAGGCATTTTACGTGGTATAATAGAGAAAAATCACTAAATTGGCCATGCTCCGTGAATGCAGAGAATATTCCATGACATGGGAGGAATTAGTCCAGCCAAGAAACATGATACCACATATTTTAAAAGGAAATTTGGCTCTTTAAGGAACAAGCTCAGCTATTATATCTTTTCCATCATAACTTAAAACCTCAGGCTATGATTTTATCATAGCAACGTGCAACATATTAAAAAGATATCCTTCTTAGTTGGATGATACTTATTCATTAGTTCCTGAAAATCAATTCATTTTGGATCATTTTAACTGGATTGTCTGGAATCAGGACACCCAAATGAGCAGTCCTCTTAGAAACCTGCTGCTTCTAGATTTTAAAAATCTACTGATTCATAATGAAAAGGGATTTAATATATTCAAATGCTTTTTAGTGTAGCACATTTGGGGGAGTTTTATGTAAATTCTTAGCAAAATTTAACAACAAAATGAAACAAATACCTTCTGTAATGGGGAAAATAACATATGGGAAAGAAATACTTGGAAATTGCTTACGTGTATTCAGAGTGACAATGTTCCAAATTCTATTACTGCACATCAGTTCTGCTCAGGAACGAGGCACCGTTACTTTCAGATGGGATGGGGAGATCTTCTTCCCACCCTCCAGATGGGATGGGAAGGTCTTCCCACCCAAGGCCACACACAGCTGGAGCAGAAAAATCACACAGGGGAATTTCTGCTTCCCTGTCTCAGTGTTTCACGGCTCTTCATAGAGTAGAAAAGCATTTAAGTGCTAGCTCCTCTCAGAGTCATGCATCCCTTCACACGGCATGCAGGGCAAACTGGCTTGCCTGGACACCGACAGCACCGATTTTGGGTATTGAGGTGGAAGGGCAAGGACCTGTTGCAGCCGATTTCAGCGCCGCAGCACGCAGGGCTGGCAGCAGGCTAGGGCTCTGGGTGGTCCTGCTTTGGCAGGAGAGTTGGACTAGATGATCTCTATGGTCCCTTCCAACTCTAAAAATTCAGTGAAATTCAGTGAAATTCAGTGAAATTTCTGAGCAGCAGGAATTGGAGCAGACCTGGCTCCCAGAGCATCTCAGCCTCCAGCTGGGTCCGTGGCTCTGCCCAACGTGGATTTGTGTTACTTGTGGCTATGAAGGATGATTCTTAGAAGTGATCCTTATCCCAGTTTTCTGATCAGAATTCATCCTCATCCCACTTTTCTGGCCAAAATATTGTTTTGGCCACAACACTTTGAAGTTTTCCCACATAAAATATTCAAGTCACATAGATACAACTAGTGTTTATATCCAGCCCTTTTCAGTAGTGTCCGTGCGTCAGCCACAAGTGAACAGCAGAGCTTACAACTATTACCATAGTTTGCAACTGTCCCCTCACCTAATAGCTCAGATGTTATTGGCAAGACAACACAAATAATAAAAGTAAAAACCATGTTTGAATGTGTATGAGGAAAAAAAAAAATCTTTTAAATACTTCTTCAGAATAAAAGCAACTTCAGGTGCAAGACACTATTTTTGAGAACTAGACTGGACAATAAGATAGCTGGCCATATCGAACACCTCTGGAACATGCTGTGGGCTTCAGGGGTGGTTGTGAGGACTCGGTCCCTGCCCACAGCTGGCCCGGGGGAAGGCTGCTGACACGTCCTGCAAACCGAGACGCTCCAGCCCGGAGGTTAGCTGGGGAGACAAGCACTTTGTAAGGTCACCCAGGGCTGCCAACGCTACCTGGCATGACTCACAGGCATTGCAAAGCGATGAACTCCTACTCTGGTCTCTGTAAATGAAAAAAAAAACCCAACCAAAAACCACCACCGCTCCTGAACCTGGCTAACACTGGTACATTTCAACATGTATTTATTATTTGTACTGTCTTGCCAATTACACTTGAAGCCTAAGGGTGACCAGGTAGCTATAAATCTCGATAGCCCAGAATGTTTGAGACCACAACTTTTAAAATACATGTAAGTATTTAAGAAGAGGGATAAGGGCTGTGTTACTACAGCATGCTAAATGTTCATTAATCCTAACATTTGTGGTTGCTTTCTTCCTTTGAAGAAAGGTAACACCATTCCCATATTAGCCATAAGAAAAGAGTTACAGCTATACAATATGGCAGGTATAAAATGCTACGAGCCACTTAGTTCTGGTTTCCTAATAAACCAACACCATCCAGTGCAGCACGGGACTTTCGTAGCTTACATCCCTGGGCCTCTTCCCAGAGAAATCAGAGGGCAAGAGAGAAAGGAGTGGGCTCCAGATCTCATCCCAGCCATGGAACCAGGAGAAACTCCTGAGTTTAGGCAGCTTAGACATAGCCAAAGTGCTTAGTATCACACAGGCAACGTGATAGACCAGGGAGCTGAGTTTGTATCTGTTCAGAAAAGAAGTTCCACACTTGTTAAAATCGTGTATAATGTGTGGCAGATCCTTTGGATACTCTGGAGCTGACATCTGTAGAGATGTACGGCCATTACAACATCACAGTTCATTTGCCTTTATTCTCCCACAAGGCCTGTATAAAGGAGAGGGGAAGGGAGTGAATGCCATTAATACAGTGAAACCCCATAAATAAGAATAGATATTGTGAAAACTGCTGAAAGCAAGACTGGTTTAGTTATTCATTTAACTTATGAATATTCATGCACCATTATCATAGCTGTTTTCTGGAGCTTTAAAGTTGGAATTTGCAAAATCTTTACTTTTCAAACAACACTGATGATATGTTCAAGTAGGTAACAGCAAACCTCAAAAGCTTTGGTGAGTCCATTTCATTCCAAAAAATACTTTAAATTCTGTATGTTTGTTTCGATTTATCTTGGCATCTTGGAATTCAGACAGAAAATCTAAGATCAGAATTTTCTCATGAGATTCGACTCCGTGGAAACAACCGAAGGGTAGCACTTCCCGCACCGTTCTCATCCTTCCACTTCTGATCTCAGCAGAAACCGAGGAGCACAGCTGACTCCAATATTTATTTATTTAGAAAGCAATGGAACATCTTGAACCTCAAAACAAAAAGAAGGAGAGTTTGGTTGGCTGGATTTCTGCCAAAGATGTGATGAATTCTACTAAACAATTGTTAAGCAGCAATTGTTATCACTTAGGGCATTAGGTCTGTGCCAAATGCTACTCCAAGTGTGCGTTATTGTAATTTAGGGTGCAAGCAGCCTACCCAAATATCAGCAGAGAACTTGGCTGCTTAAATTATCCAGCAGTTTTCCCATGGCTCCCCTTTGAACCGAAGGGAAGACACGGGCTCTGTGATACAGTGATTCAGAGTAGAAGGCTAATTTGGGTGCTCTGAATTGTACCCTTGGTGACTGTCTCATTCCTATTTAAGTTAGTGACGTTGTGAAAGTCTCCCAGTTGCTTACACTGACCTTTAAATGATAATTAGGACCTGTCCGTATAACATCTAGTAAAACAAGGCTCCAACCACACAGACATCTGTTACCGAACTGATCTAATCCAAACTGATTTGTACTCCCACGTACACACTGAGGTATATTGACATTTAGTGATAAATTTAAAAAAAAAAAGCAATTAGGAAAGTTATATTTGGCTCTATGCTGCAGGGAAATGACAAAAATAACCTAAAATTGATGTACATGTTAAAAAAAAGCCTTCTGTTTACTGTTAAGATTTAAATATATCACTTACAAAGTTAGTATTTTTCATCTTATCTAGACCAACTTTCCCCCTGCTTAAAAAATGTCTGCTCCTTTCATGATCTTTTTTATAAAATAAAAGTAATTAACCATAGCAAATAGCTACCAATCACCAAATGTATATAGTTCTCTTTTACCATTCATTCCCTCCTTTCGTCTCTCCTTACTTTCATGTTGCTTCACCAGGGATAATTTCTGCCAGTTCCCCTGGAACATCCCATTGGTCCCAGCCTCAGGAAAGAGCATTAGCTGCAGAGTCGTTAAGGCTG
Source organism: Tringa tobata (assembly GCA_033628505.1). NCBI lineage: Eukaryota > Metazoa > Chordata > Aves > Charadriiformes > Scolopacidae > Tringa > Tringa tobata. Next base: position 1,881,904 of record JAHREE010000490.1, read on the forward strand.
GTTTTGTACCACTGTTGGTTCCAAGATGTTTCAGAGAGCCACAGAGATGCAATCAGCTCTTCCTGGCTCTTCTGCACCACACGCAAGGCACCTGCAAGCCATTGAGCTCTTTACCCAAATACATCCTCATTGTTGGCATTCACATTGTCCAGGGCTTGCTCTTCCTTTCATACACTTTCAGATAGAAGATGCTCCATAAGATAGCTACAGGAAGCCGTAAAATTTTCACCAGAGTAATTTTGCTGTGAAAAGGCAGTGACATAATTTTTTAAATATTATTTTTATTAACTTTTTTTTCTATAAGGGAAAGTTGCTTCTCAGTTCTCATTTTGTTAAGAAAATAAGCGGCATTACATTCTGACCTTTTCTGGTAATTTTCCTCCTCTATTGTTTTGTTAATTTATTTAGGCTTTAATATTCTAACATGTTTATTCAAATGTTATTCAAATACCAGGTTAAATGTTATTCAAATATCAGGTTATAGGATCTGTTATTCTAATGCAGTGTTTTGAAGTTATCTCAACAGAATATTCCCTACATCAAAAGGAAAAAAAGATTTTCTCAGAATTAATTTACTGCAAATTTTAAAATTCTGCCTGATGGACATTTGGTTTTAACTTCTAATTTCTAATAAAAACAAAGTTTGGCATTTTCATGAAACAAATTCTGCTTTCCAACTTTGCTACTGTTAACACTGGGTTTATTATGTTTGCAATTTCACTCTGAACTAAGGAACTCTGTTTTTTAAAAGAGAAGAGTAAGGAACCAGCAGGCAGTCCTAGATGAGCATGCACTTCTGTTTAAGGAAGTTTATATTCATGCAAAAATGAGACCTAAATAAGTATTTCCTATTGGATTTATACAATCCCATGTGATGGCATAGTTGGAAACCTGAGATTTAGCTGCTAAAAAAACAGCTGTAGATGGCAAATGTCAGCAAAGGAGATGCAGTTCATTTTCCAACTCATTGGCATAGGGAACTGGTGGTTTAATAGGTGGACAGGCCAACTGATGTTTGATTTTTTTTCCACACAGTCACACAATCTGGTAAAAGTTACATCACTTCCTTGCACGCTAGCCCCGCTAAATTGTTTCCTGTGCCAATGTTTTAGCCACATTTGGAAATACTGGAAGATTTCTTTCCCTTTCTGAAAAGCCAAAGTTAATGGTGGCTGAAACCAGTTTCATCTGGTATTACTTCAACATCGATATTATGCTTTAAAACTAACAGCAAAAACTGTGTAATGGGTTTCATTGAAGTGCATAAGAAGTTCCTGATAAAAATAACAGAAACCATGTTACTCATTTAATATATACATAATATTATGTTAAAAACAAGCCAGCATTAGCAAGAAGATAGACTAGACCATCGTACGGACTTTTTTGTTTTAGCTCTGATTTTGGGACACAGTCTGTAACAACTTGGATTTTAAAAGCACTTAAGATGATGACCAGAGCTGTATGGAAAGTGAATACAGAACTGGGGAGCACTGTGATGCCTGGGAGTTTGGTGCTGCTCCCTTGAGCACCGAAATTTTCTTTCCTTGGCTAACGAAGGCACAACCTCCTTCAATCACCTTCTCTGAGTGCGACCAGAACTTTGCAGACTTCAGAAAAAGGGTGACAGCTTGCCAAGCCCATGCTTATAGAGAAGAGACGGTGCCTGTCATTCTAAGGGTCTGAGCTTGGTTTCTGAATCAAGCATCTTCAGACTGCAACTATGTGTGGGAGAAATCACTCTCATGTTTAGCTCTCTCATCCCACCCAAAGGTGGCCAAAAATGGGCTTGGCGTTGTCTCTAGAGGATCTCTGCCAGCAGAAGGCAAGCCAAAGAGAGTAACCCCCAAGTCTTAAAATTTTGACATTAAGTAACCAGGGATGTAATTGACTTGGCATGTGATACTGCAGACCTCAGAAAAACAGATCAAGCACAGGCAAATATAGTCCTTAGTGCTGAACAGATAATGAAAGGGAGACAGAAATTTGGTCCTGACTGTCCCACATGAAAACTTCTGAAATTGCATCGCTATTGATGGAAAGAAATGTTTATGGATGGCTCTACCATGGCCAAAGCTCGCATTTTGATGTGTGGGCTAAGGTCTAGGAAAAAAAATGTATTTAGTACAGTATTTGCATGAATACCTTATCAAAATAACCTGATTTTTTTTCTATTTTACTAATCATTTGATCAATTAGGGAATTTTTTGAGTAATGTATCTTTCAAGTACTGTGTATCTAAATGAATATTGCTATCATAAGAGCTGTGCAGATCCCTGCAAAATGATGTGTGACGGCCTGGATTGAAAAAAAAAAAAATCATAACAGATACCTTAGAAAACATTGGAAAACATTTATGGTTTTACATATGGTCAGGACATCTTGGAAAGCGTACTGCAGCTGGAACTGCATTGCTGAGAGCAGCCTGCCCAAATAAGCCTGAGAGAAACAGCTTTTCCAGAAAGCTTCCCCTCCATCTGAGAATCTAGTGGATGCCTTTAACCAGTTATAGATAGTTTTCCCTCCTAGGCTATCTGCTTGGAGGTGTTTTCTTTCTACAGCGTTATCATGAAGTCTGTATTTCGAGTGGTAGCTGCAGTGAGGACAAAGAACCCAGGTGTGTTTGCAATGGGGTTGGATAACCCAGAAATAAAATGCCAGCTCAGGGGTGACAGCAGAGCTCCGAAGCTGCTGACGCTGGTGGAGCTACATTTGCACAAAATGCCTTCGTAAGAAACGCAAAGAGCTTGATTACAGTAAATATGGCCTGATTTTGCAGCCATGAGAAACTAGGTCAGGGGGAGCTTATTTTGTCACTAGGATGTTTGTACATCGCTGTTAGACCTTTCCCACGGCTTCCCAGCTGTATCTCCTGGCCATCCCCACAGCAAACCGTTGTCATGCAGGATGCAAAGAGGGAAAAGAAGCAGTAGAACTTTTGTGAGAGGGCAAATAACCTCAGCTCTGGAGCGTTCACACCATCGGAGAGCTGATGTGTGGACAGGCAAAAGACAGGCAAATGGTGATTACACCCCAAGCATAAGGACATTGAGGTGCTGGAGCGTGTCCAGAGGAGAGCCACGAAGCTGGTGAGGAGTCTAGAGAACAAGTCATATGAGGAGAGGCTTAGGGAACTGGACATGTTAAGTTTGGAGAAGGCTGAGGGGCGACCTCATTGCCCTCTACAACTGCCTGAAAGGAGGGTGTAGAGAGGTGGGGGTTGGCCTCTTTTCCCAAGGGAATAATGTCAGGACCAGAGGAAATGGTCTGAAGTTGTGGCAGGGGAGGTTTAGATTAGATATTAGGAAAAATTACTTTACTGAGAGGGTGGTCAGGCACTGGAACAGCCTGCCCAGGGAGGTGGTGGAGTCACCATCCCTGGAGGTATTTAAGAAACGTGTAGACATGGCTCTTCAGGGCACGCTCTAGTGCCCGGGATTGTTGGTTTGTGTCTGTTTGTGGATGGGCGTGGTGTGCTTTTGTTTGTAGGTTTTTTGGTTTTGGGGTTTTTTTTTTTGTGGTTGGACTCGATGATATTCCAACCATGAATATTTTGTGATTCTGTGATAAATGTAGAAATGATGCTTGAGTACCATAGGTATTTCACCCGAAACACACATCTGTATTTGTTCAGCTATAATTTAGTGGCCTAGGTGTTCAACCTGACCAAAGTGTCAAGCTGATTTAGTCACCGCTAGTAAGGAGTCCACAATCAGAATGTACACATTGGAATGTACATCAGGCAAAATCCAATTCAATTGTATTACTTTACTCTCGCATTGCAAATAGGAATAAATTTGGGAGAGGTCTGCCCAAGGCCTCTCCCTAACCTGCGCCGGCCCAATGCTCATTATAAGGTCAAATTGGGATTACACACAGAGATAAATCCACCGTTAATTATTGAAGTCACTAGACAAAACCTGAAGAAGAACAAGGAGTAGATACTCCACAATATTAATATATGCAGCCATCCATTATACACGTTTTAAAAGAAATATTTATTAATTTTATTTTAAATAGTGCTTCTTTTCCTAGTCAACTATTGTTTCCTCTCCATTTTGAAAGCTAAAAGGATAAATTAAGTTATCAGATCTTCTGATAACTAATTTGAAACTGAAGGAGCAAGTTCTATTATTCTCCTATATTTATCATTATACTTATGTCCCATTTATTCCTACTGTACTATGCTGTCTATGACAAAAATTTTAACTAAATATCACGTGATGCAGATTTTTCAGCTACTGAAATTCAAAGACAGGAAAAGACAAAATCATAGTTGCAAGTCTTTTCCATATACCATAAGGGGCAAGGATACCATAGGCTATACAGCCACTAGTGCCGTCTCAGTAAGGTTATAGGTGAAAGAAAAAACATGTCAAATGTGGCGCGTCTCTCATCTTTCAAACTGGTGCCTTAATTTTTAGATACTTGTCCCAACTGAGAAAATATGTAGGCACACGCTCAGCTTTAAAGACAGCAGTAATCCTTTAGAATTCATTGAGACTATCCAGTTGCTTAATATTAGTTATGTCTTTAAGGGAAGTGTGTCTCTCATCTGGTTAGTCCCTTTTTCTACTCAGTCTTTTTTACCTATTCCCAAAAAGGCAATCCTGCAGGGTGCTGCAGTTATTCTTGTTATAGGGTTATTTTATAAAGATGATGACTAGCATTTCCACTGTCTCATACAATAGCTTATTATTTTCTATCTACCTGATTTCTACCTACATTTTCAATTAGGTGCAGTGTTCTCAACCTCCCACTCCATGACCCCAGTCCATTATTAAGCATACATTGCAAAACCATTGCAACGATCACTGTGCAACAGCTGCCTTTTGGGATGGCCATGAGCTTTTCTTAAATCTCTTGACTTTACCTTGGCTCAGGTAAATCTCACTTGAATGTAAGAATTGAGGGAGGAGATAAACCAATGGAGTTCGTCAGAAACATTGTGCAACGCAGTTAAATATAGTGCTGGCAATTCCCTTCTTTCTTCTCCTTCATCTTATCATTAGTATTTTCTGATTATGGTTTTTTAAGGTGAGATGACTCTATTATCTGTTATCTGTCATTTCCTTTAAAGCCCCACAGAATTTCACTATCTACCAGGGAAGAATTTTAAGCATCAGACTCAGTATGCTGAACTTTTAATTTTCCAAAGCAGGCAATGGAAAAATTACACAACCTCACTGTTTCCAATTAGTTATGGACTTCTGTTTATTCCTTTACCACAAGCATTTTTGCTTAGCTAGTAGTACAAATTGTTAATCATAAAAATGTGCTATCTCACATGTGCTAAGAATGAAAAAGGAATTGGCTCCTTGCCCTACGGAACTCAAGCAATCCCCTCTCCTCCGGTTCCAGACCCCTTTTCCAAGGAGTCTGATTGACTGATGACAACAACCAAAAGATTACGGTGAATCCGTAGAACACTGCTGCCTGTCTTCAACCTCTCCTTGTCGGTGAGGCTCTCAAGGAGTGATGCTGGGCACAGCTCAGGCTATAAGGAATAGTCCATCCCACCATTCCCTTAGAAATTCATTTCACTACTCTCGGCAGTGAGGTGGTAGTGGATAAAAAAAATCTCCTACTCTGTACCTTGAGTGTGCATCAAAAAAAAATGTTAGTAAATTGTTGACAATTCGTAGTAAAAATATTAAAACAATGTCAGATTTGGGAAAAAAGTTCCGAGATGGAGTTTATAGAATATAGTATATCCAGATTAGACCAAAGACATAGTAAATGTCCTCAAAGAAATACAAAATTATTCATATTTAATAAAGTAATGACAATTATAGAGATTACTGGGAGTAATTGTTCTTATTAGTAAGAATAAAATTTAAAATAATAGACATCTGGAATGAGACAAATGTGAGGCAAAGAATTAGAAAATTACACTAAGATTTTAAAGCAATGAAAGAAACCTTCCAGGAGGTCATTAGAAAAAATTCTTGCAAGCTCTGCATAACCCTTATGTTAACTCTTATGCAAACTGCTTATGTTTCTTCTGTCATATTCTCCAAGCCTCTTAGGGGCTCTCTTCCCTCGTCCCTTCTAAAAGTTACTCACTCACAGTCTTCTTTTCTCCATTGCTCTCTTTAGGCTGCTCTGCAAATGTGCAGCACAGTTTTTTTTTACTTTGTGGGTAACAACTGTCCCCAAACATTCGCAATATTCTCTTGTCTTAAACTCATATCACACCCCTGAAGCCTTCTAAAACTTCATCCCATTGAGGGTGTCGTCACCTGGTTCTGGCTCTAGGCAATGGCCTAAGCCTGTGTCTCTGCATGAGGTTGTGACCCCCTAGGACAGAGGCAAGGCCATACTTTTCATAAGTGGCTGCTGATTTAAGATGATTCCGCCAGGAAGTGCCACCTAATGACACGTGCTTTATACTTTCTAAAAATCTGTATCTGAGAGTCTTTGGAACTGGTCTCTACATTGGGACTCCTTAATGTTTGCGAATCGCTTTGAAAATTTAGTAGTCTTTTTCCAATTACTTTTTTTAAGGATGTACTGTATAAATAGACAATATCAAATCTTTTCAGGTGTCTGTTTGGGACTGTCCTCTCAGTGAGCAGTGACGCCACGCAGTGGTGTGGGTTAGCTGAAGGAACAGACGGTTTCCAACAGTCATGAATCTGCCACGGATTTATGTGCCATTTTTTTCAAACATCAGCTATCGGATAGAAGTGACAGGAATAATAGAATAAAACTTCTCCTTTACAGTGCTCTGTTAATAGAGAAAGGCAGAGCCGCCTGTACTCTAAGGGAGCTGTCAGCAAAGCTTCAGGCTGGAGGTCCCAGTATCACTTACAGCACTGGCAGGCAGGAGGTCATTGCTGGGGAATGAAGCTTGGGGAGGGAAGAAAAAGGAAAAGGCTTGGGGGGGGAGCGGAGGGGGAGAATCAAGGATCTTTCTTCACCATTCTTTTTTTACAGCTTTTGTGTGTCTGGACTGATTTGTTGTGGGAGAGCTGCTGGAGACCGTATATTTGGCACAGGAGAGGGTAGCTCAAAGCCAAAAGGATGGTGTTATTGCCAGTTTAAACCATGGCTTTTCTTTTCTTCTTCTTTTTTTTTTTTTTTTTTTCTCAATTCTCTCTTTCTCCCTCCCTCCTTTTTCTTTGAAGGAAGGAGAAGAAAAAAGGGGAAGAAAGGGACTTGCAATGAAAACCAGAGCAGTGGGTTAATGATGGCCCTGCAGGCTTCAGTAGACTTGGGAAGATACACGAGGCACTTCCTCTACCATCTGGCGTGCAATTCTGCTCCTGCCGCTCAGTACATAACTTTGGAGTGAACAAGCAAACGAGTAAAACTTTTTAAGAGACACCAAATTATGAAACACCAGCTATTAATCTGTCATCTTACTCCCTTCCCTTTTTTCTCCCGCCACCGTACTCCTTTCCTCGAGTCTTTCCCACTTCTCGTGTCTACCTGTGAAAATATGCACTGCCTCGTCAGGTTTTCAGATCCCACTCCGCTCGCCTTTTCCTTGGCATCGCTTCTCAGGATGGAACGAGGGCCAGAGCTAATACATTTCTATTTCTCCTGTAATCGCTTAAGCTTCTTTGAGTCGGAGAGAAATGCAGTTAGTAGCAAGAAAGCCATCCATCTCTGTCGAAAGGTTTCCTTCAAGTCTGGCTGGAAGCGAGAGAACGCGAAAGAGCAGCTTTCGGTGAGCCGAGCTTGCTCAAGGATGGCTTCAAACGCAGTCACGAACGGCTGGGTGTGCTGCCGGGTGGGAGTAGGTGATGCTTTTGTGGTGGGTTGACCCTGGCTGGACTCCAGGTGCCCACCAGAGCTCTATCACTCCCCTCCTTGGCGGCACAGGGGAGAGAAAAGATAAATGAAAGGCTCACGGGTCAAGGACAGGGAGAGATCACCCACCAGTTATCATCGTGGGCAAAACAGACTCGACTCGGGGAAATCAGTTCAGTTTATTACCAATGAAATCAGAGTAGGGTAAGGAGAAATAAAAACTAAATCTTAAACCACCTTCTTTCCAGGCTTAACTTTACGCCCGAATTCTCTCCCTCCTCCCCCTAAACGGCACAGGGGGACAGGGAATGGGGGTTGTAGTCAATTCATCACACGTTGTCTCTGCTGCTCCTTCCTCCTCAGGGGGAGGACTCCTCACACTCTTCCTCTGCTCCAGCGTGGGGTCCCTCCTGTGGGGGACAGTTCTCTAGACCTTCTCCAATGTGAGTCCTTCCCACAGGCTGCAGCTCTTCATGAACTTTCCATGGGTGCAGTCCTTCAGGAACAGACTGCTCCAGTTTTGCGGGGGGTGTCACAAGTCCTGCCAGCAAACCTGCTCCAGCGTGGGTTCCTCTCTCCATGGGGCCACAGGTCCTGCCAGGAGCCTGCTCCAGTGCGGGCTTCCTACAGGGTCAAAACCTCCTTTGGGCATCCTCTTGCTCCAGCGCAGGGTCCTCCACGAGCTGCAGGTGGGTACCTGCTCCACCGTGGACCTCCATGGGCTGCAGGGGGGCAGCCTGCCTCACCATGGTCTTCACCATGGGCTGCAGAGGAATCTCTGCTTCAGTGCATGGAGCACCTTCTCCCCTCCTTCTTCACTGACCTTGGTGTCTACAGGGTCAGACAATATGTTCCTCTCACATATTCTCACTCCTTTTTCTGGCTGCATCTGTGGAGGTTTTTTTCCCCTTTTTAAATACGTTATCCCAGAGGCACTACCACTGTCGCTGATGGGCTCAGGCTTGGCCAATGGTGGGTCCATCTTGGAGCTGGTTGGCATTGGCTCTATAGAACACAGGGGAAGCTTCCAGCAGCTTCTCAAAGAAGCCACCCCTGTAGGCCCCCCCCACTACCAAAACCTTGCCACACAAACCCAATACCATTTCAATTCTGATGGCTTTTCTCAAGGGCAACGAAAAGCGTTTTGTTAAGGTCACATCTTCAGGTTGGGTAAATCATCACAGCTCAACAGAAGTCAGAGAAACAGAGAACTTGCAAAATCTGACTCTTAAAAGTCTCTGAGGGTGATCCTACAGCTGATTTTTTGATGCTGAAAACCTTATAATCAAATATGTGTTTTCCAGGCTTTTCTGTGAGCAGCTCTTACCTGGTTCCATTCTTATAACAAAAAAAGACAAAAGGAAAGTCAATCAGTAACCACCAAAACTTTGATGAATTGAGGATAAGAAATCACTGAATTCTACTACAACTGCGAAGCACGAGTTGAGTAAGAATAAGATGTATTAATTTACAGACATGCCCATTAATGCCAAGCAACATTTTTACACAATTTATTTTTTGTCATTCGCAACTGCTGGTCCTTAAATTGGCCAGAAAGCAGGGGGAAAAAGACTCCAAGGTATCCGGAGCAGTTGCTTTTGTTCGACACTAATTTTCCCAGAAAAAATGCTTCCTGTCTGTTAGGTTTATTACACAGCTTCTTGAAATACTGAAACTTTAACAACAGATCACAGTTTCAGTTTATTTTTTGATTAGCCTCCTGCTTTGCACCTGTAGAACTGTAAGTGAAAGCAAATACAACAATTAATGCTTTGATTCCAACTGCCTGATCCTATCCACAGGGCAGGTACAAACTCAAGGGACCCAACTGCAGTCAGCACAAAACTTTTCACAGTTTTAAGGCTGTAAAAAGGTGGTGTAGATTTTGAAAACTCAGAAAATTGCTAACGATGCTATCAAGAGGATCGGTGGTTAAGTTTTTTAAAAGATATTAATCTAAAAAGGGGGCTGGGCGTCTGTGAGTACGTTCTCTTCCAAAATCTCTGGTATGTTTTGCATCCAGGGAAGCTGGAAGTGCCACAAGGATAGCCTTTCTTTCACAGCACTCCGGCACTTCTGCTCTTTGTCCCAGCAGGGAGCAGGAAGCGCGGAGGTAAACAAAGATGAAAAACAGTAACTGTAAAAAAAATATATAGTTACTGCAACTCCTTGTAGTTCAAGACCAAAATGAAGTAGTTGGGGTGTGAGATTTAACTTGCCAATAGGCAAGTCGTCTTCGAAGTCTTTTGGACTTCAGTTGCCCAGTTTATCCCTCTCTAACAGGAGCAACATTCCTTTAAAAAGTAATCGCACAACACACGCTAACATGAAAAGCCTAAAATATCACAGCGTGAACATAAACCCCATAAAATTTGCCTTTCCTCAAAATTATAGCCATACATTTTATGAACGTGTTAATGCTGCTGCTACTGTACTGCACATCATCTATTTGTTTTCTTTGATCTTTACCCCTTTGTTCCGAGAGTCAGGATATCCTGACGCTAAGGATTCTGCAAAATAACAGTACAACAACAACAGTATAATACTTTGGAAGCACTTCATGATGTTCAAGACAGAGCCACCTGAAAGCGTAGCATGGTCAAAATAGGGCAAGTTCTTTAAAAGCATTAGAGTTGTCTGTCTGAGGTGGGAACTTGAAGATACAGGCATGTCAAAGGATCCTTGAATGAGAGGAACAGCAGACAGCCCCTGCTGATGTTGGCATGAGAAGGAAAGGCTTGTGCACTCTGTTTTCTACATGTCAGGGTGTTCGTTAACTCTCAGTTCGTTCTCTTGGCTCCTCTTCCTCTGTGAAGGAAGATCCTGCTTGTTTGCCAGTTTATTTTTCCATCTGGAGAAAAGGCAGGATATTGAATATAACCCGAATGTAACAAATGCATGAACCATGCCTGCTAGGAAAATATTATAATGCCCACTAAAATCCTGTTAAATAGGATTTTACTGAAAACTCAGTGCTGGTGTAAGAGCCTG
>JAHREE010000490.1:1902274-1977074 GCA_033628505.1 Tringa tobata
CCTCAAATAACTGTAAGATCATGCAGGTTCCTTGTCTTAACCTGTCACCTGCTAGGAAGAGGCATCATCCTGTGGAAGTTCCTGATGCTGCAGAGCTGAATGTAGTGTGGTCTAAGGTCAAACAGAACAAGGGTTTAGCAGACTCATCATCGAGAGTATTGCTGTCAGGTCTGTCCCTGGTTGCAGTAGCAGTAAAGGGACAAAATCCTTCCATTGCCCTTTGAGCAGAATATCCTGAAATTCTTGTATCCTCCCAAGTTCTCTCAGAAATTAAGATTTTTAATTTTTTTTTTGAATGGGTGAGCAGATGTCGCTGGCAATCCCCATGAATGCTGCACGGTGGGACTGCTCCCCAAGGCTGGGGAGCCGAGGACCTGGTTCAAGTTGCCCTGAAGCCACGGGCAAGAGTGGACTTTGTTCTAAACTGGGATGCTCAGCAGTACTCCTGGGTGAAACCCCGTGGAAGGAGTGCTTTTAAGTATCTCTTTGTACATAGGAGGCCATTTGGAGATATTGTTGTAAACTTCTCCAGCTCTGATCCCTTCTGAAAGGGAAGCATGTAAAGCTCCCCTTCCCTTGGGAGAGCACAAAATCCTTCTCTCTCTAGCCAGCTCTGGCTTGCGCGGAGCTAATGCCCTTCAAATATCGTTATCTCAGTGTTTTTCTGCTATCCCTGACCTAAGATAAGGGCAAAGCATTAACTCTAAGGCCTTAGCAGATGCTCTGTGCAGGTGCAGTTAGCGATGAAGCGGTGTCCTGGAGGGTTTTCAGGACCCACCAGGCTGTGGTGGGCATTGCTCCATTCCCCATTGCTTAAGCACCACCTTGAGATAGAATGTTTTGTTTTCAGCTGCTGGAATTACAGACCAGCCAGAATAACTCTCAACTAAGAACTACTCCGTAGCGTTGGAACACCGCTCTTGGAAGTTGAATCATAAAGTAGGTTCATCAAAGTAGGAGGAATTAGTTTTAAGCTCGGTGGAGCTATGTTCCAAAATAGTCAAAAACTAGTGTGTTGTGCAGATGTGCCAGGTGAATATTCAGTTAAAAATCCTATGGAACAATTGGAAAATGCAGGCACAGAACATTTCTTAAGCCATCAAAGCGTTGATGGGTGCAGAAAACACCTTGAGTACACAGTCCACCAGTCCGCTTTTAAGAGCTCGTTGGCCAAGTTCTTCCTTGTCTAATAAGAAACGCTTCTCCAAACAAGCTTTCCGTTAATTAAGGTTAGCAGCAGTTAGTCCTTGGGGGGTTATCTGTGTATGTGTCTTGATCATCAGGAGACCTGGTTCAGTGAAGCACCCAGGTGCTCATCCAAATAGCGGTGCCTTCCAAACTTTGCTTATCCAAACGTCTTCCAAACAGTTCGATGTGGGCAAAAACTTAAGCTGGGAATCTCGTAATTACAGGCTTTCATGGAAGATCTCTCATTTCCTGCTTCCAGCCTGAGCGGATACGGTGCAGGAACAGCTGCCTTCACAGTAATTCCGCAATCGCATTTCTGATTCTAACTGGAGCTGGGAGAATAAAGGGGTGGGAGAGACCGGGCTCCTGTGAAATGCCAGAAAGAGTGATTTGATTCAGCCTGGGCTGTGCATGCAGGTTTGTCTCGTTAGGAGAAGGGGGTGGGGAAGGGAAGAATCCTGTGTGCCTCGCTGGCAGATTGCTTCGGCCATTCAGATGATGTTCAGGCACATCAACGGCGAGCAACACAGAACGGCGCGGGAGAGATTCTGAACTTTAGACGTGCTGCACAGCTATTACAACTGGCTTTCTCTTCCTCCTGGAAGCACTAGCGAGCATACGTTTCGTGCTCTCGTTTGGGAACTAAAGCTAACTGAATAAATTAGTACTGGCAAGAGCTCAGGGCCCTTCTTTTGAACTCGCAGCTCAGTGTGTGTAAAAGAGGTGTGTTGCTTTGCGTGACCACGGGAAAGACTTAAGCAGAGAAGAATTTACTGCAGAGCTGAGAACTACAGCCCGAAAATGACAGAGGAGCAAGGCGTTTAGGTGAGACAGTGTCAGCACAACGCTGCCAAGCGAGGTCAGTTCGAACATCCTGCCTGGAGTCAGCAAGCTGGAAGCTCTGGGGAAAGCAGGGCAGCGAGGAACAGCAGGCACGAACAGGAGACGAGCAAAGGGCAGGGGCTGGAAGGAGAGAAGAAGAAAAACTTCTTTAGTGCTGTTCAGTGCATGACTGTGTCTCACTTAAATTCTATCCCCAGTTCCCTCCTTATCAGTCATGAATAAGGCAGCAATCACAGCTGTGTATCAGCACTGGCACAGCTTTTTCTCCACTTTTTTGGTTTTGGTTTTGTTTTTTTTTTTTCCCCTCTCTTACTGGAAACCATAATTGCAGCTGTGGACCAAGGGCATGGTGACACAGATAAGCTGGGCTCGATGCAGTTGTGCACTGACTCTCAGAGATTTTTCTTTTTTTAAGGAGCATCTCGTGAACTGTGAATTATCGTCTTTTTCTACCTTCGTGCCTCTCAGCCAAAGCGACAGGAAATAGCAGCTCGAGTTATGGCAGTGTGGGGGCTCTTGATGAAGGCCTGCTGCAGGCCTGAGGGTAGAGAAACTGTTGCAGGACCAGGGGAGCTCAGCTTCATGACTAATCAGAAGGTTTCGGTATGAGATCTTCTGTTTCTTTCTCAACGCCGGTTAACTTACCCACAGTAGAAGTGAAAGGGATAGTAGGACTTAACTGGCTAGTGCAGATACCTTACAGGCAGTATGTTAAAAGTGCAGCAAATAATATTAAGTAGCTATAGATATTAGATATTAAGAGAGAGGTGTGCTTAAAGACCCTATTTTGCCTGGAGAGAAATTAAGAGAATTAGGAGGAAGGGATTTTCCTGTCTTAACTAGAACGGGGTGTGTTGACTGGGTGGTCTGCATGGCTTAGCCACCTGGCGTACTCATGAGAAATGTATGATCTTTGACAAGCTTTCACAGGTCCTTGGTAGGACCTGAATGCTCAGATCTTCACTAATAATTAGATCTGAAGTCCTGGTTAATTAAGGTACAAGTCTGATTTTAAGTGTCTAAGAAGCTAGCTGATTAATATCAAATAAATGCTTAAATTACCTACAGAATCCAGTGTTCTGGCTTTTTGGGTTGTAAGGATGTGATCCGTAAAAATGTGATCATCTACTGAAGTTGCGTAGCCATTAAATCATAATTACATTGAAGAGATGGAATTCTGAATAAAGTTATAATCTCTAACTAGGCAGACACTGCAAGCTCATTTAATTTCCCGGTGGAATAGCAATAGAAGAGATCTTCCCTTCCCCCATCGCCAGCAATGCACATCATTAAATATGTACTTAGTAGCTGGCAAAACAGACTAAAACTTAAACTAACTTTGCTAATAATGGGCTGGAATTCTCATAATGAAAATGCAAGGTACCTTATTTAAATGTTGGCCCCTTGACAGAATCTGCAACACAAGCCTCACAAGACTGTCACTAATCTTTTTGTAGGTGCCCTGTAGCCAAAAATGTGCTGATGTCTGGCTTTGCACAGACTGGAGACCTGGGAGATTATATGTTTTGAATAGGATCAAATGGCTGGAAGGGGAAAGCACTCTATACTTAGCTGTCTTGTCATACAGACAGAAAAATGTTTTGCATGTGACCTTGTTAACAGCATGAGTTAAGAGCAACATTACAAAGTAGAGGCAGAGCTACTGAAGCTTAGATCATAATTGAGAATCTCTGTTTTTTCTGGTCATCTGCTGAACTTCTACTTTTTTTTTTTTCCCCCATGCTCTCCCATGTAGACTTAGTGACTTCCATTTTCACGCTGACTCTAGATCAAATGAAGAGATGAAGGTGAGAAAGTGTAAGATGGCTAGAAGATCCAGTCTCCTGGTCCAGTTCTTCTCCATGTTAGAAAGGCAGTGCACCAGTTGGACACAGGATTTCTTTCTCACCAATACTGTCAAGTCCTCCTTTTCTCTTAATAGTCATTTGTTCTCCTTTCCTACTGCCAAGTCTGTCCTGGCATACTCCTCAGCCGCCATGCCTTCGAGCATCTTTCCAAATGACTATGACCAAGCTGGCTGCCTCACTACAAATTAATTCTCTTCTGTTGCAAGGCATACCTCTGTCTTCAACTTCACTGGCTCCCACCCTTGCAGTCTCATTTACCCCTTCTCTATTTTAGATAGCCTTTCACATCTTCCCCTCCTGCAGCCCCCACCTCTCTGTGCCGCAGACTTAGAATCACAGAATGGTTTGGGTTGGAAGGGACCTTAAAGATCATCCAGTCCCACCCCCAGCCCTGGGCAGGGACACCTCCCACCAGACCAGGTTGCTCAAAGCCCCATCCAGCCTGGCCTTGAACCCCTTGAACCCCTCCAGCTTCTCTGGGCAACCTGTTCCAGTGTGTCACCACCCTCACAGGAAAGAATTTATTTCTAACATTTAATCAAAATCTCCCCTCTTTTAGTTTGAAACTGTTACCCCTTGTCCTATGGCTCCACTCCCTGATCAGGAGTCCCTCCCCATCTCTCCTGTAGCCCCCTTTAGGTGCTGGTGATGCTTCTTTCAACAGATTGCCATCCCCTATCCCCCACCCCCCTCTTCCTCCTTGTTCCAGGCAGAATTTTAGTTATTGCTCCTTTCCTTTACCAAAGAACAGCATAAGAAGACTTCAGTAGAGAAGGCTGTGTCCCTGTTGGAGTCTGTAGACAGTTAATCTCCCCTACAAATACACTTTTCACTGTCACTGTATGAATGGCTTCTGAAATACCTCATAAATACCTGGCCCCCAGCTCAGGTCAATGGAACTCCTATTTTTCCCCAGCTTCTGTTAGTTAGGGCAGATGAAGCTACTGGGATGACTGTCACCATGCAAAGGCACGCATGCTACCAACCAGCAACTATTGAAATGATGTGTCTCAGCCAGGAGGTGTATATTCTTTGCCCTGGAGGAGCTTCTCTTTCACCTTTGTCCAGAAGGAGAGGGTACGTACCGAAACTTAATTTTCTATGAAAACCTCATTATTATTTGGTGCAACCACCAAAACCATATGATTTGTAGGAGTCAGCAGCTTTCCCAGGTGAGGTGCTGCCAGTAGAAGCTTGTTTGGCTTTAATACCTTTGCTCAAAAGTTCTGTTCCTGTTCCCAGAAACATCATTTTATCAAGAGAAGGACCTCAGCTTCTTGTGAGCAAGCACCAGTAGGAAAAGCAGCAGTAAAACTTTGTCCCACGTTGCTCTTACAGTTGGAGGCTGATAAAATAACACAGGACCTGTGTCTGAGCCACACACGGAGGCAGGATTGGAAGGAGCAGAGATCAAATAATATGAAGCAGCATGATAGTAAAAAGAAAAGCATGTAAAAATATGAACACCAGACAGATGGTTCAAGTGGGGAGTGCAACTAATCCATGGGAAATCAGAACAGTTGGATGACTGCTTGACAATCTTTGAAAGGGGGAAAACAGCAGTTTAACCAGTGCTGGATAAGAAAAAGCAAAGATAAGCTGCACTAAGATGAGGAAAGAATGGCTTCTTAGACATTGCTTATGTAGTGCTATAGTACGTCACAAATCGAGGCAGCCAACCTTACTTGAGTGCTGTATAAATCAAAAACTTCTTTGAAAGCCAGGGTGTATATCACCCCCACTGCAGGCTGTCATCCTTGGGGATGCAAGAAAGAAAAATGCCTTCTTTAAAGCTTGATGAGGGTGAATAGTTGTCTGTGGACAAACTTCATATAGAAAGAGGGTCTGGTGAAAGGTGGCCGGTGAACAGGAGGCAGCAATGCACAAACGAGGTGGCATTATCTCCTTTGAGGACAGGAGTACTTGGTTTTTTTTGGAAGGGAAAAGGGAGGTGGAGGAATTAAAACTGTTTTCTCTGTTACTTCTCTCCTGCTGTTATCAAATAAAATCTGCAAACGCAGAAGTTACAATGGGACCAGGGAAGAGCTGGGCAAATATTTAATTTTGCTGTCTTTGTTTACAGGATGGGTCCACAAATTAAGAAACAGGGGGAAAACTATGGGGGGAAAGGAAGGGGAGGGGGAGAAGATCTACCTGCCAGCTCCTGTTCCTGGGGCTGGAGTGGTGTATCTTCTAGCTTGCTTTGAGTGGAAAAGCCCCACCTGAAAGCACGACCAGCTCAGAGAGGCAAGAGGTCAACCTGGCAGAGCCGCAGATTGGGATTATCCTAAATCAACAGCGACAGGCCCTGAAAATGCAACCTGCAAAGTGTTACCACAAGAGATGGCTTTCAAAGAGCGGTCTTCGCTGCTTGAGAGGACACCTAGGAGAGGGAGGGAGGAGGACGGGTGACCACTGGGGTGGGTTTTCATTAGGAATCTGTTGTAAGATGCAGGCTTGGGGGAGGGAACTGACTTTCTTCTATTTCCTTTTTAGCTGCTGAAGGCATGAGCTGGTTTACAGGAAAGGTGCTAGGGTGGTTGGGTTTTTTTTTGGGGGGGGGAGGTGGGAGGGTGGAGAACAAAGACTCTGTTTGTACCTTAATGCCTTCTGGGGGAAGTCAGCTGGCATTGAGAGCTCTTAGATTCCAGTGTGCAGCAGGTCAGAAATGAGCTTGGAGTGTCAGCCGTCAAAATACGCGCAGAAACCACTTTACGGAAGCGTGAATTATGCGTGAGGCACTCCGAAGTTGCTGAGGGTGTTGACACGTCGCAGGTGACCCGTGCGTGGGAGCAGGCGGTGGGGTGGTCCGGCGGTGCCGTCTCGCTGGGTGGCACGGGGTTGGCGTTTCCTGGGCCGCAGGAAGAGGTGGAGATTGAAAGCAGACCTTGCCTCCCTGGCTCGGGCTGCTCAGCTCATCGAGAATATAGTTGTACCAGAGCTAAGCAGGGCCCCAAAATATGGAATTTAAAGGAGCTGTCTTCTCTCCTTACAGATGCAGACCTCTTTGTACAGCAGAGTTAAGCAACTTCAGGCAGGAGAGGTTTTGAGCCGCTGTGGCACCTTTCCAGGAGCTAATAAGAACTTGAAACAGAGCCCAAGCCCTAAACATACTTTATTTAGGCTCAGGGTGGCAGCTTTTCTTCCTGCTGTAATTCAACAAGAAAAAGCTTATAGTTTTGTTTTTGAGCCTCTAGCTTTGAAACTGGATGGACTTAGAGGGCCATCAAAGAATCATAGAGTGTGTTGGGTTGGAAGGGACCTTTAAAGATCATCTAGTCCAAACCCCCTGCAGTCAGCAGGGACATCTTTAACTAGATCAGATTGCTCAGAGCCTCACCAAACCTGACCTTGAATGTCTCCAGGGATGGGCACCTCCACCACCTCTCTGGGCAACCTGTTCCAGTGTTTCACCACCCTCATTGCAAAGAACTTCTTCCTAATGTCTAATCTAAATCATGGAATCATTCAGGTTGGAAAAGACCCTTGGAATCATCGAGTCCAACCATCAACCCTACTCTACAAAGTTCTCCCCTACATCATATCCCCCAACACCACATCCAAACAACTCTTAAACACATTCAGGGATGGTGACTCAACCACCTCCCTTGGGCAGCCTATTCCTGAACCTACCCTGCTCTAATTTAAAGACATTGCCCCTCATCCTGTCACTGCAAATGTTAGTTCACAGGTAAGATGAGGGCCAAAGCCTCTTCTCCTTCTGGATTTACTTCGCCATTAGTGCTGATCTCCAGTACAGAGATTGTTATGCCTGCTAGTGAGGAGAAAAAATGAGATTGTCCCAGTGTCCTACACAGTTCACCTCTAAAACCAGCCCCGTAGAACATGGGTACAGATGGATGATAACTTCAGAAACCACGGTAGGTTCAAGTTACTGCCCCACAAGTTCCTTAATCAGGTTAAATAGCTTATTTTGCATTGAGGGAGGCTCGCAGCGTTTGCATGTTCCTCTAATGTAACAGCTGGAGGGATGGTTCCTTCAGCAGCGTGGCGTTACTTCATAAACCAATATACGCTTCGAGTATCATCACTTAATCTTCTTTATGCTTGAAAGTTGGTGACTGCCT
Organism: Tringa tobata; assembly: GCA_033628505.1. Taxonomy (NCBI): domain Eukaryota; kingdom Metazoa; phylum Chordata; class Aves; order Charadriiformes; family Scolopacidae; genus Tringa; species Tringa tobata. The sequence continues at coordinate 1,910,262 of JAHREE010000490.1, forward strand.
GGAAGACTTGGTGCTGTTGGAAGCAGTGGCCTGTTAGCAAGACCAGCTTCCAGTATGGGTGTTGTAACAGAACAGATTGGGCCCCATATATTGTAACTGACTCAACCCTTCCCAATTCCCCAGAGTGAACCAGAAGGGAAAGTTTTTCACCGTCTGACCCCATTTTGGCTACTTGAGGCCCAGTAAATCATAATGTAGAGCGAACATTGTAAGAATCACTCAGCTGAAGCTCTGATCTTTCTCAGAGGCATTTGATTTACTGATTTATAGCTTTATTTTTTTTAAGTATTTATTTTCCTTTTGTAAATTTTAAAACAAGGAAGAGTAAAATGGCAGTTGGCCAGCAAAGCTGACTTCTCAGGTAAACCAACACAAAAATCATGCTATTTTGACATACTATTGAAGAAATTAAATGGTACTCATCCCCAAAACTTCATAAGAATGTCTAATTCAGCTCATCAAATACTTACAATATTTCTGGACTGCTGATCTGTAATTTTTGATGCACGTTATTCTGTGAGTTCAGGAAAAATGATCAAAGTTTAAGATAATTATTCCCGTCATGTTTATCCTGATGATAATTAAAATTCTTTGAGTGTGACTTTATGAAAGCTTTCTTCCTTCTGTCCAGTAAGGCCCACTCTGCTCCGCTTTGCTCTAGCAAAGGAATGAGAGAGAGGAGCTGAGCCTACCAGGGCTTTTGGAGTCCCACTAGGAGCTGGGGGATGATTAGAAACTGGAAAAAAAGAGGATCAGGAACTTTTATGTGTCACTGAGAAAGGATGGGAATGTTAGAAACAGTCTGTGTGGAACTTGAGCCAAAAAAAAAAAGGGTTTAAACTTTTGAAGATCTATCTTCTGTTCCTAGGCATGATAGAAATAAAAAACTAATTGAGCAATAAAATGTGGTTATTGGAGTTGGCTGGGGTGTGAGCGCTGGGGTGTAAAGGACTACTAACAACAGGATGAGGGTTTTTTCCTCTGCAGGGAGGAGAACTTGAGGAATATGAGATACACGTCATAGTGTAGTCACGAGCGTTTGGAAAGCACAGGTGGAGGTTGTATGTGCGCTTTGGCTTCCTTCTGACTTTTGAACATCCTTTACTGTTCATACCATTGTAAAACCTGATCATGGAGGTTGCCCTGTTTTGCAGCCCGGATACCCATGACCCAGGCACTCTACAGGTTAAAAAAACCAAACACCACAACAACCCATTTATTAGGTTCCAGAAAACTGAAAAGAAAATCTCAATAAACAAATGCAATCAATGGATGTGTTTGGGACCGTTCTCAAATAACAGCTACGATTTGTGAGACAAACCACTTTGCTCAGCAGTAAGTAGTTGTAGAACTGGATTTTAAGGAAAGACCCAGAGAAACCAAATTGCCCAACTGCCACAAATATCCTGCTCCGTTCCTGTAAGAGGACATAAACCAACAACTAATAAAAAAAAAAGAAAAAAGTTTTATTAACTGTTGGAAGAATTATTTCTATCAGCATTTCCCAGTAAAATTGAAGTGACTTAATTCCCAAACTTTCTTTCAAAAAGGGCGTTTTTTTTCAGGCTGTTGGAAGTTGGCCACTAAATGTGTCTGTAACACATTAGGCACTGTTTTTCAAAACACCTTGTGGACTGCTAATTGGGGTTTGCATAATACCGCAAAATTGCAGGCATTCCTTTGAAATAAGTAGGAATGAAAACTGCTTTTCTGGGGTAAAAGAAAAGGATTTTTTTTTATTTTTTAACAAAAAGCCCTAACAAAAATCCTTTGTTTGAATATGTTAAAATTATTGTTTGCTTTCTTTTCCTGAAGAAGTTAAAATCATTTGAGGAAAAGTTTCTAGGCAGTTTTGAGTTCTACAAGTTCAAGGGGGCCTTGTACATACAGTACTACTGTTCAGGCCAAGAGGTAAACAATTATGAAATGCCTTTGAAATGCAGGGTTGGTGAGGCTTTTCAAGGTTATGTATTTTGTTACTGAACACAACAGTAAGTTGTTGGCAGCAGGAGTGAGCGATACTTACTTTATGCACGGATGTGCAAATGAAAAAGATAAGAAATTTAATAGCACAGGGTCCAAATTCTTAGTTATAACACCCTGTTGTAAATCTGACTTACCCTATAGGGACTGAGCCAGGATTAAAAAAAAATATTTTTTTTTTTAATTAGAGAAATATGCTTGCTTGGTCAAAATTCAGATTTATTCTGCTCTTTGGCTGGGGAGTTCATACACATTTCAGGTCTGTCCCTCCTGCAGATCTAGGGCTGCACTGGGTTTGGGCCCGGAGGTGATTTTTGGGTAGAATGGGATCAAAACAGGACTGGCACAGAAGAACACTGGGCTGTGTTCTGTGCTTCTGGCCTTCCTAACCGCTGGATCGCTCTGAGCTGTGAATCCTTTTCATGGCTTTGGCTTTTCAAAATGTCAGTCCAAGCGAACCGATTTTGGTTGTTTTCCTATGTGTCCAGCAACTTGCCGTGACTGGACGTGGGTAGCAACTCTTAGGAAGGAAAAGCTGGAGAAAGCCTGTTTCAGAGCATCACCAAAGCGTGGCTGGGTGCATGAGGGAGCCCGTCCTATCCAATTAACTCTGATTTCTCTCCTGAAAGTGGAGTTGTAACATCTCATCAGGCTCTGGGTGACGTACCCAGCCCGAAAGCATGAGCTTGATATTTCCAAATCTGCTTCACCTCACTGCATGATTCTGTACTTAATGAAATACAGCAAAAGGAAAGCTTTTAGGCAGGCAGATGTGCTGGATGCTAATAGAGTTGCAAACTTACACTGTATTTACCAATGAGAGCAGTCTCTTAGGGTCAGAAGCTCAGTACAGCAAGTAGTACTGTAGCTTGGAGAACAGGGAAATGAGAAATTCTTGATTCGAGTGTCAGGTTTGACAGTATTTTTGTTTATATCCAATAGATATCTAATGCTTATACCTAAGACATGGTATTTTGGGCTTGTGTAAAGAAGGCTTTTAATGAAAAGTACACGTCCTTCATGCAAATCAATTACACAAAAATAAGGAAAGAAAATTACCTTTTGTTGGATTTGAAGCACAAGGAGGAGGCGGCAGGGGCAGATGAGCAGGGCTTTGTTCAGCACTGCTTGAGTATGAAATAAACAACTTTTGACAGGAAGATTACAAAAACCTAAATCATGAAGAGAGAAAAGATGTTGCTAAATGCCAAGTGTGAATTTGCTTTATTTACCCAGCGTTCTCCTTCTGCTTCAACAGAGATACGTTCCAGGTTCTCGGGGACTTTAATCATCCCCGAGCTGTTGAAAACTTTGTCGCCTGCGCAGTAAACTCCGGTTTACACAAGTTATTGGGTGGGAGAAGCCCTCTCCTGCAGTGCCCCCTTGAAAAGTCCAGCAAGTGAACGAAGGGAATGCAGGAGGCTAGAGGTGGAAAAACATCCTGATGAGGCAAAAAAAAAATCCTTTTTCTTGTGCGAGGTTTTGTCACTGGGCCATGAAGTTCAGAAAATACGATGAGTGGTGATGGGTATCTACTAAGCGTGGAGTTTCCTTTAGATTGAAAACAAGAGTAGGAAGAGTAAAGCCTGTACCCGTCTCTCTCTTTGCAGTGGGGATGAGAATATCATCGTCCTCGCCATACAATTCTTGCGAGTGTGAAGGTGAGACTCACAGAAAATAGTCACTTAAAGACTCAAGCTTTCCTTCCTTACAGTTCTGTCTTAGTTTCTCTTATCCTGATATGACGCTATAAAGAATGGAATGCGTAATACTTTAACTCATGAGTATTTTTATTTTTGTTCATTTGCTTAATATTTCCCTAGAAATTTATCTATTTGGAGTTACAAATAGCAGAGATGCTGGTGATTGTAATTAACTGGAGATAATACGTCAGTATGTCGGCATTTTTTAAAAATTGCCATTTCTGTCATAGAGTTTCAGAAAGGTGTAGAAAAGCAGAGGAATGTAATTGTTAGCTGTCACAGGAGGTGACAGCCTTTGCAAAAATCTGTATTGAAATGCAGTTTCCTGTTGCAGGAGCACCCAGGGTTTATTTTAGACCCACTTCGTAGAAATTGCGGGGGGGGGACACCCCAAAAGGCAGATAAACCACGCACTGAGAACGGGAAGAAAGTTTTCTTTGCTTTTCATTTTTTCTAGCCCTTTACTTGTTTCCCCTACGGTGTCTGGGTTTGGCCCACAGCAGTTGAAATGTGTGCTTAGAAAAAAACCTGCGAAGAAGTCTTATTTCAATGTTGTTTTGAAGACTTAAAGGCTGTGAATCATACAAGGCTTGTTTACGTGATCCTTGACTGGATTTGAACCAAAATAAGTAGCCTGCCCTATGTATGTGGAATAGTCATAGCCATAGGTGTTAATTTGTGTGCTCGTAGAAGAATGTCTTAGAGTAATCTCACTCCTGACCTGAAGATGGTAGATTTGTTTAATGTTATCATAGCCTATTAAAGTTCTGTACCTAAAATCTAGTAGAAACCGAACAAAATTACTGTGAGATGGACTGTTTCCTCAGTATTTCTAATCCAGCCAAAGTGTCATTTAGCTTTTTGACTCTTTGCTGAGACCAAAAATGTTGCCTTTCCATTAGCCTGCTCCACCTAAAAGCAAGAAATTAAAGCAAACCCGTATTTCCAGCAATGTTTTCTCTTATTCCATGTAGCTGCTGTGCAGGTGCAGTGCAATAAGAGTATTAGATACTTGGCAAGAGTGATGACTTTTAGATTTAGATGGTGAATTTGGGAAGACAACAGGAGCCTTTAAATTAGTATTCACTAATTTCAGATAGCAAAGATTTATAGATTTCAGCTAGCTGACAAAAGGTGTTTTCCTGTCTTGTAATGGGTTTGTACAACCTGAGAGCAACTTGCATACTGCTACTCAAGAATGTATAAGGCAGTAGTTAATGAACTGTGGTAAGCTATAAGTTACTAAATATTCAGATATGGGCACCATACTACGTAGCTCAATGAATTTGACCGCAATTATTATATAATTACTGTGGTTGTGACTGGTTTCTGAGTTTTGACTTCACAAAGCGGAGTTGTGTACTGTTAGTATTTTGGTTGCTAGGGGTTTAGTTTAATTAGTCAGGTTTAAACACAGCCTGCCATGAGAAGCAAATGTTTTAGCATGTTATGGTTTTCTCGAGGTAAGACTGGGAAAGTATGAATGTACAATGAGAAAGCATAGTGCAAACTGCAGTGTTCTTAGTTAATATCCAGAAAATAGATTTCTGCTGAAAACCTATTAAGATATCTTTTTTTCCCTTGGTACTGTTGAACTAATAGTGTTTAAATACAATTAGATTTGTGTCGGCTGATAATATTTGAAAATATTTCATCGTATCCCTTCCACAAAAAATAAGATGAATCTAACAGAATTGTACACATTATTCTAAATTACCTGCAGCGTTTAACATAGTTATCTCCTTTCCATACAGCTTGTTCTGGAGTTTTAGTTCCCATAGAGAATTTTGTTTTGTTCTTGATCACTAGGGGTCAGTGATTCAGCTCCTGCTGTGCGTAAGTTCCTGCTGCAGCCGGTGGAAATCGAGTCAAGCAAATGCTTCTCCAGGCTCCACCGACTTATGGCTTTGACTGCCGTGGGAGCTGGGACACGTAGCTCACATGCAAATGCTTACATTTAAGTATTGTGAAAGTAGGGGAATGAGTTTCTCTCAACCTTTAGGTTCTGCTACGCTCCGGTGAGGTTAGTTTGTGATGCTCTGATCTGTAGCCAGCTCAAGGTTTCTAGATGGAGAATGCAAAATTGGATTTGGCCACTCCAGGAAAAAAACACAGGAATGTGTATTTTGTCCTTGCCTTTAATGGCAGCAGAGCGTTTTGGTGCCAGTAAAAGAAATTCTGGATAGGGAAGGCTGAGAATGGCCTGGCAAGCCCCACCAGCCTTGCAGAGGGGTGGAAGCTCTGGGAGCAGATGGATATGTGGAGAAACAGGCTGGGAAGGCTCAGGGGGATGTAGGGGCTGTGAGTGGGAGTTTCTCTGTTTCTTGCCCCACTTCTGCCTAAAAGCTTATGAAGTTTTTTTTAAGAATTTTTGCCAAAACAGTTTTTGGTAAAGTTCATGGGATCTGTAGATTTGCTGTTTGGACAATGCTCTTATCTCTTGACTTGTGCAACTGTCCTTCCCTCAGTGTGATCTTAGAAAGTAAGAATAGAAGAAAGGAAAATCTTTAGAAAGAATAGGAGAAAAATAGAAGAAAGGAAAAGGAAATTTCCTCTCACCTGAGTTATATCTGTCTAACACTTAACTTCTCATGAAGTATCATTAGCAATTAAAGCATGATTTTGGACAGTTTCCTGATTCTGGATATTTTCCTTCCATGTGCTAAAGCATTGAGGAAACATCTCTACTGTGTTGGAGGTTTATAGTTTTTAGTTTTTGTGATCAAGGGGGCTGTTGTTTTGTTTTAGTCTATAATGACTAAACAGCTTAAAACAGTTCTAGCCTTCTGCTTTTCTCTTGGGCTCCCTCCTCAGCACAGAATAGTATCGCAGTATTTTCCCCACTTCCCTTGGTTCTTAGGGACAAGAAATGTTTGACGTAGCCTGAAGCCTCCAAGAACTGTTTCTTTAATTTTACTTGAAAAATTACTACTTGATGGGTTTTTCATCTTTTTTTTCCAAGGATGTGCTGCTCTGCATAGGTTGTTATGGACAGCATGGAGCTGTTAGGAATGAATTGCTCTCTTCAGTCATGGCATGGTCAATGATAGCTGCAGCTGTTCCCTTTTAGCTCCTTCTGTGTGATTCTGTCCTGATCCACAGTGCAATCCTCAGGAATCATAGAGAGAGTCATCATCAGGGCCAGCAGAGCCCTCAAAAAACCCCCAGTAATCTCCCTGAGAAGTTCACCCACTAATGTGCAAATGGTAGCGGCTGTTTTATGACATGGAGACTTGGCTACAGGGAAGTGAACACAAACCAACTTATTCTTAATTACTTTTTAAAGGAAAGCAGATTTCCTCCATAGTGATGATCAATGGGACTTGTGTTTGGAAGAAAGATGGATTATCCAAAATGAAACCCAATCTGCCCAGGGCAGATTTCCAATGGATCTTACTCCTTTTTAACTTCACCTATGCTTTCATAAGTAGTTCCTGAATAATCTTTAGTAAGTGTAAATGAAAGAGCCACCCATACTTAAAAAAAATCAGCCAAGGTCTAAATTTGCTTTAGGAACAATTTTAATAGCAGTGGTCCAATCTGGTCAGCCAATACATTGTTCTTGCCTTTTATGATTTTACAAACTGTTCAGTTTCTGTATCTAAATGGCATTGTAAAGCACTGTCGTATGTATTTCTTCCAGAATCTTAATCTTCCTCATTAGAAGTCAGTGCTGCCTTTGACTACACAGAATCACAGAACGGTTCGGGTTTGAAGGGACCTTAAAGATCTTAGAGTTCCAACCCCCAAACACTTGTCAATAAGAAATGCAGGACATAACTTGAGTCTCTAGGGTTTGAGAAGACACTCTTAACAAATCTGTTGCCATCACCACCATCATCAACTGCATCAGTCACAACCACTGAGAAGCTGTAGCTGCTGACAGGGTTCTTATACCCACCAAGTTCAGGTATATCCCATGTGATCTAGACCAGCTCCTTTGGTGAGAGGATGCTTATGCTATGTCTTTTTTGAATCTGGTGTCTCACAGGCACGTGTACAGCCAGGTCGTTTTATCTCCATGCTGCTCTGCCAGCTTACCACGTCATGGACCAGTGTGTCTTGCTCCTCTGACACTGGGACTGGGGTGGGAGGCAGCCTGCATTTCCAGTGCCTTCTCCAGGCTTGCAGCTGAGAATAGGAGGCAACTCATGGCTTATTCTCTTTCTGGCAGTTTTCAGGCCTGCAGAACTTAAAGCCAGTTTTGGCACGTAATCCTCAGAAGTGACTTTAATGAAAATAAACTTTGGGGTTTTTTTGAGAAGCATTGAAGCCGCGTGAATTGAAAACATCACGTTACCGCCTCTCCAAGTGGAGTGACAGATTGTTCCACCCTGTCCTGGTGGCATTGTCAGATAAGAAAATGGAATTCTTCACTCCTCACGATGTTTTCTTGGGTGCAAAAAGAAATACAAAGTCTTCATAGCTAGAACTGATTCATGTCAATTCTGTAATGACAAGATATTTCAAAATTGCTGTCTCATGTCCTTCAGGGTGTTTTTTTTTTTTCTCTTTAGCAGTCTCCTCTGTTAGAACATATTTACAGTAGGTACTCTTTTAAACTAGAATTTCTAAAAGGATTCAAAGAAAGAAAACAGGGAAATTACCTTGACATTCAGTGACAGCTGTAATATCATGTAAATCATTACTAATGGAGAACAATTATGGAGGCTCAGAGTCGACTGTAATAGATTTTTCACACAAAGGAGGAAGGATGTTGGACCTACTGTGGAGCTGTGAAGAAGTAATTACATATCATCTTTCGTACCTGGCAAACGAGATATTTTTAAAGATGTCACATTAGCCGTGACACGCTCCAGAACATCATGTTCTAGGCGGTGGGGTGTTTTGTTTGCGTTGACATCTTTTAGAGCAGCCATCTGTACTGCAGTGTTTGTATGCTGCTACGTATTTTGGGTGTGCGTGCACGTTTACCATTTCCATTTTGCCCAGTTGTTCCCTTGCTGGGGACGTTGCAGCCGTTCAGGATCCGTGCTGTGAACACGGGCTGCTCTCTGTCGTCTTGCCTCCACCAACGTGGGAGTTCTTTTTCAAAGCGACTTCTTCTTCTCTGCTCAGCAACGTGACCTCCTCAGGACTAACACCTCCCATAGAGGAAAGAACATCCCATTTCCACAGTGGTATTTTTACTGAGGGCTGAGAAGGTTTAATGAGATTTAGTAATTTGGGGTTCAAAACTCTAGTGAAAGATAATTATCCGTAGCTTATGAAGATGGAATACATGCTATATGAATGCTCCCTTGCTTCAAGGACATAATGCCATTTGCTTCTGGCTGTTCTGTTATTTTTCATCTGATTTTTCAATTCTCTCTATCAGCACTTCCCTTAGATATGAGTGGCTTATAGTTAATGCCACTTGTCTCCTGCTTCTGCCTTACAGATTGTGAAAAATTACGGTAGGGCGGCGTGCATTGACCTGATAGATGGAAGGCTTCTATTGCACCTGCAATTAGACTCACCTTTTACTGCATCCAAGTGGAAAAAGAAAGTGGCACTAGGACGTGGCACTTACTCTGCCTGTTTGTGGACTGGAGCCCAGAACCAGGAACTGCCCCTCCACTGGGCTGCATTAGGAGAATTCCAAAACTTGGGTCCAGCCCTGCACCTTCCTTTCTGTGTTGCAGTGATATTTTGTGTTGTGAAAACTCAGAACTATGATGTAGAATCATTTAGTGACCCGAGTATAAATACAGGACGTTTTTCAATTTCAACATTAACGTACTTTAAAACAGCTCATGTTGGGGATTGTGGTGGTTTTCATTTGTTCGTCTGTTGTAATCATCTGGGCACATCACTTATCTGCCTGTCGTAGGGATGAAGGGTACTGAAAACCAGGAGAACCCTGTTCTCCAACTTTGTCCTGAAGTGCAAAAGTCTCTTGGAGACCAAAACATCTTCCCTTAAACTAAATCTTTTAATTAATAGTTGGGTAAAGGATGAGCGATGTTTGATGTGAAGGAGTTTGGACTTGGTGGTTTAAAAACCTTGGATTTTCAGAAGTCAGTTTCAGTTTCCAACATCGGTTTCCCATCTGTGAAATGGATTTTTATATTTAACAGCTACATGAGAATGAACTGAGCCTAGATTACATTCATGCCTTGCTTGCATTAACTGGAAAAGGCTGGTATTCTTCCTGTTTCTCGAACTGCCCAGGATCCATCTGAACATTTGTAGAAGGCTTTGCGAAGGAAAGCAATCCCTAACAATACCCGTTGAAAAAAACTGCATATTTTGTGTTCTTAATCACTGGTCACATAAAAAAATCTTCAGTCTTTCTTGAAGACATAACAGGGTCAGGGCATATGTGTTTTCTTTCAGTTTATCCCCAAACATCTGTTTTCCCAGTGAATAAAAGTGTAAACAAGAGCGAGAAAACAGTTTATTTTCCTGACTTCAATCTTTTTGTCAAAGTCTTTCATCTCAGAATTGCACAGTAAAATCAAGTTTTGGGAAAGGGGCATGTTCCTGAAATATGTGAAGTGCTTAAACCTTTGTTTCCCGTGATAAAAAATTCACACTTGAAATCATTTTGACTATTGCTGCGGGATGCCTCACATCTTAAAAATCTTTAAAATGTGTCTATATATTTATATTTCAGTTTTTTTGGTGTTCTGCTTTTCTTCCCCTTGCAGGGTTGTTCAGGCACCTGGCTGCTCAAATGCTACACCAGTCTGATCTGTGAATTCATGGCCAACTTTGCACTTGTTGCTTTGCCAGTATAGCCTTTAGAGAAGCCTTGGATCATTGCCGTGCATTAATAGTTTGTCGTTAGAATAATTAATGTGTGCAATCTATCCTGTGGTTAAAAAAAAAACCCAAACAAAAACACACCAAAAAAAACCCCAAGCAAGAGCAAAGTACTTGGGTTTTACTCCTGGGCAGAAATGCCATGTAAATGTTTCTAGCGGTGACGTTCACTTCACCGGTTCTCATTGCTGTGATGATGCCAAGTGATAACTGGGAACCAAATTTGTACCAGGCTGCTTTTGCTTTAATTTTTTTTTTTTTCAGTTTTCGTCAGGGCTGCCACACAAGTATTTGCAGCAGTAAAACACGAAGCAATTCAGGGGCTGGAACTTTCAGATAATATAAGAAAGAGTAGAGATGACTTGGCCAAGCTGAGTAAAATACATGTTGGTTCAGTAGCATTCCCTCCAGCTGCTACCTTGAATTGTCTGTGACTTGCTATGATGAGACTAGTGGGGTCATCTTTACTGGTCCTCCTATCGCATACATCACACGTCTTATCTATATCAGGGTGTTAAGGCATGTATTTTTAACTGTGGGAGTTAAATAAGTTAGTGCTCTGAAGAAATTGCAGTCTAAAAATCACTTAATGCATGGGAGACTTCACAGATCAAAGCATGGTGTAATGTCTTAGGGTGGCGTGTTGTCTGAGAGATGCCAAATGCCCGAGTGGAACCTGAGAATGTTTTATTTTTCAGAGTCTTGTAAATTATTGGCGTAAAACTGCCTAGCTGAGTAGCTCCAGTTACAAAGTGTTGATTCAGTCTCATGGGACTGAGATGAAGGAGTGGGAGAAGGAACTTTTCTCACAAGATTTGAATTATTTCTGCAAACGTATGTAGTGGATTTCAGTAGCTGTGTCGGTGAGGGGAAGCCGGTGCTCAGAACTTTGTCCCACTGGTGGCTGGTTGCTCTTTGGACACCTCTAGGTGAGAAATATCTGGGAAACGGGATAAATGCATCCCATATAGCAAGATTTTGCATGTGCCTCAGCAGTTCAATGAGTGCATGCAAGAGGCTGTGGGAAAGCTACTACAAAATCAAAACATAAATAAAATCTGAATGATTGGAGAGGGACAAGGGCTGAGACTTGGAACACCACCACCCACCCAGCTGCTCTTTGCTGAAGGGCTAACGCCTGGCAGGGCCAAAGAAAACCTTCATTGGCTCAGGGAACACGAGGCTAAGTTGTGGTGTGAAATGTGTCTCCAGAATGAACAATTACAGAACTTCAGGTAAGGTCTTTTAGATGAGAAGAAAGGGTTTTAATAACAACCCTGTTCTTGCCAGGAATTTGGCTCTGAACAATGGTTAACACTTAAGAGCAGGATTTCTGGCCTGTGCCATTCCTAATGCAGCTGAATCAATATTAAAGTGGCATTCTTCTGTGCTGGCTGAATCCAGAATGTACAAAGAAGCATCAGCGAACAAAAAAAATGAGTAAGGGGGAAGGAGGAGAAGAGGGGTGTTGAATTTTTTGATGTGGACAAAATCTCCATCAGGTGGCAAATGGCTGCCTGGACCTGGACCTCCATTGGACCCAAGTGGTCCTAGCAGGTTGTCTGCAAACTGTATACCCCAGTCTGTGCTCCATCGGTGCGTGGAATGATGACCTGAGGAAGAGGGGACAGCTTCCCCAAAAGAATTTTGGAGGGGGTGGGGGAGAGAAAATTAACTTAGAGCAGGCAAGGTTTGTAGAGTTAAGGATGTTATTCTGCTTCCTGCAAAGCAAAGATGAAAAATAAATTGACATCGCTACCAGAGATAGTCTTGATAGGTTAATCTCAGAAATGAACTCTCTCAAAATCTTCAGCGGAAATGAGATTTGGTGGGATTAAATGTGATATAGAAAGAATGATTAGTGGGGTCCGTGACCCAGAGACCGTGGATAAACATTGGAAGCAGAACTCTCAGAGAATATGAGAGATATACAGATTCATGAAAGAAAGTAGTAACTTAAAAATCTCCCAAAGTACAGCAGGAAGATCCTGTTAAATGTCAAAGTAAGACATTTTTCCCTTTCCAGAAGCAGGAACAGCTGCAGCAGTAAAGAATCTCACAGGCCTGCCCACACCTCTGCCAACCTCTGCTCTCAAACCAGCCCAGAGTCACGATGTGGAACGAAAATCCCCAGAACCAGAGAGGTGGAAGGGCCTTTTGCAGGTCTCCAGTCCAACCTGCTGCTCCAAGCAGGCTCAGGACATTAGGTTTAGACCCAGTTTGCTCAGGACATTACCCAGCCAGGTCATAGGAACCTCTGAGGGAGGAGACTGCACCGCCTCAGGGGGCAACCTCTTCTTGAGTTCAAGAAAATTCAAGGGAGAGCGAGAGTCTTCTGACTTGTGTGGGAGGACATAAGAGTGCTTCAGGCACTGTCCCAGGCCACTTTAGTGACAAGTAGTCTCTGGCAAGTGTGGGCCGATGCCGGTCTCTCAGAGTAGTTGCCCAAAACCGTCTGAGAAGGACAGCACTGCTTGGGCAAGGAGAGGTTAAACATCTTTGTCACCAAGCTAGGCTTGAATTTCCACACTAGAGAAGGAAGGGAAAAAGAGAACAAAGGAAAGAATCAGGGGGGTGGGATGTACAACTGAATGGTTAACAAAGGTGAGAACTGACTGGGCCTTCCATGCTATAGCACATTTTAAGGCGGAAACATAAAGCAGAGGTGAAAGAAGGTGAGGCCTTATTAAAGAGACTGGAAATGTAACCTGAGTGATGATTCCATCTTATGTCAGAGAAATAAAGGCCGTTTTCATCAGTGAACTTCCTGCTATAGCTGGTGATACTCAACAGGTTTATAAAAGCATTGGCCAGGTTTATGTTTGAGAGGAGTGGATTTATGTCCTGAAGACAAAGTGAATAAAAGAGTAGAGGCTTAATAAACTGCAGTGGAAAAGATCAGCCAATAAAAGTTATTTCAGTAACTGTTAAAGGGATGAGAAGCCCTTTTTTATGTGCAGCAAAGACAGACAGGTGTATTTCTACAACTACTTGAAAGGACATTGTAGAGAGTTTGGGGCTGGTCTATTCTCACAGGTAACTAGCAATAGAGCAAAAGGGAAGGGCTTCAAGCTGCAACGGGGTAGGTTTAGACTGGACATTAGGAAACAATTCTTCACAGAAAGAGTGGTCAGACACTGGAATAGGCTGCCCAGGGAGGTGGTTGAGTCACCATCCCTGGATGTGTTTAAGAGTCGCTTAGATGTGGTGCTGGGGGATATGGTGTAGGGGAGGACTTTGTAGAGTAGGGTTGATGGTCGGACTTGATGATCCCAAGGGTCTTTTCCAACCTGAATGATTCATTCTATGATTATTGTGCCATTGTAAGGCAGGCATTTATGGAATGATCTGAGGGAGAGATCTGAGAATGTGACGACTACTGCTGTGTGTGGACCCTTCTCTCCAAAATATTGGGTGAAATATTTCCCGAGAAACCTGTGTTGGGGGGAAAAGGCAGTGGGCAGGTTACAAGTCTGGCTTTTGATCAATCAAGATGGCTCATAGCAGCATAAAGTAGTACAGAAAAGTTAACAAACTCATTACAAGGCTTATTTAATCAATGCTCTTAACTCCTTCCTCGTGGAAGAAAGCAAAGGTAGTTGTAGTACCGTTAAAGGAAAGAAGAGAGCCTGTTTGTCATCTATACATATTTCATTCATGCAAATTGACTAGTTCTGGCTCCCCCTATATTGACAGACTGGTAACATGTTAGGTATGTATATACCCAGAGCAGCGTGGATTCGTGGTAGGGGGGACAAATTTTGGGTAATAATAGAAAAGCTCTATTAGGAGCTGTACAGCTTAGAATAATAACAGGTATCTGGGGGTCTCCTGACAAAGAAAATACTGAACAGATAGAAGGGAAATTTAGAAACACTGTGTTTGGGAAAACGTGGCTTTGGAGGTGAGACCTTGCCTTTCTGCTGTGTGTAAGGTTTTTTAGGCTTTTGAATTAGGGAAAGGAACCTCTTTAAGCTGGTTAATTAACGTGGCAGGAGCCTCCGTGGTGTCTCCAGCTACAGCAGGAGAACATCTGTCTGCGGCAATTAGGCAGGAACTTCCAAACTGAAGGGCCGCTCGCAGATGGAGCAGATAGCTTGCCAGGCAGATGATGTAGGACTGTTTATATAAACCCACTTTTCCTCTTAAAAGCAAACACATATTGTTGGCAGTCCTTGGGTATAAAATTAATTATGATAAATCAGAAATGTTAAGTGCCTGCTATTTTGAAAAAAATTGCACTCAAATTCATTAAGTAGGGTAAGAATTCATGCTAATGTGACAGACAAACACAAGGTCTTATTAAAAGTTTATTGTACTATATAAAATAATACAGGCGTTTGAAGAATGGGTAGAGTTCAAGCTTTCTTGGATGTGCAGAACAGCTTTCAGTAAAATGAATATATTGCTACCCCCTCTCCTATTTATTACTTTTGTTAAGATTAGAGAATTAAGATTGTTAAAGAATTTCTTCTCAGAATCTATCAAACGTGTGAGCCTGTTTTGGTCGGGGAACATATAGCCCTTCAAGGAGTAGGGTATGAAATCTTCTGAAGATACTTGAAGATACCCTGTGTTGTAGGAGGAGTTTTTCAGTACATTTATTTTTATTGTATGTAATATTAATATTTTTAGAAAAGTTCTCATAACACTATGTGCTCTGCTGTTGGTCAGATGACGTAGGATTTCACGAGAGCTAAAATCTGGTTGATTTCAACAGAAAATATTGTAAGACTTTGCATGTAAAATCTTGGAGGAAAAAATCAAGGAAAGAAGTTTGAACAAAACAGTGGGGAAAGACACAGAATAGTTGCCTTTGGTCCCCATCCCCGCTCCCCTCAACCCTCTCCTAATGTATTGTAAAGAAAACATTTGTACTCTATGGCTACTGTTTCTCTTTATGATCATATGCATTTTCTGATGCCAGTAAGTAGTGCTCCAGAGGTTGTTGGCAAAGGTGCTTATTTTCCCAGTACCTTGTAGTTGTGGAAGAAAGTCAAATAACAGCCTCTGTACTGGTTTAGCTACCTAAGCTTTTCTCTGAGAAACTCATTTTATAGAGAAAGAAAGTCTGATATCCCACCTTTTACAACTGCTAGACAAGGTAAAAGCAATAATTTCCTACCCTACCAAAAGCCAGGATTTGCTAAAACACAGTTCAGTTTCTTCATCAGCTATCTCATCAGATTAGACTGATTTTAAAAAAAAAAAAAACCCAACGGGGGGGATCCATATCTGAAGGATAAATATTCTGTAGCCAGTCTTCTGAATTCCAATAGATATTAGTGTATAATACCATCTTTTTCCTTTCTATGCATTAGTATGTTGAGGATGGATACAAGGCTTACTTCTTACTAACAGTTATATATATTAAATTTTAGAAAGCAAATATTGACCTCAATTTCTTGCAATTTGTCTGTTTGACTCCAGTTTTTTACCTGACTGGGGGAAAAAAAAAAAGTGAATTTTTGATCTGTTTTTTTGAAAAGTGTATTGGTGTCTGCTGAATTGTCCATGCAGCCTGAGATCACTGCCCTAGGAGTACGGGGTGTCACTCGTTGTTTTCAGGAGATGGAGTTCTGCAGCTGCTGGATCAAGGTCTTGAACACAAGTGATATTTTCAAGTTGTAATTTCCAACTGAGTTTCTAATCTGAAATGTCAAGACTCCTGGGTAATATGCAAACAGAATAGTGCCTTTAGAATTACGATAGGACCCTGTTTGCCTCAGGTTGTTTCCACCCCCCACCTCCCAACAACTTTGTTCTTTCACTGACCCAGGTGGTTCCTGCAGCATCTGCAGACCCTACAGCATCTGAATGCAGAGGCGACCGCCCAGTTTCTGGAAAAGAAAGATTTGGGCACAGTGACTGCTGCCTCTGTCTCAGGAGCATGGGGTACCACTGGCTGGGCTACTCCTTCTGTGGGGGGAGCTCAGGGCAACCTGTCCCTTTCTTCTTCTTACTCCCAACACAATCCCAGACCCAGACATTTGCATTTCCAGGAGCCCCAGTGATGATGTCAGTTACTGCGACAGGAAAATGAGGTCACAGAGAAGATCAAGCAATGGACCTCCCAGTTCAAGAAGGTCAGGGAACTGCTGGAGAGGGTCCAGCGGAGGCTACAAAGTTGATCAAGGGAATGGAGCATCTCTCTTAGGAGGAAAGGCTGAGAGACCTGAGTCTGTTGAGCCTGGAGAAGGGTGAGAGGGGATCTGATCAATGCTTATCAATATCTAAAGGGCAAGTGTCAAGAGGATTGGGTCAGACTCTTCTCAGTGGTGCCCAGTGACAGGACAAAAGGGGCAACAGGCACAAGCTGGAACACAGGAAACTCCATCTCAACATGAGGAAAAAATACTTTATTTTGAGGCTGGCAGAGCCCTGGAACAGGCTGCCCAGAGAGGTGGTGGAGTGTCCTTCTCTGGAGACATTCAAAACCCACCTGGATGGGTTCTTATCCAGCCTGCTGTGGGTGACCCTGCTCTGGCAGGGGGGTTGGACTAGATGATCTCCTGAGGTCCCTTCCAACCCCTACTATTCTGTGATTCTGTGAAGGTGACTGGGTCACCTCCAGAACCCCATTCCCCTTTCCATAGTGTTGACATTATTTTCCCATTTCATATGCAACTGGAAAGTTGGTTCAGGAAAATGAGCTTTGTGTTTTCAGGTGAAAAAGCAGGACAGGCTGTTCAGCTCCCTTGTGGGGAGTAACCACTTGTAGGCTCTTCCACCGGCCCTTGTGCACGTGAGGTCTCTCTGCCCAGCAGCCATCTGCATCCAAGGTTGCTGAGACGCCTGGAGAAGGGCCAGCAGAGCTCAGAACAACCGCAGGAGCCAACACAAGGACTGAAAGCACCAACACTTGATACCTGACATCTAGGAAAAACTGTTCTTCCTAGATCTAGGAAAATAAAAACATTTGCTGAGCTTTATTTCATAAAAAACGGAGAGAATAGGAACATCTCATACTGAAACAGCAAACTTAAGTATGAGCTCACAGCTGCAGTAGACTTCCCACAAAAATAAGATGGTGGTGGAAGAAGTGATTTATTTTTCTCTGTAACAATCCCTTTGTGCTGCAGTGGATCCTGTTGCCTTCTGGAGAGAGAATTACTCAGCGAGTAGGTTTTGGGTAGGAATAAAACGGGAAGCTTACTTTAAGGTGAACCAGTATATATGTCCTTCTTTAGGATTTTAGGCATGCTCCTGTTCGCTGGTAAAATTTTAATCAATGTTTTTCCTCTGTGTAGTTGATATAGGATCTGCGTTTGAATAGCCATGAATACAGTGTACATTACCTTGCTACAATTGTGTGGGAAATAACAAAGAGTACAGCCTTTTTCCCAGTAATATACATCTGGTACTAGAACCTCGTCCAAAACATTAGTCAGTTTTTACAACTATAGACAGAGTTTTATGACATTCTTCAGTAGTGTGATAATGATGAGCTGATCCTTACAAATCTTCATGGACTTTCACTTCAGGGTAGGACCAAATTAAAATGTAACTTTTTCAAAACTTTCCAGTGTTAAGGTGTTTCACAGTCTTGGGGAGACCTAGTCAAATATTTGAGGAGAGAAAGTTCTCGTGAGTTTTCTAGCAAAGACTTTCTGTTTTGCTTTTCTGTAATAGATTCAAAATCCGATTTTCAGAACCTTTGCATTATATATCATTTGTAAGTAGAGTCTTACCATTTAAGATTCTTTTTCATGCATTCTTTATTTTTCTTTGGTAGTCATTAGCTACTGAATATACTGTCAAGGTAGGGTCTAGGAAAAACACAACTTTTTCCTGGATGTTACTTTATGATATACTCAGTGTTTATTCAAGCTGATCTGTTTTGAAGAAAAAGACAATGATCTTACTACTTTCTGTGTGTTATGTCTTGCAATTCCCAGAACAAACAAAAAAAAAATCTCTGCTTAATATGAATTGCACAAGAGTATGATGAGTCGAGAAATATTTTTTATATGTCTTCACACGCACATGCCAAAGAAGTCTTTGCCAGAGTTATTCTCTATTGGAATTTACAGGGGGTTGTGAAGAGCAAATACTGAAGCGCTGTCTTGCTCTTTCTCCTTTAAAATACTGTTTGAGGAGGAGCCTGAGGAGCTGGATTGCTCCGAAAAGGATCTGTTCAATGAATGTCTGAGACAAAACTCTTGGGTTGCTGCGCTGTAATTTAAAGGTAAATTTTGAGACCGAAAAAAATTAAAGTATTGTTTGTACAGTTTATTGTGCCTTTGGGATTTATAAAAACATCTCCAGTAATTTTTGCCTCCACCCAAAAAAGTCTGTTTGTTTGTTGCATTCAAAGCTTCAGATTGCAGTTTCTTCCTCTTTCTGAAAGACTTTAGCAATTATTTGAATTCCCTAAGAACGTGTTAAAACACAGGAGACAAAAGCTTCAGCTTCTGTTTCCAACCCCTAGTTGTGGAGAAAGGCAGTGTTGCAGCGTCCACTCTCAGTGAGATAAATTGGCATTTCTCACGGAATTCACACTATTTTTGTTGCTGGTTTGGTTTTATTGTTTTTCTGTATTAAGAAAAAATCAGGAGTAAAATGCACAGGGCTTTTAGTTAACTTAAAAAAGAAGGTAATGTAGATAGCACAATTAAGTATGTTTGCTAGTGACACTTAAAATGATGAATTAATTGGAAGTCATTAAATAGGAAGGTCTTATGGGGTTTCTTGGCCTCCGGAAGGTGTGTGGGCCACCAGCATCTCTGGATGGCTGCCTCGCTGGGTCCCCTGGGCACGGGGTGCTGGTGGGTGCCTCCCGGCGGCGTTCTTGGCACTGACACAACAGAGAAAGCTTGGGCAAAGTTTGTGCCAGTGGCGGGCCCGAATTGTAGACCTGGCTTCTAGGAGTAGCTCAAACGTACTGGTTCAAGAATGTAGACTTCTGGCTTAGGCCAGTTAGCAGATTGATTAGTAGTGCAAGTTTTGCAATGTTGGTTCACGTTTCTGTCCATTCATGGTTGGTTTGGAAGTTTGTTAAACAAATGCCTATTGATGCAAAGGTTGAGCAGCGAGTTGTTTGCTGTCTGAAAACCAGATATTTTTCCCCCCCACACTTCTTGTGAAAGAATGTAGTGAGTAGGAGGAAGGAGAAAACTACTTTCCCTCCCCTGCCTTGTCCATCCTCGGCGTGGGGCCAAGAACCATCCATGTCTGTTTCCGGGACAAGCCAGGGTTCTCCTCCCTTCAGGAACCCCTGGCCTTTCCTGCCAAGGGTGGTGTTTGGTGCAGGTCTCTTATGTGACATTGCCATGCATAACTTCAGTATGAAAGTGAAATTAAGACTAGGTGTAAGTAATTAGGGGATGAGGGAAGAAGGTTGTGATGTAGAGGATCATTGGAAGGGGCTCTGGTTCCACTGAGCTATGTTTAAACCTCTACACGTCTTGCCAGTCACTCTTCCTTTCAGATATGAAGGGTTTGCAATTTCTGGAGTAAGGAGCTGGGATAAAAACCCTTTTTCACTGGAACACATCAGGCAGAGGGTACCTGGCACGTTTGATGGGCTCAGCAAAGGTGGGGTTGCCACCACATCTGCTGGGGAAGAAGCCCCAGCGCCGGCTGCTCCTGCCGCTGCTCAGCATCCCGATGGGTGCTCAGCCATCTCAGCCCAGGGGAAACACAAACCCAGGTTCTGGAGAAATACCAGTCTTTGCCAATGGCAAGCACCTCATTAGATTTGTTTATCAACAGTTTTGTAATTACAGAAATATGTAGCTAATTACTTTTCTTTGAGCCAGCTCATGCTCACCTCTCAAGAATGTGCGACGAGTAAAGAAGGTAAACTGCTATTTAATTGTTCTTTAGACAGTAAATATTTAATGCAACTGAACTGTAGCAGTGGACAGGGCACAGGGAGTAGGGTACTGTTTGAGTAACGTGAGATTATTTCAGAACTTTCTCTTGTGCTACCCTTTTCTAAAGTTTTAAATTTTAAATGCATAGTACGTAGCAAAGCTGATCCATATCAGTGATCTGTTTAAGTGCAAGAGGTAACATATTTGCTAAATTCTAACCAGGTTGGGGTTCTGGATTTGGTGGTTTGGGTGTTTTTTTGGTGTTGTTTTGTTTTGTTGTGGTGGTGTTGGTTTTTTTTAATCCAATAATTGTTTGAAAATTACAGTATAAAAACCAGCAGTAGAATAGTCAAGCTCAGCTTCCACTATTTGCAGCTTTATTTCTGTGTCTGGCATCAAAATGAAAAAGGTTCTATCCCAAATAGTTATATTGTCTATATGTGCTTTTTTTTTTTTAAACAGAAAAACATTCCTGTAAGAAAAAGAGCTTTTTATCAAAATAATATTTTCTGACGAAGAAATATTACATGATAAAATGTGGGCTAGCTCAGGAAATATTCATCTTGAATAAGCAAATAATACTAAGGCTACCTGTGGTTATTTTGGACGAAGTTCTCTTGCCTTATTGTTCAATAATTCACTGAGTTATGGAGGTATTTGTATGTTCCACAGAGAAGCTAAACCAAATTTAAAACCAATAAGGTTTCCAGCTATTTGCCATAGGTACTGCTTTTGAATACAAAAAAAAGACTTTATTTCAGAATATGATGTACAAACAAAAGTCAAATCATTAATCTCAGACATTTGTTCCTGTAGTCTCCTGTGTAGATGAAGCTTTCAATCAAAGCAAAGCTTCAGGTGGTGAGTAAAGTTTTCTCCTGGAAAATCTTACAGGCACCTTGAGACAATGTTTGGCGCTTCCTTCTCCGCCTTCCCCATTTCGTTGATCTCTCCAAGCCATGGAGGCTCCTGGGGCAGCCCCATTGGGAGGAGTAAATGGCCAACACTGCTGGGCTTCCTGCTCCAGCCTCAGGAGAAAGCAGCGAGTAGAGGGGAAGCTGAAATACCACTGAGTCAAAGAGAAGGCGAAGAAGAAGGGTCACACCAGAGTTAGGAATATGTACATATATGTATAGAATCATAGAATGGTTAGAGTTGGAAGGGACCTTAAAGATCATGGAGTTCCAACCCCCTGCCCTGGGCAGGGACACCTCCCACAAGACCAGGTTGCTCAAAGTCCCATCCAGCCTGGCCTTGAAGGTTGGGGCATCCACAACTTCTCTGGGCAAAAATCTGCCACCTGCAGTCCTGGTCATGGTTTCTACATTGCCATAACACTAATAAAACTAATGACCTCTGCTTTTTTTTTTTTTTTTACTAGCAACAGTTAAGTTAGAACAATGTTTAAAGAAAATGAATGCAGAGGGTTTTACTCATGCCATCAAACCATGATCTTTAAGGTCCCTTCCAACCCAAACCATGCCATGATTCTATGATTCTAATATGCTGCTGAACCACTGTGGCTCTGCATTACACAACTCGCTGTCTGTCTACACAGGACAAACAAACCACAGAAGTGGAAAACTGAGGCATGAAAAGGAATCAGTTTGTTCCCTAGGAGTCCAGGAAATGACCCCAGGGATTTTGATTACCATCCCACATTTTAATCCTAAGAGTTGTCTCCCAGAAGTAAAAATGTTAATCTCAAATTATTGAGCATTTCCCAAAGCAACTTCCATATGTTCTATTCCACTTAGGAATTATCAGCATTTTTCTATTAATATTTATGTCAGTATATCAATTTTTATTTTACATAAGTTAATTATATATAATATGTCAAATTTTAATCATTGGCTATGCTAGATATGCGTGGATTGTAGTATCAAGCAGTTTCAGCTTGTCTACATAATAGTGCCTGAAGAGAAGATGAGAATGATGCCTTGTGGCTCAGGTAACTCGTCAGTGCAACCCCTAAAATCCATATACTTGCAAACGATGTTTCTTGAGGAAATTGTAGAATAAAAAAAAAAAGAAATAATTTAAAAGATCACTTAAATATTGTAGGTAGGTGAGAAATGGGAATGCAGAGCAGTGAAGCAAACTTGGTTGAATAAATGCTTCACACTTACACAGAAAAAGAACCTATTTTTCAACTGCAGAACCCTCAGTGGCAGATTCAAGGAGTCCAGTTGTGTTCCCACATTGGGAGCATTTAAAGTCTTGATAATGCTCAAATCAGAAATCCATGTAATAGAATAAGATGCAGATGTTTGAGAGAATTTCACTTTGACATTGCAATACATAGAGAAGTGCAAAAGGGGTCTCTGAAAGAGCAGCTATATCTAGAACATTATCACAGTTAAGAAAATATAATTTATAGTTTGGATAACAATGTCTGGGTGTAACTATGAGTGAATAAAATATCTTTTGGGCACTGGCAATAGAAGTAGGTTGACCTAATGCACTGTGCATAGAGATCTGAACTCTATACTTGGTTTTGGCATTGGTTTTGGAGAAAACACAGATTTTATGTGCTTTTCCTTTTGCACAAAATGAAAGTCATTATATTAAACTACTTAACCTGTTTTGGAAATTTGTGTATATGGAATGGGAAGTGTACAAGTCTTAGAAGTTTGTTGTTAAATACCTGCTTATTTTAATACTTGGGAGTCTAGCAGAAGACTAGAATCCAAAAACTACAATTTAAATAACTAATAATGTGGTTTTGTTTATGCTGTAATTTATTTGGGAGAGAGATGGGAGTAGCATGACAGTAAGATATTATCTTGAAAGTTGCCATGGTAATGCAACCTACTACCTGTTGCTAAGAACATGCTGTAGCTGTTGTTATTACTTTTATTACAGCTCTCAACATTTCAGGATGTATCCTTTAGTTTTGAAGGTGTTATTTTATATTGAGTTTGATACGTGAGAAAGCCAGTAAGTTTTGCCATTTCCCAGCAGGGCTCCAGAGCAATGGCAATGATAGTAATGCAAGAATCTGACTGTGCTAACGTAGCTCCCATCCTCTAATGCAGAGTAGTTTACAAGCTGTCTAACCATTTAGGAAGACAAGAATTACCAAGACAATTCAGTGCCCTATGTAAATTAACATCCGCTTTCCCTGGCAAGTCAGTGATCAATATGTGGAGACAGAGAAGACTAAAGCCCCAACAATAATGCACTATAAAGACTTCCAAAATACAGGCAGCTGGTTCTTAGCACTAGAAATGGAAATATCCAAGTTACTAAGGGGATCCTGTGCCCTGGGACCCCTCTTACTGCCCTGAACCCTGCTGAGCAGCAGCCTGTTATGAGCATCAGGTCAGCCAAAGTGCTACCATTCAGGACCTACAGCCACAGTGAGACTCTCCAGATGCCATCTGTCATTTGCAACTGCTTGTGAGTACTATAAGCTGCGGGCAAGCATGGGAATTGTAAATGGATTTCTCAAAAAAAGAGCAGAATCGCATCTCCTCCAAGTTGCCTTTTCTCCCAGGCTTTCATTTTCATCTTTTACCAGAGGGTTCAGACCCCTGGATAGTAGATGCTGGCTCGTTACAATATAGTTCAAGCAAAACGTGGTTGTCTAAGCTGATCCTTTCAGGTACAGAGGTGACTATAGGTGACTTCTGTCTTTGGCACTTGTAGTGCAGTGTTTATACAAGTCTCCATGCTTTCTTGTTGCATTCTTTTTGTTCCAAGACTTGTCTCCTGCTTTTAGTTCAGTAACTTTCTGCGCTTTGTTGCCAGATACCAACTTTCGTATATCTTTTCTTTTGCAAATGAAAGCCATTGGCTGAATTTTGCAAAATTTGTGCCAGCAAACTCCTGTATCTGAATTTCTCTTGTTTACAAAATGAAAAGTTTGTACATGGATAAGCAGTCTGTGTAATTTGCCCATGTTTTTATGCTCCCTTTCTGTCTTTGTGTCCTGTGGTTTAGCACTTTCTGTGAGGTTTCGTATAAACTTTTGTATTTTTGGCTAGAAAACCCTGATAGTTGAGTCATTATCACATAGTAGTATCAAGGAGCTAGTTATTTCTTTTTACAGAGAACAGCACTCCAATTACTATGGCATAACAAGTCCTGGTTTTCATTTTAACTGTGTTGTGGGGTGACACACTGTACGAGCATACACAGTGCGGGTTGGGGACTGTGCCCACATTGGCGTGACCTGCAGGTCTGTCATAGGATCATAGAATTGTCTAGGTTGGAAGGGACCTTTCAGATCATCTAGTCCAACCATCAACCTCACTCTGATAAAAAACCATCACTAAACCATGTCACTAAGCTCTATGTCAACCTGTCTTTTAAATACCTCCAGGGATGGTGCCTCAACCACTTCCCTGGGCAGCCCATTCCAACATTTAATAACCCTTTCAGTGTAAAAATTTTTCCTAATATCCAATCTCAACCTCCCTCGGTATCTGTCTATTATATTAATTACAAAATAAATAGTAACAGAAACGGGGATAATCACAGTGAAAAGCGCACTTACAGGTAAGAGGTTTGGTGTGGTCTCAGCTGTCTGAATGTGATCCTCACGGGCAAGGTCTCAGATTGCTCCCCCTGCTATGCTGTGCTCATTACCGTGACCTATAATTAAGGAACAGAGGTGTCTTAGGCTGGATCTGCAATTAGAGTCAAAAACATGCAACACTGAAAGGCAATTCGGTCTCTTTAAGCGTTCATCACTGGGTGGAGGCAGCTACACCTCTCCACTGACTGACACCTGCAGTACCTGAAATACCTCTGACCTTAAGGCAATAATTTGTGGGCCATTATCAAACTCAGAATCAATTGAAAGCATTTCCAGTGCAATATCCCATATAGACATTTTGGGAAGCTACCTTCTTTAGAACAGGAAGGATTGTCAGATTGTCCATCTGACCATTTTTTTTCAGTCAGAGGTAGCTATGGAGTTGTGCAGACTCCGTGTTTGCTCCTGCAAGAACAAACAGGTCTGTGAGGAGGGCAATGCGGGTTCTCCTTCAGTATCTGAATTTTGGATGAGCGCTGTCGCCCGGTTCTCTGTGGCAGTTTTCTCACCCTCTTGGATTTCACTCACCCTCTTGGATTTCAGTGGTCTGCAAGCAGTTTTTCCAAAGTCTGCTTGTTGTAGTAGCTTTGCCTCGAGATGTTTCAGTTCAAAATCTTTTCTGTAGAGTTACTGATGTGATCTGATACAGTTTAAGGGAGGATTTCAAGAGCATCTGTGAAATATTCCTTTTACCTTCACTCTAGATGTTCATTTGTCAGAATGGACCAGCTGTTAAAGGCGTTCCTGTGGGACCTTATCTCTTCCTCTGGCTATGCATCAGTGCAGGAATGAATTTATTGGGAGACTTTTAGCATCAAGGAGGGTTTTAAGAAGAGATTGTAGTCTTCTGTTTCTTGCATTTTCCTGATTGGCACAAGCAGTGGTGGTAATACTGTTTAGGAGATAAAGGTGACAGCAGTTGTATGGATTTTGGTCAGTAAAGGAGGGCAGAAATTACAGTTGGCTGGTACGGTTGGGCAGTGCCACTAGTTTATGTTGAGCATGAGATCCATCGTTCACTCCAAAACATGGTTTTGTTAGAAAATAGAGGATGAGTGAAATGTTTCATCTGCAGCTGTTGCTGGTCTGGAGATGGGAATTCAAATAGATGAGATTCAAGTAACTGACTGGTAAAATAAATAAAAAAAAACCCACAAAAACATTCACAGGGAAGAACCACTGCATGGGGAATTAAGTGCTTTTCTGTGTTGAAAAAAATAATCTACAAAACCCAATTATGGTTTCTACACTATCATTTTATCCCCTTTTTGTAAAAAGGGAGTACCAACAGTTATCTTCCTTTGCAGAGCATTCCGAAATGAAACTGCAGAACGCATTGGATGAAATCACTACTTAGGAGCTCATTGGGACTATTGCCAGAAATAGTAGAACCCTACATTGTGTGGTACAGAAAAAACTCATGTTTTGGAATTTTTCCATATTTAAAAATTCAGTGCTTACAAATAGATGAAGTGAGGTGGCTGCCCCAATCTCTGCTACTGGAAAGAGAGCTGTCCTGTCTCTGCTACCTCTAATATCAGTTGTTGTGTCTGTTAAGACAAAATGTTCTTGTTTACTGAAAATCTTATGCACATGAGGAAATCTGCATTAAATGCTCTCTGCAGACAAGAATTTACAACAATAATCTTTATAACACCAAGACAACAGAATGAAAATAATCCAAACAAGCACAAATCACCGTGAACAACCATTAGATGTCTTCAAATCAAAAATAATTCCAGTAGTTCTGCTGCTTGGTTTTATCTAACTTTTAATCTGAGCTTGCTACTTTGACACAGCAACACTTCCCTCTTTTAGAAAGCTTTCCACCAAAACCAGAGTGATGTTCAAAACGTTAACAACTCATCTGCCTTCATCTCAGAAAGCCCAAGCCTTTTCATAACTGGAATAGTGAAGGAGCCAGGGGCTCCACGGACTCCACAAGGGGCCTGATTATTGCCACTAGCTTTTCCATGGAAAGTGCTCAGCCGCTGCAGTATGTGTTCTAAAGCAGTCAGCCTAGATATTTGGATGAAAATTGTAGAAAAGTTTAGCTAGAATAAATACTTGTAAGCTCTTGTGAATTTGCTGTGGTATTCCTGACTTACCACATGGAGCTGTGTACTAAATAAAGTCAATAATTTAGTGGCCGGTCCTAACTTCTGCTGCACGAAGCTGCTCTTGTTGTTTTGTCACAGCTATGGCCCTGTTTTCTCCCCTAATTTGTTGTGCTTTCTTGGTGAAATTGAATCCCGCGTCATTTCAGGCAAAGCCTGGGAGAAGTTGTTTTCCTCGGTGCAGATGGGCTCTTTCCTCCAGATGTGCTGGGCGGCTCAGAGCTGCCTCAGTCTTTTCTTAACCCTTCTGCCCGTCTTGAAGTCACGGCCTCAGTAGCACCGTGGTTCTTGCCCCGTTTCCAATTTTCCCGTGACCGCAAGCCGCCGTGCGTTGTCAGTCACATCACGGGCCGCGCAGGCTCCTGTTACCCAGTGGAGGTTTCTTTGGTTGGTTTGGTTTTCTTCTCTCGACTGTTTGTTTTAACAAGGACAAAATAAAATTCACGTGCGAAGTAAAATCCGCGCGCGTGTAAAATCCGTCCCCGTGGGACACGTCCTCGCTTGGAAGCTCTGGTGGAGAACTTGGCTCTGGCGAGGCTGCAGCCCTTCGTCTTGGCGGCTGCAAACGTTCCAGCCTCACATCTCCAGCCCGAAGCAGCCAAGGGGAACCTGCACCTCTGCCGTTTCCCTTCACCCTGCTTTGTGTCGCTTGGGAACACAATGGGATGTCAAAATTTCCTGCCCTCGTTTCCACAGGAATCCTTCCTTTCGCTCCAAAAAGGATTATTTATCTAAAACTGCTAATTGCAGAAATTGTCAGAACAATTGTTTAACTTGATTTTAAGGTGGAGAGCAGAGAGATGTAAAGGTCTGGAGGACCGATGGAAGCCGCCCTCAAAGTCCTCCAACAAAGCGAAAAAGAGAGTCTGGTGTGTTGCCATGAACAGCCCTTGCCTCAGAAATTAAAAACTGTGTAGTATGGTGTTCATCTGGATCTGCAGTCCCCGATTTTAGTATCTCTGGTGAGTGTACTTAGAGGTAATTAAAAGTAGTAGGGAAGAATATAAATGTTTTCCAAATAAGTGAGCCAAGAAAAAATGGAGGAAGGCAGGTGTGGTTGATTTAACCCACCACCACTTCCTAACTAATCTTTCTCTAATGATGTAGAAAGAGACTAGGTGGCACCTGGCAAAGTATTTTGAAATAACAGATTCATGAGGTAGAGGTACTTGATAACATCTTTGACTCATCAGAAACTTGCCTTTCCTGAGGGTAAAGTTAATAATACTTGAATATAAGGATTTTAGTGGCTTTTATTTAAGTCAGTGGGAATGAAGATTTATTCTGTATATAGATTCCTATAGTGATAGAAACAGACCAAACTTTTATTCTCTGTAAAAAAAAAATGTAAAACAATACAAATAGCCAATCAGAACCACCAGTAATTTTCCATTACTTCAGGTCATCGGCTTTGCTGGTTAAGAAATACTCATTCTCATTTTCTTAGTTTGAAGAACATGGAGCTGGTAGCAAGTTTATCAATCATCATATGTAGTTCTTAACTATTTCAGGTCATCTTTCAGTGTGTATAAAGCCTATGCCATTGGCTGCTTCAACTGTTTTCATCTCCTCCTTCAGAATGATGTTCTGATCACCTAAATGGTTCTTTTCCCACTCAGTTGCTTATCAACGGTGGGCATTACTCCAGGGTGATTTTATGAAATGGCTCTTTAGTGCCTTGATCATCTTCCCAGAGGTCCTTCTCTCCACTTTTTCCAGGAGGAATTCAGCTTTCTCAGAGGTGGTATTTCAGATGGACTTACACCAAGTGCTTTGACTGATGGCATCCATACCTCCCTTGCTTTCCCTCTCTTTACTGGAATTACCTTGCGTGAAGAGCGTACATAGGTGTCTGAGTTGGCTAGTCTTTAGTTCTGTAGGGAACATCAGCAGCACCATGAGAATGGGAATGGAAACTGCGGGTAGCTGGGCCATAGAGCAGTTGGGGCAGATAAAGTGACAGTAATGGTGAACTTTATTTAAAACATCCATAGCTGTATATACCTGCTATCTCCCAGCTTTGTGTTACCATCAAGTCTCACCAGTGCTCTCCTAATTCTGTGTCAAAATTATCAATAACAATTTTTAAGACCATTCCCAGTATGAGGGATCTTCTGCAGATCGTGCAGTAATTGTTCCCAAGCAGAAGTTTCCTTTCAGTGCACCCTGTTATCTTCTTACTTTTAATCTTTTCCAATTTCAATTTCTGTACTAAGCTCTTGCCTTCTCTTATATGTTTAACAAAGTCCATATGGTTGAAATGCACTTACAGTATTGATTTTTTCCTCTTGTCTAACAGCTATTTCATTTGAGGTAATTAAATGTCAAGTTTTATCTTGTATGGTCTACTTCTGGCAAGCCCACGTTGTGTTTTCTTCCCTGTTCCAGTTGTCTGCCTACCTTTAGTGTTCTTTTCATCAAAATTTGGAGTTGTGCTATCAAGATCAGAGTTAGGCAATTTTTTCGACGATGTCTGATTTTGTTCTTCTGTAGTACTACGGTACCTCTCTTGATCTGAGAGATATTTTATGTCTGGAAACAAAACCTGGGTTTACAGTATCGTACGTCTTGGGTTTTTCTCAGATTTTTCGGAGTTTGAATTTCTCTCTTGTTTTTCCCCAAAGTATCAGTTGGTTTAGTCAGGTGTTTGTCAGTATGTTAACGCGGAGGATGATTTCGCGTTTTCCCGCTGATTCGTTGGTGCGCCCGGAAAAACAAAAGCCTCAATTGGGGCACGCTCTGAATTTACACCCGTTCTTAATTTGCTGATGCTTGTATTAGCGACAGGCTGAAGCCTGTCTGATTTTTTTTTGGGGGGGGGGTTTATATAATGTGTACCATACGCTTGCCATTCTTACTCTTTCTGCACGACTCAGCCAATCTGATGGGGCTACCTGTGGCGAAGAGCGGCGCTTTTAAAGCCCGGGTGGGAGCTCTGCCCCACGGGTGCTGATGAATCTTGCTTCTCCAGCTCTTTGCTCCACCCTTCTGCCCTCGGACAGAAGGATCCCAGGCGGGGAGAGGTTTTATATACCCTCCGTCGCCGCCGAGTCGCGCGTGGTTTTAAGCCGCCGATGAAGGTAGAGCCACGGCATTACGGGACCTGGGGAACCCAGCAGCTGAAGAGCAGGCAGAGGTTTGCACCCCCTGCCCCGGCTACCAGGAGGGGTAAGTGGGGTCACCAGCAGCTCCCGTAGTTTTTGGGCCGGTTCCAGCGGGGTCTGCGTTCAGGGAACACGTGTTCTGTCGCTGGGAACAAGGAAAAAAAAAAAATAAAAGCAAAGCGAAAGTCAGGGCGAGAGAAAACAGATTTATGTTTGTAATCAAAAAGTGACTTGTTTGAAATATTCTTAATTTGAGTACACGCTCCTATGTCTTTCATACCTCTAAGGACCCCTAGAGGGCACGGAAGTTTTTCTCCATCTCAAATATTTAACTTAATAGTTCTACTTGGCTTTCTTCCCTGAAACGTAATTATAAGCACATTTTAAGTGAACGTTAGATAGAAAAAAATAACAGCATCTAACCAGGTCCTTCTTTTATGCTGCAAGATGTTTTCTTGTTTTTAAACACAAGCAGTAGAAGTTAGCACTAGCAGCCAAATTCTTAAATTATTTTTGTTTCGGTTAGTCAGATGCTATATTCGTATCCCAGAGGAAGCACAGTTCAAACTAACTAATAATTCATAATTTTATTGCAAACTTTGGGAGGCCGACAGTGTGAGCTGGCTGAGGAGGCGCGGTGGTTTATGCTCTCAGCACGATGGCCTCTGTGTGTCTGCAGAGGAGGAAGCACTAGAGTACTCTAACCTGAACCTCCAAAATCTCCATACTTCATCTTGTTTAAGAATTCTTAATATTTTGGTCTAGTTATTTGCCTATAAAGAAATGATAACAATTACAGTAGAAGACATTTAAGGTTATGGAAATGTGAAAATGACGTCTGCTTCCCACTACTTCCTATCTATGGAAGAGTTTTTGTAACTCTTACTCATCCCGAGTAGCATTTTTCTCCTTTTGCCTGTTTCATCAATATTACGTGGTGAGTCAGGTACTAATCAATGTCAATTACGCAGCGATACTAATTCGTAGTATTGTGTTGTCACTTTCTGATACTTAAATATACAACCTAAAGCTCTGGTGTAATGCTTATCTGAGAACATCAGGTTTCGCTTACATAAAGCAGCTTCAGCATTTGAGGAGAAGGCTGACATTTTCCAGAGTGCTCAAAGAGCAGAAGGTAAAACAAAAACAAATGATCAAACAAACAAACAAAAACCCTAAAAAAATCTTACTGTTTTGTTTGGGGAATTTTTTTCATCAAGTCATGGTTTTGAGACCGGTCGCAAGAGCTTTGGAGGACAGTTGGACTGTGACCCTAGTCCAAGGTTGAGACCTTTGTGTGTGTGGTGCTGTGGCAGCCGGAATCCAACTGGTCTTGTCTGGGCAACAAAGTGGACCTCTACACTGTTCCTGAAGCAGCAAGAGTCTACTTACTGGGCAAGGAGCTCTTCAAACCATGAACACGATGGGGGTTTTGTGCCTGAGTTCTGAAAAGAGGATCAGCTGTACTGCTTTACCCAATTACCCAGGGATGTCATGGGAGATGATTTTTTTGGACCTTGGCTTTCCCACTGGAGGAGCGTAACGTCATCGCTTTTGAACAGAAAATAGATCTAGATCTAAAGAGCAGAGAGAAGCAGCTGCCCCTTCTAACGTCTCTGGGGATTTTGTGTTTTGCAGGAGATGCACGGGTGAGAGGTCAGACAGGGGTTCTCTCCGAGCGCCGCGGCTCCTACCCGTTTATCGACTTCCGTCTCCTTAACAGTAAGTGCAACCTTTCCTCCAGGTCCCTATTTAAAAATATAGACATAAAAACCTGTATTGAAAGTATGCAAACCAAAATATCTGATTTCATCCATTTCTGTAGTTCAGTGGGCTTCCTACAGTCAGCATGAATAATTCTGTTACTTCCACCCAGTGTTTGGCTGTGAAATGTTTTGATTTTATGAACAATCTCCATAATGCTGAGTCTGTGAAGCGAATACAGTGGTGCTGGGGTGGGGTGTGCTGAGGGGGGCACGGGGTGCTTCAGAATTAAAAAGATAAACCTCTGTGTCCTTTAGCCTCTTAGCCAACAGTTGGAACAGATTTATATGAGTCTCTTATCCGGTCATATAGAATTGGCACAGGAGGGGAGCATGTGACAGCACTGACCAGTGGTTTACAATAACATTAATTTTTCCAACAATTAGAACCCAATCCAAAGCCCCATGGAGTCTTCTCATTGACGTCAATGGATTTTGGGTCAGGCCAGCAGTGAACATCTGTTAAAAATAATCTTAACCTCATTTTGATTGAAGTTATTTTGCCACTGTTGTAAATAAAGGAGGGCAGATCTAAAAGGAAAAAAAATATATATCCAGATCCTCTTGTTTTTTTCACCTTGCATTCATTCTCTGCCTTGATGCAAGCCATCAATATAGAGAATATTTTAGCCGGTGTCTATGAAATAAAATAAAATAAAATAAGATAAAATAAAATAGCAAGTCTTAGTGTTGGGCCCCGTAGCATTCAGCCTGGATGCTTTGTTAACTCCAGTGTTCAGACACAGACGGATCTCAATGAGTCCTTGTCTTCTGCCCAGACCACTCCATGTCACCTTTGAAATGTAAGTTATTCACTGTCTTCATCAAAACAGACTGAAACTCCAACGGTTCGTTCAGTGATGACACTTTTAAGCTTCTAGCGATGATGCTTTTCATTAAAAAGCAATTATCGAACCAAAATTTTACATCTCCTTACGTGCTGCTTTCCCAAGTGCCTGGGGAAGGGGAGGAAGAATCCCAGCCCCAAAGGGTGAGCTCTGGCTGGGAGTTGGGAGAAAAGAGGGGCAGAGATGAAGGGGAGGACTTAAATTCTGTGATTCTACGACTTGGGCTCTGATGGGCCCAGCTGGCAAAGCTACTGCTGCCTGGCAAACTGCTTGCTTTCAGTCTTGCTGATAAACGGTATTTTTAAGGTCATAAGTCCATCAGAGTGCTTGCTATGGCTGAGGTAGAAAGACATAAGGGGTAAGATGGGTCCAGCAGTTTTCCCTGGACAAAGGGAATAACATACTGGGTGAGCAGAGCTCTCAGGATAATTTAGTCCTGGCTTGCCATTGGAAAAGGTGAAGAAAAACCTGTTCTAGGCTTGCTGGAAACATTCCTGTTGATGCCCTTAGAAAGACTGAGAGAAAATAAAACATTTATTTTAATTCCTTTGCCAGGAAGTAGAGAGACTTTTCTATTATTTGTTCATACACATCTATCTGTCAAGTCCATTTCTGCTGTGCATACCATATAGGCAGCAAAAACCATGGTGCTGCACATCCTATCAAAAGGAAACATATGTAAATGTCACTACTGCAAACTTTTTGGAAAAATGCCTAACTGATGCTTAGAGTAAAATTTTGGCACCATGTTACATTTGTTTTGGGGGCAATAACTGACAGGCAGCAACCGTATAGTCAAAGTAAGGGAGGGATGAGGCAGAGAAGATTTTCTGGTAAATAAAATACCATAACCAGAAGTTATAATGAAATGCAGCATAAGCATTGCTCCAGCTTCTCACTAATTCGGGCAAATTGAGCTTAAATAGTGATTGTTCCCTCTACTATCTAAATTATTATTCCGAATAACAGTACCACCCTTGTTTTACAGTAAGGGAAAACACTGAAGCTCATTCTTGAACAGAGTTGACATTCATTTTGAAAATTGACATTTAAAAAAAAAAAGATTCAGGGCATTGCTTTTTAATGTCAGACTAAAGGTTACTTAAATGTGACTTCTTTAACATACTTACAGATTCAGTCAAACTAGTGGATTTTTCCCTGGTGTGGCTATTAAGGGTTAACATCCAGTAGACCGTATCTTTTGTTTGTATTCTGGAGTCCTGCAGTAAAGTCGCTGTGTAACTTAAGACACCGTTAAGTCTTTTTGGATGGGAGAACTTCCTGTGCTCTGAAAACGGGATCTTCTGTAGCCCTAATCAAAGCCAACTGGATTAATGTTGCCTTCATGCTGTTTGAGCTAACGCCCGTGATGCCCTCTACATGTTCCTCTGGTGCATATATAGAATATATAGAAACTTAGGGAGTGTTATTTCACCTTGTCCGTGCCAGGCCGCCAGGACCATGAGGATTTTGAAGGATCCTTCCAAGGCTTTAGCATTCTCCTGGCTTTCCTCTGCCTGGTTCCCAGCTTTCCCGGAGGCCTAGTTGCACTGGTGGGTTTGGGGACTCCTCAGGCGATTCTGAAATACAAAATTGAACATGAAATATCCTCATGTCACAAATAAGGAGTTCCTTAAAATGGGAATAGCAGAATTAGAAAAGACTTGGCATTAGAAACTTACTTTTTAGGAGTGATGTGATGGAATAGGAAAGTGTTAGGTGCCATCAAGCAGCTGAATACAGTGTATAAATGGTGTAAGACTGATTCCAAATCAAACCTCACAAATTTTAGTGAAGTTTGACTCAGTAGCTCTACCTTGTAACTGAACCTAATGCAGGTTGAAGTTAATGATGGTAGTTTATTGGCACTTTTACATTCCTGTGAATTAAATGAGCCTTCTTGTGTTCACGGGACAGAAAAGGAGTTAAACTGAATGTGTGCAGTGTGATAATTCAGAATTCGAAACATTTCTGCAGTGAAAATTAACTTGATCCCATTTTCCTCTTAGCAAAGCATAGCTCGGATTTGAGAAATAAAGGACCGTAGGGTAAGGCAGCAATAATTTATTTTTCTGATTGACAAAGTTGCTCAGTGAGTCATTAAATCAGATCCCTGCACTGACTAGTGTGTGTTGATTAAAATAGATTTCATTATCCCATGGTGAGTCGTGCTGGTGACTGTGATGGTACTTTTCTTCACTGCATTAACCAAGGGTTTGAGGGAATTCCTTGTGATAAATCTAGAATTGTGGGTGAGTTTGCCACGATAACCAAGCAGACCGCACCCTGCTCCAGTTATATTAGATACTTTGTTTAATTGCCAGATGAAATTAAGTGGAGTAACAAAATAACATAGTTTACATCTGAGATGAGTACCTTCTTATTTAAAAATTTGCTTGACAAGCTGAAAGTCAGAAGATAAGGAGATTCTTCAGACTTAAACAGTGATTCTCCAGTTCCCATCTTGTTTATGCTAAGCTATTCTCGGGATAGAATTTTTGCTTGCAAATGACAGAATTATGAGCCTCTAATTGACTATATTTACCTATGTCTGTCGTGGAATAATGTAATTAAAATTGTTTCAGTTTGCATTTTTAACTTTTCCTGAAAAATTCTTCATTAGGGGCACGTCGGTTTTGTCACAGTATCAGTCGTGCTGTAGCTTTCCTTATCTTGCACCCACTTCAATTTGCTTCTCTATATATTGATTATATTGATCTAGGAGGGGTAACGAGGGAAGGGAAAGGATGTCGTATGTGACCTGCAAAGTGGAGTCTGTACCAAAATGGTGTTACCCAGAGAGATTTCTCTTTGCTCACACCTTGCACAACAGAAACGTAGAGTGGGATGTCAAAATATCTAGAAGGTCAGAACATGTTTGTGGACACTCCAAAGGTATAACCACCTCTTACCTAGGATCTTGCCATTAGCATGCAAGGAGGAGTTGAGTCCAAAAAGAACCCCACCACCTGCTTTAAGCTTAGCTTAGCAAATTAAGTTAGTATAGATGATACACTTTTAATACCAGATGGTGCTAAACAGTGATATTAGGTGATAATCACTGATATTAGTGATGTTCAGTCTCTGTCTTTTGTGTCTGATTTGAGTTAAGCAAAATCCTCTGGTTTTCAGCCTGTTTGCAAATAAAATGATGCTTTGCAGGCATGTGATGAATTAGGTACCACAGAAATGAAAACTGTTGTCAGGGTTACTAAGGGAAGATATGAACTCATGAAAAAGTCTTCCATCTCAAAGAACCAAATTCTGTGGACATTTGGATCTGTGGTTTCTGCCTGTCTACAGAAAGGTCCATTTGCAAAATTTACATTCACTTTTGGGTTTGGATTTTGAACAACTGCAGGGCTTTCAGGTAGGGCCCATCTCCAGGGAAAATAAAACTTAACCACAGCCACCAACCCAAAACTGAACCATCAAGTAATCTGAACCCAAATGAGTGAGGTTAAAAAGAGTTTGGTTAACTGTCTTGTTTTGTTGCCTTTGGCTAGAAAAAGAAGTGGGAGTGAGAGATGCCTTTTTAGATATTTCTGACCCAGGTTAAATTAGGACACTTAAAGTCTTGGGAGGAAGTTTCAAGGGCTGATTGGATTACTCGGATCCCAACCCAGCCCGTGGAGATGAGTCCAAAGTTCCAGATGGTTATTAAATTAGAAAGGGAGAGATCTCATGAGGTCTGCATTATTTCTACATAATACCTCCCTTGGTTCCTCATGGATAAGCACATCCAAAGATACTCATTAACATCCTGAAGGCACGCAGGCTTCTTAATCTGGTTAGTTTATGTCTGGTTTGAATGGGAGGAACGTTTCCAGAACTGAAGTTCAGGCCTTGCTTTCTGTTTCCTATTCAAGGAAGAGGAATTGGGATTCTCTTAAGAACATTTCAGTTTGAAGATTGTTCTGTTTTCTAGTAACACTTCACTATATTAAAAAATGTTTCCTGTCATGGGAAGTCAGTCTGATTCCCCCCTTTCATCAAATAACAGCAAGATTTCCTTTGGTTCGAGGTGTTGTCTGCTTTGGTGGTGTTTTGTTGGTGGGTTGGTTTTTTTTGGAGGGGTGTTTTTAAGAGTTGTTATCTGCAAAATTTAATAACAAGGTAGATAATTGAAAAGTATGTTCTACTTCCTGCCATTCCTGCTCCTTGTTTAGCTTTTATGCTACATTTGTAGAAAATGAAAGCCAGAATGTAAAACTGATGGATGCATGTGCCCTCATATGCTAATAAAATGCAGCAGTTTGGGCTGTGAATGCTTCAGGAGAATTCATGAGAACAAGCAGAACAAACAAAAAACTAGATGTGCTTCACACACAAAGCCTTAATGAACACTGACATGATTATACAGGTTTGTAACTTATTTTTTCAATGCAGATTTGGGATTCAGTTCAAGTGAGAATGTCCCTTTAAAAGTTTCCAAATTATGCGT
Source organism: Tringa tobata (assembly GCA_033628505.1). Classification (NCBI taxonomy): domain Eukaryota; kingdom Metazoa; phylum Chordata; class Aves; order Charadriiformes; family Scolopacidae; genus Tringa; species Tringa tobata. The sequence continues at coordinate 1,947,353 of JAHREE010000490.1, forward strand.
GACCCATTCTGCCACCCCACCTTCTTTCCCTGATTAGAAAAGGGAAAGGGTGTTCTGAAGATAACACTGAGGATACTTTCCAAATGACCAGAGGAAAAGAAAGGACAAGGAGAAGGGATCATTAAGATGATAAATGAAAGTTGGGTTTGCTGTTATTACAGGTTATGTTGCTTTTTCTCAGGGGAGTGAAGGGGGAGGGGATGTACCATTTCCTGTTGGAGAAACTATAATCAGCTATAGAAGATTCGCAGTTTTAGTAAAAAAAGGTCCTGACTGTGCTACTGTATGATGATTGAAGTGGCAAAGTGAAGGTTCATGTTGAAATGATAATGACTTTGTGGCGATACAGAACACAACAGGCTCTTTCCTAAGAGCTTGTAGGAGGCTTAATATAAGATGCCAAGATGTTTGTTTCCATAAACAAGATTGATGGCCCAAATAAAGGCTGAAAATTGTGAAGAGAAACACGTTTAAATTAATATTAAATTTATATATAATCTATTCCTTTTCCTGATATTGAGGCTAGTATTCTGTTACCTAACTGGACTTTGAAACCCTTCCTTCTCCAGAACTTGGTGCAATGGGGTAATTCAATATAGAAGTGGGATACTCTGCATAGTTCTTAAGTTCTATGGTCTTTCAGACAGCATCAAGAGGAATATAATTTGGGTTAAAGGGGAAACTCCATGACTAGGATTATTCAAGATGCCAACAACCGTGAGGAATTTTATGATTTGGAAACTGAGCTGTTACAAGCCACCATCACCTCAAGTGTGCTGTTCAAAGAGGAGGAAACCCCGTAGCAAAGTGACCTGGAACACTGGTGTCCCAGAACCTCTCACGTTTCATTCACTACAACAGCCAAGGAATCATACGAGAACCTCTGCACTGATTTTGTGCAGGTGGTTGAAGAATGGAATTTTGATTCTAAGTGGAAAATTTTAAAGATCTTCCATTTTACTACTTCTAATTTTCTGCTTTTCTCTGAACTCTCTGTTCAGAGTCCCCTTCTCTTTCTCACAGCCACTTCCTAATTGAAAAGATATGTTTACCCACTCAAAGAGAAATAATAGTTGTAAACCATATGAACAATGGCAGCTAACAAAAAGCACTTGACCTCTAAAACTTAATTTCATCAAAAGTCAAGGAACAAATATTTTTTTAATACATTAGAGAAGCAAGTGAAAACAAAACATTTATAACAACCTTTTGGGATTCTCATATAGTTTGAGGAAGTCTCACGAGGATTTCTACATCTACAAGGTTTCAGTACAACACTTGTTGAGCTGTAGATATTATATAGTGCAAGGTGTTCACCTCTGTTATTTTAGTTACGGTGACCAATGTCTATTGAGAAGGTAAGATTGGTATTGGCACAGTCTCACTATTTTTGAATCAGTTTCTCACGCCAGCTGCAGATGGTTGAGAAATACAGCTGGGATATTAATCTGAGCTTCTTGGTCCCTCTACACATGACTTAAAGCGTTCAGGCAACAGTCCTTTTACATAAGTTTCTGGTGCTTTGTGTATATTCTCAGGCCTTTCTTTAAAATTGCAGTGTTTCTTTTCTGAAGATGCAGGGCAATGGGGCCTAGACAGTGTAGAGAGAAGAAGTTGTCTGGTCTTCTTCTAGTTTACCAGTGCCTTCTCCAAAATTCAAATTTGAAATGTTAAGTTTGGAATTAATTTTTAGATTGCCTGTGCCAGTTCAGCTGTCCCTACTCATGCTGCTTTTGGATAATATGATAAATTCATAATGTAAGAAGATATTAGGAAGACACAGCACTTTTTTTCCTATAGTCAGTGTTATGTCCTCTTCCTTGTAGGAAAAATAAGTCTTATGAGGAGTGGCTGAGGGAGCTGGGGGTGTTCAGCCTGGAGAAAAGGAGGCTGAGGGGAGACCTCGCTCTCTCCAACTCCCTGAAAGGAGGGTGTAGCCAGGGGGGGTCGGTCTCTTCTCCCAAGGAACAGGCGATGGGACAAGAGGAAATGGCCTCACGTTGCACCAGGGGAGGTTGAGATTGGAGATTAGGAAAATTTTTTACACTGAAAGGGTTATTAAGCCTTGGAATGGGCTGCCCAGGGCAGTGGTTGAGGCACCATCCCTGGAGGTATTTAAAAGAGGGGTTGACATAGTGCTTAGTGGCATGGTTTTGTGATGGTTTCTTATCAGAGTGAGGTTGATGGTTGGACTAGATGATCTTCCAATCTATGACTCGAAGATTCAATGAAATTTAGCAACCAAGTCATGCATTGAGTATGCCAAACAAGACTTCATTAAAGGTGATCTAAATGCCGGGCATGATTTGCCAGATAAAAAGAAATGGACAAATGATTATTCCTCATGAGTCAATTACATATCTCTTGGGCTCTCACATAAAAGCATTCTGATCAGCTGTCAAACCAGGAACCAGTGCAGGAAGTTGCCTTTGTAACTTCTAGGACCTGAGAGAAATTGTTTCCCAAAGTCCCCGCTGTTTACAAACTGCACTGTAAATCGCTGGTCTGATCCTCTCACCTCATCTTCCGGATATTCCAGCTCTTTCCTACCAATCCTGCCTGATCCAGGCACACAGTCATAGAGCAGCAGCTGAGTACAGCAGAATGCCTTTGCATCCTCGGAAGAGGGGAAAAGGTATTATAAACCATATGAGTCAAAGGCAATGTGCTTGAGGACCTGATTTCACAGAATCACATAATGATATGGGGCTGGAAGGGACCTCTGGAGGTCATCTTGTCCAACCCCCTGCCAAAGCAGGTTGCACAGGAACGTGCCCAGGTGGGTTTTGGATGTCTTCAGAGATGAGACTCCACCACCTCTCTGGGCAGCCTGTTCCAGGGCTCTGCCACTCTCAAAGTGAAGAAGTTCCTCCTCATGTTTAGATGGAACTTCCCATGTTCAAGTGTGTGCCTGCTTCCTCTTGTCCTGTCCCTGGGCACCACTGAGAAAAGACTGGCCCCATCCTCCTGACACCCGCCCTTTAAGTATGTGTAGGTGTTGATCAGATGCCCCCTCAGTCATCTCTTCTCCTGACTAATTTATATATTTTGGGTTTATTCCTTTATGGAAAGGAGAGGAATAACATTTTCCGCTTCTGAATCAGTTGGCTTTTGAAAATTAATAAACCTGTTGTTATCCCCTCCTGCTGCTGGGTGACCTGTTTTTATTGTACGCTGAGCTGCAATAAAATGAGAAGAGGTGATACTGCGAAGGAAAGCTCAACAAGCCTTATTTGAATGCGTAACCGAGTCTGTTTACTTTGAAAGAACAATAACAATGTAATGAATGTCTGGTGCGGAGTGAAGTACGTCCATGTCCAAATTTGATTTATGTGATCGTTTCTGGATGTTAACTCAGCCATTGTTAGCATAACCTCCCCCGGTTTTGTGTTCGCGCTGCCTGTGGGCACGCACTGGCCCAGGGTTGTGAAAGAAACCCGAAGGAAAACTGGTAGCAGTTCCCAGCTCAGGAAACCTCTTTCCCTGCAATAACAGAGGTTGTGAGCCGTAGATGACGTTAAGGCGAGCAGATCTGTGTAACTGGAGGAGCTTTGTTAGGAGAGTGAAGGCAACCATTGATTCCTGCAGCTTATTAACCTCTTGAGGGCCATGTGCAGTATCCAGCCATCATCCATGGGCTGATATAGTGGGTATATGTGATGGGAGTGTCAAATGGCCCAAGGAAAAAAGCAACCACTTTTGCTGCCGGCTGGAACATGTCAGGAGATAATTCTGTGAGCTCTGGCTGCCTGTGCCTTTGAAAGGCAGAAGTTAAGCTTTGTGAGGAATGCTTATATGGAGGCTTCTGTAAATGTGTGGGTATGTGTAGGTAATTCATACAATAACTTTGTCCGATATACAAGGAAGGAATTCTCCAACCACTCCACAGGATACAAGAATGAGCATCCCTCTTGGGGAGGGACTCTTGATCAGGGAGTGGAGCCATAGGACAAGGGGTAACAGTTTTAAACTGAAAGAGGGGAGATTTAGATCAGATACTAGAAATAAATTCTTTCCTGTGAGGGTGGTGAGACACTGGAAGAGGTTGCCCAGAGAAGCTGTGGCTGCCCCATCCCTGGAGGGGTTCAAGGCCAGGCTGGATGGGGCTTGGAGCAACCTGGTCTGGTGGGAGGTGTCCCTGCCGAGGGCAGGGGGTTGGAACTGGGTGATCTTTAAGGTCCCTTCCAACCCAAACTGTTCTATGATTCTATGATCTTTTAAGACATACAGATGATGCCTTTTTTAGGTAAACAAAACATTCAGAAGTTGCTACAATGATGAAAGATAAACACAGTTCTCAAGGGAAGTTTTATGTGTATAAACAAAAGACATTCTTGTTTGTATTTCACGTTCATTTCAAAATTGCATGTAATTACTAAATCCTTCCCATGTGAGCCTCGCAGCTTGTGTTCTTTAACTAAATAATATAGCATATGTTTTAGCACCCATAGTTCCAGGATTGAAGTTCAATGATGTCTGCAATGAGATTTTTGATTCATTTACTTGTAATTCAATTTAAGTTAATCAGAAGTAGCTGTCAATAACTGTTTATGCTTTAAAGTCATTCTATGACTAATATCAGATGTCATCATCAAAATTTTATATTTACAATTTAAATTCGAAGTTGCAGTTGTCAATAAAGAAGTTCAGCATATTACTGTAAATCATGCACATAAACCTTTAATCTTTGCTGCTGGGGGATTCAGGTGCAACCGGTGAAGCTGGGGACAGGATCTGAGCATTCACTCACAGCTGCTTCACATTTTGCTCTTCTTTTTCAACCATCTTTTTTCACTCAACCTCGTATGGCTGTGCTTTTCTGTTTTGTTTGACACTGATCTTGGGAGGGGAAAGATCAAATGTTGATGAGATTATAATATTTTGGGGAGTATTGTGCTCGGAGAGGGGCAGAGTCGGTCCAATTTTATGCAAGTCACCATCATAAGGTACATTATTGCGAGTGGCTTTGTAACCTGTTATAGGTCATAGCAATCATCTGCCAAGTCCTGTGATTCAGAGATAAATCAATTATTACTGAAATGACCCAAAGGATGTGATTTTAACATGATATCTTTTAAGTTAACATCCAGAATTTGCCTGTGGATAGGCTGCAGTGTAGGATTCGGGCTGTTCCATCAAGAGCCCAATTTTGAAAATATGCTTCCTACCGTTTAACATCAGTATTAAGAACTCCTTGCCTTATGAATGAAAATACAAGGCAGCAGATTATTGTGGGTAGTCTTTTCTAGCATAAAATGTTGTTATACGGTGCTCATCTGAAGCAGCAAGTCATGTTTCAGATGCGCTGTCTGACGATATTTAAATCTCAGTTGAGACCTGTGACAACCATATGGAGTAATGTGACAAAGCAGTGGCAGCAAGTTGGATGGTTCAAGTCAGAAGGTATGTTTCACAGTAAGGAATTATTTATTGCAACCTGGTGTTGGGAGGCAGGGATTGGTAAATATTATTTGTGCTACTAATATAATCTGGTAATCCAATGGATAAAATAACCACTTCTTCGTAGTCCAACGTAGGGCTGCTTGTTGGGACACGGGTCGAATCTTCAGATCATCCACAGCAACTCTATGTGTGAGTTTTGAAGACAGTTTAGGGGAACATAGGTAGTGATTGCAGTTATCTGTCTTTAGAACCAAAGAATTGCCGAGGTTGGAAGGGACCTTTAAGATCATCTAGTCCAACCATCAAAGAACCAGGTGATAACTTAGATAAAAATTAGTTGGAACAACTACTCATTTTTAATGTACCAAAGGGAAGTTTTCCGTACTTTAAACTTGTTACCCAAAAGCAGTTACAGTTTGGGGGAAAAGATGGAATTAAGAAAGTTGGGAAGTCATGAAACAGCTGACAATAGTTTAAAAACGGAATTAATTTCAAGAGCGTTTTGTTATCCAGGAATTAAGCTGAACGCCAGCCGCTTCTTAGCAGCACTATATAAATCAAAAGAAATGTGGAAACGACTCTACCAGTTCCTGCACATGTCGCTGTCACTGGGTGACTGTTAGCACCTCCGTTAGTCACTCCTTCAGCGAGCCGTGAAGTTGTTCCAGCTTTTAAGGCGTGTGAGAGAATTAAGGCAGGTGCTGGCCACGTCGTAAATGAGAATCTAACCTTTGGGCTGAGTGACATTGTTACTCTTTGCATTCTTGAAAACACATGGCTTGCCACCTTGCAATAAAATTATTTTGTGATTTTTATATTATTAAAACTCGGTGGGCTCTTTGGGCTGCCCACGAGAAATGTGGGACTTAGAGGTGTAAGAAAATATGTTGATACTCAGTGTGTAAGTATGTATTTTTTTGTTGATACTGACTTTGTGGTGCCCAATAGCTGTTGGATTACTTAAGGAACTTGCTACACAAGGTGCTTATGCATCTGCTGTTGGAGAAATCAAATGCCTAAATCATCTATGACCCAAAAAAAAAAAACCTTAATGACTTCTCTGAAAAACCTCTCAGAGTAGTAATACTCACGCAACAACTGTCACACACAAAAAAATCAAACCCGCATAGAAAGATGTATTTTAATTTCACAGCAGAACAATCACTTAGCATTTTTGCATAAGAAGAAGCAGCAGAATAGAGTCACCTTCAGTCCATGGGTGTTTTTCCTGAGCTCTCATTTAAACCTGAAATCCAGTGCATTGCTATGCAGCTTCTTATCTCCAGCAATCATTACTTTTCTCTGAAAGGAGTGCTTGATCTTCAGTTTCTGATGAGGTTCCTCTTACCAATAAAACTGTCTTGAATCTTGCTACCTTCAAACAACTGTCCAGTTTCTGTCCTCCCTTTTCCCAAAACTTACACCAGCCTGAAAAATGAAAACACCACAACTGCACATGAGGTTCTGTTAAAAGTTGAGATGAAATTACCTAAGTCATTATCAGTTTTAGGAAGCCTGCATATTATTCTTACTACTAATAAGGTAATTTAATTACTCTAATTACTGATTTAATCACTGTCTAGAAACTGCCTTGGTTTTTGTGTCACATTTAGGTCTATATGACAATCTCCTAATACAGCATTAGGGAATTAGAATTATCCTGGTTCTGAATGAAAAGAACATATTCTGTTGTGTAATCAGAAATGCATGTATTGCCTGAATATACTTCTTTTCCTAATAGTAGAACTAAAATATTTTCTTCATTTATAATTTGCCTCGATATGTAGGAAGGACATCAGACAATGCGGTAGGATTATTATCCTGTTCTTACTTCTTTCTCTCTTTTCTCTTGTTTTCCAAAAGCGAGTCATACATTTGTCTTTCATAGAATCACAGAATGATATGGAGTTGGAAGGGACCTCTGGAAATCATCTAGTCCAACCCCCTGCCAGAGCAGGTCTACCTAGAGCAGGTTGCACAGGAACTTGTCCAGGCGGGTTTGGAATGTCTCCAGAGAAGGAAACTCCACCACGTCTCTGGGCAGCCTCTTCCAGGGCTCTGCCACCCTCACGGGAAAGAAGTTCCTCCTCATGTTTAGGTGGAACTTCTTATACTCAAGTTTGTGCCCATTTCCTCTTGTCCTGTCGCTTGGCACCAATTTCAGAGGGTATTTTGAGGTCTCTTCTGGTGTCACGCTTTTGGTTTTCTATCCAAGATCACCTTGTATGTGAGTGCTGTGCAATTTGAATATATTCCAGTGACACTCCTGTGAGGTAGCAAGGTAATGCTATTTTCCATTATATAGCGAGGGGACAGAGGTTGACAGTTGGACTAGATGGTCTGAAAGGTCCCTTCCAACCTAGGCAATTCTATGGGTCTGTGATAAGAGTAAGAGTAGCTTTTCTGTACCCAACTCTGCCTGATCATTTAGGCTCCCTCTAGACATCTACAGGTAGGTGACGTGTCAACCCCTGCAGTGAGTTCTCCTGGATCACATTAAAGTCTGTGGCAAGAAATGTACTGAGCTCGGGTCTTCCAAGTCCTACGTTAGTACTCTTTTTACTGGGACGTATTTCCTTTCTGAAGTAAACAAATACATTCTGCTGAATTACAGGGATTTGAATACTGATCCTTCAAGTGGATTGGCGAGAAGCATGAACTTAATGATTTTTGTATTTTTTGCTGTTTCTCTTGTTAAATATTTGAGAATGTCATCCTTCGTCTTGGGCTTCACAGTTTCTGTACTGATTGCTGTTTTCACAGATACTACACTCTCAGGGGAAATCGGCACCAAGAAAAAAGTGAAAAGACTGTTAAGTTTCCAGAGGTCTTTCCATGCATCCCGGTTACTGCGTGGAATTGTACCACAAGCCTCTCTGTACCTACTGGATGAGGACTACCTTGGACAAGCAAGGGTAAGATGGGTCTCCAGACCTCCAATTCTCTGAATAATATTCGGTTTTGTTCCAGTGTTCAGATAAACAAGCGTATGGCTGGTCTTTCTTAAATGACCCACGCTGCTCGCCCGCCTCACAGCAAACAGGCTGTCCATTCCTCTTTTAGGGTTACAGCTTTAGGGGCTTAGTCTCAAAGCAACAAGAAAACATCTACATCTATTCAGCATTTTTGGGTTCTGTCAACTGAAATTATAATCTGGATTTATTGAAGAAGGAGGGATCCCTGGCTGAGTTTCTGATTTAAGTGCAGCCTCCACAAAGGATTTAGTTCATCTGCTTGAAAAAAGGCCTCTCCCTCTCAGCTGGTACGAAGCAGCTATTAGGCAACCCACAATAGCTCTCTGTAACAGCAAAGCATAGGAAACAGGGAACATGTTCCCTGCAAAGAACTTCACAGTAATCCAAATATAATTCTCTTATTTTGCAGATCTTATACTTGCTCTGAATGATATTTTGGAACAAAGCGTGCACAACCGAATGGCATTGGGATTATGTGCCTGGGCAATTTTTGTTCTCTGCAAGAGGAGATTACATGCCAGGTGTTAGAAAGTAATTAAGAATCCAGAACTGATTTGAATATAGAATAAATGATGGAGTAAACTCAGGTTTCATTCACACATATTTGAGCAACCTGGTCTGGTGGGAGGTGTTCCTGCCCATGGCAGGGGGTTGGAACTGGATGATCTTTAAGGTCCCTTCCAACCCAAACCATTCTATGATTCTATATGTTATTGTAGGGCATACAGTTAGTCCAGACTCATTCTCTTGACTGAACCGATGTACTGTAAAAACACTGTATATGGTGGATGGTAGTGATGGATTTTTCTGCGTGACTGAGTGGGATTCACAGAAGCACTGTATTTAAGTTTATAAAAGCTATTCCTGTCTATTGGATTATTTAGCAAAATGTAATTCATATTCACCGTGAGAGCTAAGATTGCATATTACTGTAATGAAAACCTAAGAGAATTCATACTGAATTGATTTTGGCACCTGAAAGAACAATAAAAAAGTTGTGCTGTAACAGGGAAAAATATTATTTTCATAATATTTTAGTTTATATTATTCCATGCTTTGAGCTCCATTTAGAAGGTATTGTAGTGTCAAGTTCAAAACCTCCTCAAAGTGCAAGTGGTATTTTCTGCAGTATAGCTAAATTTGGTTCCTGATGTCTGATATTTCAAATAGATCTCTATAGCTTTCCCGAACAAAACTTTAAAGCTACAGCAACCAATCCTGTGATTGATTAATGTGGAATAATAATTTAAATCTGCTTTACAGTTTGACATACCAGTCATTTGCCTTTTCATGTTTGTTTTTTCTAGCATATGCTCTCCAAAGTGGGAATGTGGGATTTTGACATTTTCTTGTTTGACCGCTTGACAAATGGTAAGTAATCTTTAAAAAGTTTTTATTTTAGTGTCTCTCATATATGACTATTCTAAAAAATTAGAATGAATTAATTAATTGCTAAGTGTTTCCAGTTTAGATTACTGAAGAGAAATTGAATGCAGTTAACTTCTCTTAAAGTCATATCCTTGAACATTTTCAGGCTTTCCCCAGAACATTCATAACTGTAGGATAAAGTTTCAACTGTGTTTTTTTATTGGTCTCATCTCCTACATTTGTTATGGTCACCTTTTCAAGGAGGTGTTTCAGTTTCCTTTACCTGGGAAATTCCAACGGTACTTTAAATATACCTATTAGATACATTGGTTGATAAGTCCAGACCTCCATAATCAGTTTATTTCTATCAACGTGAAATACCTTTAACTGGAGATACCTTTACTTCTGTTGAGCAGCAAAAAATGGGAAATTCATTAAGACAGTAAAAATCTGTGAAAAGTTTTGTCTAAATATATGCCTGTAACACCAACACCATCACCCCCCCAATGTCTAGGCAATACCTCCTGATCAGGTACCTGCTGAAGAGGGTCACGATCACACTTTTCTCCTTTCTGTATTGCTCGTAGGAGTGGGATCCCTCATTCCTCACCCCCAATCTAATTGGCTTTGGCTGCAGCAGACGGTGTAGAAAAATGTTGGTTTAGAGGGTAATTCAGCTGAGAGACAGGCAGTGAGGAGTGGAAAGGACTGCAAATGGCAAGGGAAGCAAAAGCATAATTCTTCTAAATTACCTTTCTGCGCCCCTGCTCAGTAGTCAAGGCCAAATAAGTTTCCATATCCTCTTCGTACATAAATTTATTTTCTTTCCTGAGTTACATTAAATACAAAAAGACTGCCTTCAAACATTGTTTATACCTTGAATGGGTTGGTTGGGTTTGTGTGGTCTTTCTCTGACTTTTCTGGAAACATTTCTGCTGACTTATGCAGTGAAAACTTCTTTTTAAATACCCTGTGTATGTATAGTTGATGGTACAATACTAGCTAGGCTTGGTTTTGCCAGTGTTCCCAGTGTGGGATTCATGGTAAGTCCAGCGTTGTGTTATGGTGGGACTTCAGACTGTAAACGCTGCAGCTCATTTTTTCCTGTCCGCATTGTGATTATGAGATGCAATTGTAGCTGAGCTAGGGACGTGGGTTAATTACATGTTTGTAATAATGTGTAAAATAAAAAAATTAATTACAAACTACTGATTTCTCAGTAGGGCAGGGGAGGATGAGGGGAGACCTCATGTATGTTTACAAGTTTCTAAAGGGTGAGTTGAAGGATGATGGAGCCGGACTCTTTTCAGTGATTCCCAGCGATAGGACGAGGGGCAACGGGCACAAGCTGGAACATGGGAAGTTCCACTCAAATATGAGGAAAAACTTTTTTCCAGTGAGTGTGCCGGAGCCCTGGAAGAGGCTGCCCAGGGAGGGTGTGGTGTCCCCTTCTCTGCAGATCTTCAAGACCCGCCTGGATGCAGTCCTGAGTGATGTGCTCTGGGCAACCCTGCTTCAGCAGGGGAGTTGGACTAGACGATCTCTAGAGGTCTCTTCCAACTCTGTCAAATCCATGAATCCGTGAATTAATTAATCAGTACAGTATGGCAAACTGAAAAGGCAGAAAAGCCATTCTCCTCTCTGTGATTTCTGGAGGTAGACTTGGATTATGAATATGATAGGGCTGAGAGAGTCGGTATTGTTCAGCCTGGAGAGGAGAAGGCTCCAGAGAGACAGTAGAGCATCTTCCAGTGCCTGAAGAGGGCTACAGGAGAGATGGGGAGGGACTCTTGACCAGGGAGTGAAGCCATAGGACAAGGGGTAATGGTTTTAAACTGAAAGAGGGGAGATTTAGATCAGATATTAGGAAGAAATTCTTTGCTGTGAGGGTGGTGAGACACTGGAACAGGTTGCCCAGAGAAGCTGTGGCTGCCCCATCCCTGGAGGGGTTCAAGGCCAGGCTGGATGGGGCTTGGAGCAACCTGGTCTGGTGGGAGGTGTCCTTGCCCATGGCAGGGGGGTGCAACTGGATGATCTTTAAGGTCCTTTCCAACCCTAACCATTCTAAGATTCTATGTGGTTCTCAAACAAGCCTTTCAAAAGATTTCCAGTTAAAACCGTGTCAATTTGCCTTCTGTGTGTCATGTTGAACAGCAAACGTGACTTTATGGCATCTAGACACGAGTGGCACTCCACTGCAATGCTGCCATCAAATCTTCATTATATATAGCAGTAATTTTTATAAACTACTTTTAAGTATATGAGTGTCATCTAAGCTCATATCGTAGGAGCTAAGGTGATAGGAGCTGTAGGAAATTACCAAGATTTTCAGTCTTGCTTAGTTTGTAACTACATATTAATGGTATCTAAGAGTTGTTCCTTTTTGCTTTTAGGAAACAGTCTCGTAACACTGCTTTGTCACCTCTTCAATGTGCATGGACTTATCCACCATTTCCAGTTAGATATGGTTACCTTACACAGGTTTTTAGGTAAGTGCTCACCACAATGCCATATTTTAATGCAGTTTACAGCTTAAGTAGGGCATCAAAGGCAGCACTGGCTTGGTCTGTGTATCTAGACACACAAAATCATGATGTCATTGGAAATATTTCAGTTAGACCTTTCTGCAATAAATATTAGCATATAATTTACAGGCACTGGGGCTGTTGGTTCAGTACCTGTTAAGTTCTCACCCAGGGAAGCTGTGGATGCCCCATCCCTGGAGGTGTTCAAGGCCAGGCTGGATGGGGCTCTGAGCAACCTGGTCTGGTGGGAGGTGTCCCTGCCCATGGCAGGAGGTTGGAACTGGATGATCTTGTAGGTCCTTTCCAACCCAAACCATTCTATGATTCTATTAAATCAACAGAGGGACTTCAAAAGGCTCGGCACTGGGCTGAAACATCCCAGTACCACAATTGCACTGGTGATTTTAAAAACAGTATGCCGTGCAGAGATGTGGCCCACACAGACAGACAGACAGACATTGCAGAACCTACCCGTGCACAGCACAATTGTGGTGCAGTGTCATTATTTTAGTGACTAATAGACCACTGAGACCCAGGGCAGTTAAAAGCTTATGTGTAAAATTTAACAAATTATATCAAGCTGTCTGCGCTGAATAGTGTTGATGAAAGCCCCTGCTGCTGTTACTGCCAACAGAAATATTAGCCCCATGCTGTCAGCGAACCAAAAGCAGAAATTGGCCAAAATCAATTACTTTTTGCATCATGTTTTGAGTGGAGCTGAATGCCGGTTTGTTAGGCTGTCAGACAGAGTTTCAAAGGCAAGGTCTCTTCTTTAAGACTGCGTAATTGTCGCTTCTGGAAAGCATTTCTCTGGTGTGGAGACAGACAAAATCTCCCTGCCGTTCCTGACTCCTGTGGGCGGTCATGAAATGGACGCTCAGATCATTAGAGCTCACAGTATTTGGGGGTTAAAGGGTCACCCACTGTAGCTTCAAATGGTGGACGAGAAGCTCGATGTGAGCCAGCAATGTGAGCTGGCAGCCCAGAAAGCCAACTGCATCCCAGGCTGCATCAAAAGAAGCGTGGCCAGCAGGGTCAGGGAGGTGATTCTACTCCTCTACTCCACTCTAGTGAGATGCCACCTGGAGTACTGCGTCCATCTCTGGGGTCCTCAGCATGGGAAGGACCTGTTGGAACGGGTCCAGAGGAGGCCATGAAGATGCTCAGAGGGCTGGAACACCTCTGCTATGAAGACAGGCTGAGAGAGTTGGGGTTGTTCAGTCTGGAGAAGAGAAGGCTCTGGGGAGACCTTAAGAGCCCCTTCCAGTCTCTAAAGGGGCTCCAGGAGAGATGGGGAGGGACTCTTGATCAGGGAGGGGAGCCATAGAGTGAGGGGTAACGGTTTTAAACTGAAAGAGGGGAGATTTAGATCAGATCTTAGGAAGAAATTCTTTGCTGTGAGGGTGGTGAGACACTGGAAGAGGTTGCCCAGAGAAGCTGTGGCTGCCCCATCCCTGGAGGGGTTCAAGGCCAGGCTGGATGGGGCTTTGAGGAACCTGGTCTGGTGGGAGGTGTCCCTGCCCACGGCATGGGGTTGGAACTGGATGATCTTTAAGGTCCCTTCCAACCCAAACCATTCTATGATGATTCTATGATTCTGTGAAATGCTGGAATGCTGGTGCAGCTGGAAACAAACAGAAAGCTAGGACTTTCTTTGGCATTCCTCATGCTGGAAACGAGTGCCATGGGAAACCGGCCCATTACCTTTCTGCTTGATTAATTTGATAGTGCCTAGGAGAGCGCTTTGGGCAAGGTCACGTCAAAGCTTCCACTCTTCACATGGTGCTGCCCCAAGACCACCTCATGGTGCAGGTCCTGCTGCAAGGAACAGATGGGTGTGAAGCACACACCTCAACCACGTTCTGCGCGAGGGGAAGCTGAGAGTTAAAAGGTTGTTGCTCGGCCCAGCTGGCCCAGTTCCAGCCCTGCACACTAAAACAAGGCTGGTATTTTAAAGCAGACGCATCGACGTGACTAAAATTATCACAGATTTTGCTCAGAATGCCCCAAGGCTTTGTCTTTCAACTCTGTGTCTGGAGGATGTAGGAATGCCTTTGACCATTGCTAGGCACTCAAATAACTAATGATGCCGGGGTATCGGGGCCTTACCCCCTGCCGCTGTAAAAATAGGTGGTACTGCCTTAATGACATTACTCCCCTGTGACAGCAGCGTAAATAATTACACTCTGTTGTGGATAAATTCGCTTCTCTTCCTTATTTATTTTACTTCTGAATGAGGGCCTTCACTAAGGCAAAAAAGAGTTGATTTATGAACTAGACCTGGTATATCCCCTTGGGCCTCACAAATCCTTCCATGCATTTTTTCTCTGAAGGTGTCCCAGTAAGAGCACCAGTCTAAGTAAGCTCCAGATATTTGAAGAAACTCCTTAGGCAGCTGACTGTAAAACCTCAAATTGTATTTTAAATCCCCTTCCCACTTGTGGCCGCGGCGCTCAGGAGACAAAAGGATCTTTGTTTTTCTGTTTTGGTTCCCAGTTATGGTTCAAGAAGATTACCACAGCCAGAACCCGTACCACAACGCCGTCCATGCTGCCGATGTCACACAAGCTATGCACTGCTACCTGAGGGAGCCCAAGGTAACAACAACCTCTCACACTGGTGGTGTTTTCAGCTAATTCTCTTTTTTTTTTTTTCCCCCCAGGATTGAAAAAAAAACCAAAACCAACCACAAAAAATATTTTTAGAGATTAGAAAGTAGAGATTGCGTACTTGAAGTCAGCAACGGGGCAGTAGCAGAGTCAGCCTCGGTCACCTCAGGGCATAAGCCCCTCACATGGATATTTCAAAATACCAAATTTGTCAGTGCAACACCAGAAAAGGGGAAAATCTTTCCCTTTGACCGGGTCTGTTGCAAGGGGTGTCCTCTGCAGGAGCGAAGAGCAGCTTTTGGGCGCTGCAGCAAGTCCTCACAACGTCCTTCAGCTCGGTGGCCAGGCCATCCCAAACCACGACAGCGTGACGTTGCGTTTGGTGCTGCTGGAAGGCACCGTGGTACTGTCGTGCTGAGCCAGGGTGTAAGAATATAACTAACCTTTCCTGTCTTGACTTAAAGGAAGGGAAGTTCTGCTAGAATTAGCAAATAGTAAGACCAAAATACAGTTGATGGTTGGATTAGATGATCTTTAAGGTCCCTTCCAACCTAGACAGTACAGGAGCCAGGCCCCAGTTTTCCTGTATTTCCATTTCCTGCAAGCTCTGCAAGCCCCTGCTGTGAAAAAGTGCCGGGGACAGCCAATATCCAGAATGTGTACCGTGCTGCTCTTCCTTTCTCATCACAGGGTGCTTCTTTCAGCTCACAGACCTGTGTTCTGTACAGACTCATCAGCCCATTAATAACTGCCTCGCTCTCAGAAACAGAAAATGCTAAGACTTCAATTTTATTTTATTTTTTCCCAATGATAACAAAATTTGCTTCTGAATGATAAGCTCTACCGCAGGAAAAAAATTCTGGGCAGGTTTTCCAATTTGGACATCTGAAGTTAGAAAGGTAAATTATGTTCTCTGATAAAATGCCTACATTTGAACTGAGATGCCCAACAACTGAGTGTGAAATTGCAGAAGTTTATGAACTCTGTGCTTTGCAGCACGGTGCTGTGCTGGAAAAATGAAGCCTGGTGTATTGTTGGTATTACTAAATACTGTGTGAGGCAGAGCCCTTATGGTGTATGCTAACACATGCCAGCCTGCTAGTATACTTATTTAATTCCTAAAACTGAATCCTTTAGGCTAAGCTCAAACCCTTCTATGCTCATATTGCCATAAACGATAAAGAGATAAGAAGTACAAACTGTAATAAAATAGGAGTATATAGTCTGCTATCTTTATAGATGTTTGTTCAACAGTCACCTTAAAAACGTTGTTCACAAAATTTATTTTATATTTGACATGTGTGTACTGTCCTACAAAATCGAGCAGTGCCGTGAGCTGATTCCTTTATTTGCTGAAAGGGAAAAAAAAAAAAAACAAACCCGAAGTGTTTACTGTTGATGTTCTCAAGTTGCACCAGGGGAGGTTCAGATTGGATATTAGGAAAAGTTTTTACACCGAAACGGTTTTTGAGCCTTGGAATGGGCTGTCCAGGGAAGTGGTCGAGGCACCATCCCTGGAGGTATTGAAAAGATGGGTTGACATAGATCTTAGAGACATAGTTTAGTAATGGGGGGGGTTGTATGGTTTTCTTTGTTTTTTTTTTATCAGAGTTAGGTTGATGGTTGAACTAGATGGTCTTAAAGGTCCCTTCCAACCTAGACAATTCTATGGTTCTATGATTCTTGTTGTGATTAACGTGTGTGATGCAGCTTGCCAACTTCCTCACCCCGTTGGACATCATGCTCGGACTGCTCGCTGCTGCGGCTCACGACGTGGATCACCCCGGGGTCAACCAACCCTTTCTCATCAAAACTAAACACCACCTTGCCAGCCTGTACCAGGTAAAAACTGCTCATCTTCTTGATAGGATGTACAATGGTGTCAAGGAGAGTCTTAAGCAATTTGCAGTGAACTTTAATGCCAAAATCTGGCGGCAGGGGGGTGTTGATCAAATCAACCTGCACTTTAGAGACTGGACAATTTCAGTTAAGCTCCTCACTGGGGGTCTTTTCTTACAGCAAAGAGAAAGCAGGTGGAAATGTCAGATTTTGCTGAGGACATTTAAGCCAAATCAGTTGCCTGGGTTATTTCTGCTGTAGATCATCTGGGGTAAGGAGCTGTGGGTAGGAGATTTAAAATCACGGCGAGACAATTTGTACTTCGTCTTCCTTCAGTGAGCAAGTAAGCAGCAGGCATGTTCTAAATTGGCCCTGCATTAAAAGAAACTTTTGCTTCATGGAGTTCTAGTAAAATTAAACACTTAATGAATACGGCAATTAAAAAAAAAAAAAAGAAGATAGAGGAAACTAAAGGAACTGTTGTAGATATTTACATAAACGTGCCTAGAGATACAAAGAAAGAACTTAAAACCAGCCACTGTAGGTCACACCGCAGGCTGTCTAGACCAGTATCCTGTTTCTGAGAGCAGCCAGTAAAAGATCTCAGAGAGAAACATAAGCCTGGGATAAGTATAGAATTGTCCTTCACCTGGTATAAGTCCTCCCAGCCCTGGCAAGCAGTAGGAGAAGACTTCCTGAAACAAAAACACAGACCCTCTTGTTCAATAACTACCAGTGGACCCATCCTGCCCTGATTTTTGCGGTCCTTTCTGAATATATTTTTATTTTTGGTCCATGGATATCTCTGTAGCTCTGGTTTGTATCTACAACTGTCCTGTGTGTATAATCTTTGCATGCACATCTCTGTTCTTTACATTATACTTACGTATAGGCACCGGGGCAATGCCATAAATCATTTTGGTTGGCACTAACCATAACTCATAGCTAATAAATGGAGGTGGTATTGATTTCTAGCCTTTGGAAGAGCCACCTTCAGCCTTTGTAATAAGGTGTCAGAAAGAGAATGTCCCACCTTAAAAATTAATCTAACTGAGGAGGACTCACTAACAGCCACATCCCTTTCTACACGACTTGGCAAACCACGAGTTTGCTGTGATGTGCTTAGTGCTTGAAAAGAGATTCTCTCCTGTTTTCCCCCCTCTCGAGCAAGGTTTGGGTTTTCCCGTAAGAAGTGGGCTGTGTCACGGGGCTGGAGTCCTGCCCTGAGATATGGGAAGGGGCCGGACCGTGGGAGCTCCAGCCAGGGCACGGTGATGCTCAGACACTTAAACCTTGGTGACTGTCCCCGTCACAAGCTGATGCCACTTATTAAGTCATACCCCATATACGTCTGGTGTGTTTTGCTCCAGTCTTTTCTAAATGTCAGGCCAGTTGAGTGGGGAGGGAGAAGAGCCAGGGGACTTTGGGAAGGTTATGTTAAGGATCCTTTGAAGAGGAATGGGTAGAGCCATTCCGCAAAAAAACCCTGGCCCTATGGAAAGGTATAAACAGCTCCTTCTCAAATTAATAGTGGCAAACCATAATATATAGTTAGGTTGAAAATTCAGGCTAATCTGAAAAAAACGTAGCAAAAATAAAACATTAGTATCTTGGAGAGGTGGTTTCTGCTCAGCTAACTGGGCTTGAACATACTTTCAAATGTTGGTTAGAAAAGGCAGTGACGATACAGAAAATGCAATCTTTCAACAGCAAATGTGATTTTAAAGTATCCTGTTTAGGGACATTTGCTGGCAAGTTTGACTTACATTATTTTATCTGAAATGGATCCCAGATTGTTTCCAGAGATTTTAGAAGTATACAGTACATGGATGCCAATAAAAATAACAATGCTGGAAAAAAAGGTTTGCTGAAAACATTTGTAGTCAAAAATTTAGTTTTAGTAAATAGTCTTTAAAACAATAAATTATACTCTTCTCAACATTAGTGCTTCAACATGTGCTGGAAACTGAAACAAAAAAGTTCTAGGGTTTTTGTTTTTAAATAACAGAGCCACAGAACTGCTGGGACTAATCGGTAAAATAATCAAACAAAAGTAAGTTTTAACGTAGCTGGCAGTCGTCTGTCACTGAGACAGCAGTAACTGAGACTAAGGGGTATCTGTTTATGGCATCTTTTTGGTCTTGATTGTTTGTGAATTGAGATTAGAACTTTACATTTGAATTACCTGGGGGAAAAAAAAAGGGTTTGCGAAACAAGGTCATTCAGTATTTGACAAAGATGCAAAGTGTTTGACAGCTTCTGAAGGTTATATACGAGGAGAATCATGTTTCAGGAAGATCAGGTGTCATCACCAAGGACTTCAGAATTTTCAATATTTATTTTCAAATTAAATCCTTATTTTATGATGCAAGGGTAATGTACAGGGTAATTTCTACAGGAGTCTGTTGCACGTGAGGCACCATGATTTTCCACAAAAATAAAAGTGCCTCATTCAAATCTCTAGCATTACAAGGACAGGTGAGAGTGTAAAAGGTGATGTCAGGAACCTGGAGGTCACTTAGTCTCCTGTGAGGACCCAACAGTACTCCTTGTTGTGTGGTGCAGGCTTTGCTTTTAATTTTCATTGGCCATTAAAGCAACAACAAAAAAAGTTTCATTCTTGCTTGGTAATCGTTGTCTTGGGTCTCTGTAGTCTTAAAAGTCGCAATTAACTCAAATTCTGGTTGATACATTTGGCTTGTCCAATATTATTTCTACTACTTTTGACTGAAAGCAGCATACGAGGTTGTTTAGCCTGATACAATCCTGCCTTATAGTTCTCCAAACTGCCACATCAAAACTAACACCAGAAAAAGTCACATTGCTTTTTTTTTAAAAAAAAAAAGGAACTGTATTTTACTGAGAATGAATTATGAATTTCCTAAGAAAACAAATAGCATTGATATAAATAAAGTGTTCTTTTATAACTTCAGTAATAGAGAGCTGAGATCTGTCTTTGTCTGGCTCTTAAATGCGGGGTAAGAGTTTAGGAGTCTGGACTGATCACATACAACATCTATAATAAAGGTTTCAGGAATCTACGAAAGAACACTTTTCAAATTTAATATAGATGTATATAATCTAGAATGAGGAAAGTATGGGCATCAGTTATAACAGTTTACTTACTTCTCCTTAGAAGCCCCATTTCTAATTAAAGTATCATTTTCAGATATTTAACATTGTGTAGTTAAACCGACTGCTCAATGACTAAGAATGGATGACCAGTTTGAAAAAAGTTTAGATCTCCTTCCACGTGAAATTAAAATTGAGGTTTTTCTCTACAGCTAGACTAGCAAGTCTTCCTCTCTTCAAGTCATTCTTTTTTTTCAAATGCTTATGTCAAGAGTGGTGGTTTGGATAGCGCTGGGAAAGTCACAGATTGGAGATTTTGTGATAGCCTAAGTAAAAAAAACATCTTTTTTCCTCATAGTCCTGAAGCAATCCACTAGTTTTAGGCAGTAGATGCAGACTTTAAAACAAACCTGTGCAATTCAGTTTGTAAAGAAGTAAAAAGTTAGGGGAAGCAAGTTCTCTGGAGCTCAGAGCTGAGAACCCCGGTCTGCGAGGCAGCACATAGACTTTTCCCTGCACGGGTGATCTCCCCACCAGTCCAGGCAATCAGATAGCTCATGGCAATTAGTTTTAATAAGGCAGTAGAGTGTTCCCAGGTGGAATAGCCGACTCTACTAATTGTTGGCAGCAGCTTCAGGGGTTCTGGCTGCTTGCATTTAACAGGGGAGTCATATGACTTCATGCTCAGTTGTCGCTTGTTAACTTGACCTTTCCTTTTAAGTGTGGGAAACCAGACAGCGCAGCAGCTTTGGTTTAAGTTCTCCCTACAGCTGTAAGGCAAAGAGCAGGAACTTAGAGAAGTGGGAATGCTCTGGGATGGATACCTGAGTTTGCTTTTTCCATTGAGTAACTATTAATTGGATGCAAGAAAGTTCTTCGATGTCTACATCCTCAGCTCTGTTCTGGCTGGTCTTAAGCATGGCCAAAGAGTAGTTGTGTCCATGGAGTGCAGCACTTCCAGCAAGTGACACTGCCGTGCTAGAAGGGACATGGGAGGCACAGGGTGCTCCGAAGGGGGGTCTCACCAGTTGGGATGTTTCAAGGGTGCCTTAATTCTGTCTTAACCAAGTGTAAGCCTTCCCAAAGGTGACAGTCACACGAGGTTTGTCCAATTTACTTTAGGGTAGGAAGGTAGTTCATAGGCCTATGAACTTGGAGTGACTGTTGGGACCAGGATTCAGCTCTGAGGCTACGGCGATGAAAGAAGAAAAAAAAACAACTTGTTGTTATGTCCTATTACATTCCCTTATTTTTCTTGGTCAGAGTGCAGGGTTGCAAAAGTCCATCCTGATGTATTTAGGCAAAAGGAGAAGAGGGATATTTAAGTTGGCTAATCTACAGGATCGCTGTCAAAAGCAATTTAGATGTTGCGTAGCTGATCCTGAGTTCTGGATTTGTCAGCTCGTCCAAGGAAAAGGGCTTAGTCTTTATACAGTTGGAAAAGTTTTGGGCTTGGATTTGTTTTGCTTTTTCCCCCAGTATCTGTGAAACAAACAAAAAAAGAAACCCTGAAGAAATACCAAAGCAGCATATCAGCGATAGTGTGAATTCAAAACAGAACATACTGTAGAAAATATTGTAATCGGAAATCAATCAAATGTGCACTCTCACCTTTGCAGTAATTTTGAGCACGAAATTCCAAGAAAAATACTGACAAAATGATCAAAAATGCAAATTGGATCTTGGTTGCCGGCCAAGTTCGGTGTTTCAACAGCCATTAGGTGTGACAGGATTACAAAGGAGGACGAGGAAGCCTTAAGGAGAAAAATCCTGTTCGGTCCCTCTTGGAGAAGTGGGAGCTACGAGTCACGTCCAAGAGGGAAGGCAGCACGACCGCAGCTGCACCCGGAGCTGGGGGACCCTGCAGGAGGGAGCCAGGGATTAACAGTGAGATTCTGAGTCTAGTTTCCAGTTGGCAGTGATGAGGTGGAGTCCTTGTCCTGCATCCTGCCCAAAAGGTTTGGTTGTATTTAGTGTTGTTTGGGTTTTTTTTAGTCCAGTGCTTATCTATCTCCTGCAAAAGCCATAAACTCCCCAAAACAGGGATCAGATGCGCAACAGGTTGCCCAGAGAAGCTGTGGCTGCCCCATCCCTGGAGGGGTTCAAGGCCAGGCTGGATGGGGCTTTCAGCAACCTGTGGGAGGTGTCCCTGCCCATGGCAAGGGGTTGGAAGGGGATGACCTTTAAGGTCCCTTCCAACCCAAACCATTCTGTGATTTGATAACTTCCCTGAGAGTGTCCCTCTTGCTTGGTGACAGTTGTCACGTTCACACTGTGCACGTTGTGGAGGGTAACTGGGGACTGTGCCCTTCACTGGATGGGTGCTCTGCTGGGCTGCTTCTCCACAGCAAGCAGATGTTCTTGTGAATTATAAGAATTGTGTTAGAGGTTTCTGAACAAGTGACATTTCTGAGGCATTCAGTGGTAGAAAGTACTCTGTGAACTAAATGAGCGATGACTGGCAAATGCATTGTGTGCGAGGATAATTATATAAAGTCATCAGACACAAGATACCCAGTTTGTTATAATTTACAGACAACCTAGAAGGTTGGGTTTATGTTCCCTAGGAATTTTTTCCGACCTGACTTTGGTTCCACTTAGTTGGAAGCAAACAAACCAAAAAGGACTCAAAATCCTCAAAATTTGTTGCAGCCTGACTTGCTGAAGCCTGCGGATGCTCGGTGATACCGATATTTCTCTTGCTTTCACCCAGCAGCTGCCGGGAGCTTCCACTTCCCTGACTCTTAAGGGAAATTTGGCAGTTTAATTTTTCTTTTTCTTGTCCACTCTGCATTGAAACCGTAGAGACTGAGAAGTCAACCTGGGGTAAAAATACGAGGTAAAAATACGGTTTTGCACTCATGCTTTAATCCATTTGTTAATAGATCTGTTAGGATGCAAGCTACCTCCTGCTCAGATGAGATCAGCTCCCCTGTTCAAGGCAGGACTCAACAACTGTAGAACAACAGGACTCTGGGGCTGACCTCAGCCAGGAAACCTAGAAGCAGAAGGTCCCTTAACTCTAGAAAATCCAGACCAATTCCTCAAATCTGAAAAGTGGTGGAAAAGCACACATTTTAGGCTGATGTTACAGCCCTTCCAACCAGCTCTGGGCGTGAGGTAGTATGACAAATCTGTGCCTCTACCACGGGTGCCTTCCTCATCCTTGACCGTGTTCCTTTTGTTCCTCCCTAGAACGTTTCAGTGCTGGAGAATCACCACTGGCGATCTACGATAGGCATGCTCCGAGAGTCGCGGCTCCTCGCCCATCTGCCCAAGGAGGTGACGTAAGTGTCTGCTGGAGGAAATCCATCACTGAAACTAGTCCATGGCTTCTCCCGCTCTTCTTAAAAGGACACTGGCTTCAGAGTAGGCTGAGCTTCCTACCCTCTCTTCGTGCCAGTATGAAATCCTGAGAGAAAGTTTTGCCGCAGAACTATTTTCTAAGGCTTTGCCACTTTTCAGGTGGACCTTTTCAGATGCATTGTTGGCAATTTTGTTTCACGTAGCACCAACCAAATAGGGAAACATTTAGTGATTAAAAAGCCTGAAATAGAAAAGTGGAGGAGCTGATCAGAGAATCACATGGGGTTGGAAGGGACCTCTGGAGATCATCCAGTCCAACCCCCTGCCAAAGCAGGTCCACCCAGAGCAGGTCCCACAGGAACGTGTCCAGGTGGGTTTTGAATGTCTTCGGAGAAGGAGACTCCACCACCTCTCTGGGCAGCCTGTTCCAGGGCTGTGCCACACTCACAAGAAAGAAGCTCCTCCTCATGTTTGGGTGGAACTTCTTATATTCAAGTTTGTGTCCATTTCCTCTTGTCCTGTCCCTGGGCACCACTGCAAAAAGACTGGCCCCGTCCTCTTGACACCCACCCTTTAAGTATTTATAAGCATAGATACTGGTCATGTAGCATTGAGACTGCTCAGGACTTCTACACCTGACTTAGGAGGTGTGGGTCAGTCTTCACCATATTTTTGGGTGAAACAAAAACAAACCTCAGCAACACTAGCACCTTGGCCAAGTTCGTACTGGTTTTGTGGGGTGTTATTCCCACCAAGGAACAGAGATTGAGCCAATGAATAGCTTGCAATAGTAAATTTTAATCACAGGTGACCTTACCAATAATATAAACAAGTTACCTGGAAGCCTAGAACTGTATCCCTCCAGAAATCCTTTGCTTGAGACCAACAGCTTCAGTCCTACTTTAAAGGACTCCAGTCCAGTCCTTTACAACTTCAACTGCGACATCAAAGTGGCAGTATTCAGCACCCAGCTCTGAGCAGCTTTTTTTTCTTCACTTTTCTAGTGCTTTTCAGAAGCTTTCAGAACCCCCTATGCCAACAAGCATTTTATTTCTATGTTATCTATTCCTCCTGAGCCCATTTAGGCACCTAGAACAGTTGGACCCTGCAAACCAGAGCAGAGACTGACCAAACAGAGACAACTGCATCCATAAAGCAAGAGGAAGCTTTACGCTATGATCCATGGCTGGTTGTTTTAAGCTATTAATGTTCAATGGTTCCATGATTGAAGGGGCTTATTTTCCTTAATTTCAGGAAGGACATCGAGCAGCAGTTGGGCTCCCTGATCTTGGCAACAGACATCAACAGACAGAATGAGTTTTTGACCCGTCTGAAGTCTCACCTTGACAATCAGGATTTGAGGCTGGAGGATGCACAAGACAGACATTTTATGCTTCAGGTAACTTTAAATATTATTTTTCTACTATTGCATTTTTTTTAGTCGTTTTTCAAGTCACAGTATTTCCTAGTACACGTCAGAATAGCATACGATAGCGCGTCTGGACATCAGCATCTCGTTACCCATCACCACAAACACTTTGCTTGAGCCCCTTGGAATGTCAGGCAAGCGTAAGGTACCTCCAGTATTTCCTCATGCAATTTCCTTGAGTTAAAAAGCTGTGAACGAACACAGGAGAGTGTCAAATGCTGAGAAATTAAGATAAGCTATTAATTATTTCATTTCCAGACCACTGCGTCTCTTGCCAAGTAATGCTTTGATTGTATTTTCTCTTCTGGCAAACATCACGAGTGTTATTTCCTAGCCCTGCGCAGGAGAGCCCCCTTGTCAGTGTCCTTGCCAAGGCAGCCTGACATCAGGTGCCCATGTCCCCATCCTGTGATGGATGTTCAGATCCTGCCTCTGCAGAGACAGCTGTTGCCATGGCAGCGGGTGCTTCTCTCCTGGATCTGCCCAGCTAATGAGGAAACCATGCTTTATTTAAAAATCAAATAGATTCAAACTGGTTCTTCCAGCTAAGCTGCGGTCACTACCAGGCTTTTCAGAATAAACCTCTACATATTTAAAGCATTATTGTGATTAAAGTAGCTGCATATTTTCTTCTCTGGAGAAACGACATCAGTTTCACTCTTAAATACATGAAGGAGTTTAAGTGATTGTTATCATTAATAAAACAAACATCTCCATGTTATCGCTTTGTCGAGGTTACAGGGAGGGTGACAGTTGCAAGGGAAGAAGTGCTGATCTGGTAATTCTTTCCCCCTCCAGCAGCGTGGGAAACGTGGGAACCCCCTCGCCTGTCCTCCATCACACACGGTCTGCTGTCAGGTCCCTGCATGGACCGTGCAGGGCAGGGTGATGGGTTTATCCTATTTCTGGACAGATTAGGCAAGAAAGTTGCGCCAATGCCAGAGGCACAGGGATTACAGATCTCAACCGTGGCAAAAAGTTCCTTATGCACTTTCTTGAAGATAGGAACGAGGGCACGGACATGGTGAGATTTACTTATCTGGTGGATTAGTTGTGAATGAAAATATAAAAAAAAAAAAAGTCAAGAAATCTTTACTGATCAGGATAAATTAAAGGATGTTTGAACGGTCTGTTTGAATAGACAGTACCATTAGGGCTAATCAGAGAAAAAAGTGACTCGGAGACTTCCCTCCTGCAGTTCACATAGGTCTGAATTTACACAGGAAATATTTCTTCTGTTTTCCTCCCGGGTGCCAGACTGATTTCTGACCCCTGCCAGGCAAACTGCCTGTGTTCGGGCTGGGAAGGAATGAGGCACATGACATCTTGTTCCAAGGCAATAACGCAGACAGACCATTACACGGCTTACTTCTCTGAAGCAGTTACTTGATTTTAAAAACCTTTTGCCCTCTTGACTCCTTCCCGGGCAAAGCACTTAAAAGTACTAGTTAACTAAGTGAAACCAAGCCAGGGGCAGCACAGAGGGCCCTGTGCTTAGCTTTGTAAACAAAAATACGCAGACGTTAAGGCGAAGTGTAATTGAAGTGAGATGCAAGGTCGCTCACTGAGACCGCAGGGGAACGATGCCCAAATACACCAGCTTGGCTCTTCCCTTCCTTGTCATCCGCCGTGGATGCTGAGCCAGGCGGCCAGCAGGAGCCAGCCCGAGGCTTTTGTTGGCTTATTCCTTGCAAGGAATATCCAAAAGACTTTGCAGCCTTGGCATTTGGCCCTCCTCTTGTTCTCGCTACTGTAAAGCGGAGGGCTGAATGAAAGTTTTGTTAGCGGCTTAAATAAATGCTCTTTCCTCAAAAGGGTGAGTCTGAGGCTCCAAAAGGTGATCTTAACCCTTTCCTGCATTTCTGGGGAGGTCTGGGAGCTTCATGACTGGAGAAGAGAAGGCTCAGGGGAGACCTTATAGCAGCCTTCCAATATCTGAAGGGAGCCTACAGGAGAGCTGGAGAGGAACTCTTTGCCAGGAAGAGCAGTGACAGGACAAGGGGTAACGATTTTAAATTGGAAGAGGAGAGATTTAGATTAGATACCAGAAAGAAATTCTTTGCTGTGAGGGTGGTGAGACACTGGAAGAGGTTGCCCAGAGAAGCTGTGGCTGCCCCATCCCTGGAGGGGTTCAAGGCCAGGCTGGATGGGGCTTGGAGCAACCTGGTCTGGTGGGAGGTGTCCCTGCCCATGGCAGGGGGTTGGAACTGGATGATCTTTAAGGTCCCTTCCAACTCTAACCATTCTATGATTCTATGACTGCTGAAGCACTGCTAGGCAGGACCTCCATTTCTCACTGCTGCTTTTCTTCTTTGCTTCTTTCAGATTGCACTCAAGTGCGCTGACATTTGCAACCCTTGCCGGCTCTGGGACCTCAGCAAACAGTGGAGTGAACGGGTCTGCGAAGAGTTTTACCGGCAAGGTCAGCCCCTCAGCCCGCGGTCGGTCCCCTCTCACCTCAGCTTCTCAGGCTTTTTGTGTGTCCAGTAAGAGGTAGTGTTCAGCCGACCCAGTTTGCCTCGAAATCTCCCCCAGGAACAAGACATTCTGCCCCATTTGAAAAGTGGGAAAGGATAGAAGAACAGCAAGTGTTTTTTGCCCTCGCTGCTCCTGTAGCAGTGTCAGGAGGGAG
This sequence comes from Tringa tobata, assembly GCA_033628505.1. Taxonomy (NCBI): domain Eukaryota; kingdom Metazoa; phylum Chordata; class Aves; order Charadriiformes; family Scolopacidae; genus Tringa; species Tringa tobata. Next base: position 1,974,511 of record JAHREE010000490.1, read on the forward strand.
GGCTCTGCTCTATCCCAGCCCTTGAATTTGGTTAGAGAGCTCATGGGGCTGGAGCACCTCTGCTGTGAGGACAGGCTGAGAGAGTTGGGGTTGTTCAGCCTGGAGAAGAGAAGGCTCTGGGGAGACCTTAGAGCCCCTTCCAGTCCCTAAAGGGGCTCCAGGAGAGATGGGGAGGGACTCTTCATCAGGGAGTGGAGCAATAGGATGAGGGGTAACGGTTTTAAACTGAGAGAAGATTTAGATTAGATCTTAGGAAGAAATTCTTTCCTGTGAGGGTGGTGAGACACTGGAACAGGTTTCCCAGAGAAGCTGTGGCTGCCCCATCCCTGGAGGGGTTCAAGGCCAGGCTGGATGGGGCTTTGAGCAACCTGGTCTGGTGGGAGGTGTCCCTGCCCATGGCAGGGGGTTGGAACTGGATGATCTCTAAGGTCCCTTCCAACTCTAACCATTCTATGATTCTATGTGATTCTCCAATAACCCTCCAATCACCCTTAGCTCTTCTGAGCTGGAACGGCTCCACGGTGACACCGCTCCAAAATCCCACCACTGCCCACTGCATTTTATCTCGCTTTTCACGCTCCTGCTACGACTCTGCTGGGAGCCTTACCCTCGCTGTTTCCCAAATATGACACGTTCTTCTGTGCAGAAACGCGGAGAAAGGGTTCAAACGCGGTTCCCAGCACGCTGAGCTCTTCTAATGCTGTTGAAAGGGCCAAAGCAGGCGAGCCAAAGCTCAGCCAGGACCTATTGCAAGTGTTTTCAAACCCCTGCAGAGAGTGCAGTCAGGCAGGGCTTTTTTTTTTTTTTTTTTTTTAAGCACAGTAATTACACCATTTGGCTCTATCTGCATAGGCAAGGTCACGCTGTGCTACAGCGCAGGGTGCAGCAGAGTTTAATCACTGTTAAATTCTTTGTTCGGAGCATCCTGAGAGCTGAAGGCAAGTGGTACAAACGCTGGAAGAGCGCACGGAGAAAGGTCTCAGTTCATTTAAAATTCTGCACTATGAAGTTAAGCCACGTTCGAGCTGGTACCTTCATGCAATTAGTCTATACCAAGGACAAATAGGTCAGCAAGTTAATTTTCAGCCGGTTTCAGCTGAAGCTGGTGAAATGTCTTTGACTTTGATGCTTTTGAAGTGACGTAAGCAGCTTGCTGGTTGCAGCTTTGTGTAGTCAGATGTACAGTCAAGGCATAACCAACATCCAGCTCATGAGAGCAGGGCCCCAGTCGGGGGATATCTCACCTTTAGCGTATCGAGGGACCGTGCTGAGAAAGACAGCACTCAGCCTTTATAATCGTAAGCTTTTTCCCCCATGACCCAAGATTTATTAGAATAACATCTAAAATACACCTCCGGAAGGGGACGCCGGAGCCTGTGAGACCACTTAGAAGTGTAACAGGGAGAGAAAGAGCATTTCATGTGGGAGAATTTAGAGAAACTGTGGTCTGGCTGGCACTGGTGGCTGCATAATCCTGGTAAGTGATACAAACCCCGGTATTATTTAGATACTTAGTTATCTTAGTTATTTAGATATTTAGTTATTACTTTAAAATGTTGTTGCAGACCTCATTATCCCCTTATGCACAAAGCTGGGGCTTGAAGGTACTTTTTTTGGTTTGTTTAACATTTGAACACCATAGTTTTGATTTTTAGCTATAGACGAAGCCTATAATAATAGCACTAATAGCACAATTAGTGCCTTGTTTAATCTCCCTTCTGGAATGCATCCAAAGTTTTAACGGGTTTTTTTTGCATCAAACATTTCTAATAGACACTCAGGTCCTAACATCCCAGTCACCTGGTGCATCTACACTTCTTCTATCAGCAAATAAAATAAACAACTCAGGTACCTTTCAGGGAGCACCTGATGCCTAAAGCAGCTCCTAACACAAGCCTTTCCTAGGAAAATACTTTCGCTTGTTCTCAGATGTTTTAAAAGTCAATTAGGAACACAAGGTAAGGAACGCAACTTGATTTGATTATATAAAACCTGGAACTGGCAAGAAACAAGTTTCAAGAAAATGGCTAATGTTTAAGCAACGTTAATGATTGGTTTCTCTGGTGAGTTTTTAAAATTGCTTGGAAGGTTTTTCCCTAGCCTGAAAAGGTCTTAGCAACTAATTCACGCAGTAACTTTTGTAGCAACTTGAAACGTAAGAAAAGTGACCAGGATTTAGGTTTTTACCCTGCAAAGGAAGATCTTATTTTTGCCAATTAAATGACTTGTTAAAGACAAGAAGATGTTGATACACTTCAGGCCAGACAGGTCAAGCATTTTGAACCCAGAATACCTCTAGAGGGGGCATCACTGGAGTTACACACTCTTTTATTCAGTCAAAAATTTTTGGAGGGGGTAGAGAAGAGGTCAGTTGGACTGCACCTTTGGAAATGTGACAAACTGATATTTTGTCTCGGTTTTGCCAAATTGTTCCTTTTGTTTGTGAAGCTAAGAATGTTTCCCCGATGTTCTCTTTATATCTAATTAAAAGTGAAAATATTCCCCTCGCATTTAAGAAGAAATGTCATCCTGCAGAGAGAGGAAAAGCAAGGCTTTAAAATGCA
>JAHREE010000490.1:1986866-2010087 GCA_033628505.1 Tringa tobata
AACTTCCTTTAAGCTTCCATCATTTCAATGAGATCGTGTTTTCAGACACTACTGCATCGTACCAAAGTGATTGCTCTCCTCTCCCTGGCCCCAGAAAAAATAATTGCATTTGGGTAAAAAGCACAGTGTTGTTGTAAACCCCCAGCACATCAAATCTGTGTTTTTCAAAAGAACTAGCAGGTAGCGACCATATAATCACGTTTGGACATGAATTTTTTGGAGAGGCCAACAAGAAAGAGCTATTTAAGCTGGTGTTTGAGAAAGATAATGATTACTCATAGAAGTGTATAAGGGAGATAGAGAATTTTTCTCAATTACAGCAAATATTGGCTTGATAAGACAAAGGGTTATGCTCGTAAGTTGACTAATATGTTTAAAGGAAAATAAAAAGCTTAAGTTTTAGTGAAAGGTGTTCTACTCTACTAATTCATTGGACACGTATCTTCAGAGAAAGAAACTGAATCATAGAATCACCATAGAATGGTTCGGGTTGGAAGGGACCTTAAAGATCACCCAGTTCCAACCCCCTGCCATGGGCAGGGACACCTCCCACCAGACCAGGTTGCTCAAAGCCCCTTCCAGCCTTCACCTGGAACCCCGGTGAAGTAGGAAGGTGGAAATCACCATCCCGAGAACGATGTTTTTCTCCTCCTCTACTGATTTGTAAGCTGTAAGCAGTGGAAAGCATTTTCTTTCTCCCTCTTCTAAATGCGACTCACGTAGTAGAAGTACCACAACAAGCAAAGACAGAGAGTTGTAGTAGAATACAATTATTTCTAACTACAGGACATAAATGTCTTTTTTAACCACCTGATGGGGGGGAGGAGCAGGAGCATCACCACTTTGCAGCTTTTTAGCTGTATCTTTCCTTCTCTTGACAGATTTAGGACAATTATTAGAACATTACACAAGCAGTGTAATGTGCTGCTTAGAAGCACTTAAGTACATACAAGAGCGTATAATTTCCCCCGTTTTGTCTTTTTACTAAGAAATGGAAGCCATTTTCCATCTAGTTCCAAGATTATTATTTTTTTTGAAGTGTTCTGAAGTTTAGTTAAACAAACCCGGTTTCTAGCAGCATAAAAAGCTCTTGACAGCTACGTTGTTGAGATGTTTCTGAGGAGCTTCCAGAAAATAGGTCCAACAGAAAAGCTTTAGGTACACATCAAGTTCCAACTGCAATAAAACCAAGACTTATTCTGTAATTAGAGCTTACAGCATCCATTACAAGTCTGCTCTTACCCACTTAAAACTTCCCAACTTTGAAAAAACTGTTAAAAGGAAGAGGTTGTGGGGTTTTTTGGTGCACTGAGCATCCTTGCTAGATTTCACATGCCCTTGTCTAAATGAAGCAATGCTTGAAATAGGTTCAGGGCAGCTCCAGAAACGCTTCTGTACTTGTGAAGCCAAAGCCATTACACCAAGTTTGGGTCTGGGCCAGTTTTGCCTTGGGTGCTCTAGACAAAAGCGCCCTGAAAAGTTCGGCTCTGGAGGCCAGATGTCCTGGGGTCTGTAATGCAAAATGTTACCCTTTGATTTCCTGTAGAACCCAAACCGTTCTGTGTAGACAACAGAGATTTCTGATGTGTCAGCCCTATTGGCCCCTTTACAGAAAAGCCCTGTAAATCATTTTTCTTTCTTATTGGGCCAGTGCAGCTAAAAGATACTGAAGTTTTAAAACAGCTAAGCTTTTCGTATAAGGAAAGAAGCAGAAACTGCTAAAAGCAGGAGCTTAAACCGCTTTTATGCCCCACAAATACAATTCATTTGATTGAAACCTTGTTTCTTTTAATGTGGATGTCATACCATCAGATGCCAATTCTATCTAGATAACAATAACAACAATAACAATAAAAGAAAGTAGTGATAAATGAAACTTTTAGGCTGGTTAAAATAATGCACATGTATGCATTTTTCTTAAGTAAAAGTTTTATCTACCTTTGGGTTTTTAAATGGTCTATGTTCCAGGGGAAAAAAGGACTATTGAAAATGTGTACCTTTGAAACACAGAAACAGTGAGAGGAGCAGCTCAGATTAAGTAGAGTCTATGGAGGGAAGAAACCCACCTGATCTGCAGTTGTGTGTAACCTAATCTACAACACGGGCCAATTATTTTTGTATAAACTATTGGTTTCCATGGGAAAAAAAAAAAAAAAATAATCCATCTCCCTGCCTGATCAGTGAGAAGGCTGCTGCTGCAGTAAAGGAGATAAACCCCTTTTCACACTGCATAGCTCTCTCACCAGCTTTTCCAATCTGTGGTTGAAGTCTTTTATTAAAAGTGTCCAACAAAACAGAGGGAACACACACCAGCCCTCCCAAATGGGCTCTCCTCAGAAAGGAGAAACACTCAAAGTAGTTAAAAATTTATTTTTGGATATTAATCAGGGTACCAGCCGCACGTTATAGCCTTATATTTTAAGTCACTCCGTTGAGCTGTCCATAAAGCACTCCCATTCCCCTCCTGATGCCACCATACACCTACAAATGGCCCACAAAAAAAAGAAATAATAAAAAAATAAAAATCAATACTTAAATTTGAATTAAGATCCTGCAAATCAAAAAAAAAAAAAAGCCACCCCAAAACACAAACCCAAGGCAAGCTCATGCCATGAATACGTATCCAAATCACTTTGATTGGTGCAAACTGTTATTCTGTTATTTGTTTCTATAATCCATCTGATATTTTAGGTACATAAACTTTAAGTGCAGAGCATAAGCTTGACTTGGATGTAAAATATATTCTGCTTATCTTTGAATTCAAGATTGTATATGTCATGTTTATTGTAAAGCATTTTATATATACATATTCACATATCTTATACAACTCTACGGGCCAAACACTGGTCCCACCAACTTCACTGGGACCAAGAATCAGCCCCCCATATGTGCGTATATATGCCATATGCATCATTCTGAAAGGAAGCACTAGATTGTGTGAAAATGCTGTGACTGCTATGCAGTGATGCCAAGAGACTTAACTGTATCTTTTTTAACATACTGCTGTAAGTATTCATCATGTCAAAGAATGACAACTAATAAAAAAATTAAAAAAAAAATAAAAATGAATGAAGTGTCCAAAGTTCTTTGGTAGAGATGGTTGATTGAAAGCATCTCCTTAGTTTGCAGAAGACATTCTGGTTTGACAGGGCAGCAGAAGTCCTGCTGCATCCATCCACCCACGGCCTCTCCTTCCCACCAACAAAAGAATCGCTTTCCCAGGGCACTGTCTCTGAGAAGAACTTCTCTCTTGCCCTTAGGAATTTAAATGGAGTTACCAGCAAGACAAGTCTTTCCATATCTTTCTCCTAAGCATACAGAGTAGAAGGATTTTCAAACCCCAGGGAAAATATTTCCATATTTAAGTATTTAAAGAATGTCTTTTACTACTGTTTCCATTCCAGTAAGTAGTTCTCATTAATATCATCAGTAAGTTTTAATATCAGTTTTCTTATTATTGGTCGCAGAACGTGTTATATATGTATACGATATGTGCAACATGACAGGCTTGTGAAGTTTAATTGAAAATACAGAAAGTATTGACATTCTACACTGAAGAGTATTTCTGAGTGAAGAGTCGTCCCTGCAGTGGCAAATGTCCATTTGACTGGTGGCAAATGTCCATTTGGCTGTTGGACATTTGCCACTGCAGGGACAACTCTTCTTGACTTCGATACATTTCTAGAGCCAGAATTTACTTGTACTTTGAAGTCTTCAGTAACAGCACTCACAATAGTTTGTGCAGCACAAATGCCACAAGTGAACTGAATAGAGGCATCAGTGTTATTTTAGCCAATATTTTATATTTACTTTCTTAAAATAAAATAAAAAAACCTGACCTTTTAGAATCAGAAAGCGGTTTTGTGTTTCCCCAGATGGAAGCTGAAGTGCAGAATGGATTCTAGAATGAAGCCCCTTAAAGGCGGTTTAATATATGGATGGAGTTCTGGAGAGCAGCTCTGAGGAAAAAGACCTGGGTCCTGGTGGACGACAGGATGACCATGAGGCAGCAATGTGCCCCTGTGGCCAAGAAGGCCAATGGCATCCTGGGGTGCATCAGGAAGAGTGTGACCAGCAGGTCCAGGGAGGTCATCCTCCCCCTCTGCTCTGCCCTGGGGAGGCCCCATCTGGAGTCCTGTGTCCAATTCTGGGCTCCCCAGTTCAAGAAGGACAGGGAACTGCTGCAGAAGGTACAGCAGAGGGCTACAAAGATGATTAAGGGGCCTAAAGCATCTCTCTTACAAGGAGAAGCTGAGGGACTTGGGTCTTTTTAGTCTGGAGAAGAGAAGACTGAGGGGGGATCTGATCAATGCCTATAAATACTGAAAGGGTGGGTGTCAGGAGGATGGGGCCAGTCTTTTTTCAGTGGTGCCCAGGGACAGGACAAGAGGAAACGGGCACAAACTTGAACATAGGAAGTTCCATCTCAACATGAGGAGGAACTTCTTTCCTTTGAGCGTGGCAGAGCCCTGGAACAGGCTGCCCAGAGAGGTGGTAGAGGATCCTTCTCTGGAGATGTTCAAAACCTGCTTGGACACGTTCCTGTGTAACCTGCTCTAGGTGGACCTGCTTTGGCAGAGGGGTTGGATTAGAGGATCTCCAGAGGTCCCTTCCAACCCCATAGCATTCTGTGATTCTCTGAAGTTGTGATGGTTTCTCCAGGAGAAGTTTTACATAGTCAGCATTGGAAAACCACTCACAATTTTCCGCAAGGGATTTAGCAGCGTTATTTTGAAGAATAGCTAAGTTCAGTACACCTGAAAGGAGGTTGCAGAGAGGTGGGGGTTGGCCTCTTTGCCCAAGGGAATAATGACAGGACCAGAGGAAATGGTCTGAAGTTGGGGCAGGGGAGGTTTAGATTAGATATTAGGAAGAATTACTTTACTGAGAGGGTGGTCAGGCACTGGAACAGCCTGCCCAGGGAGGTGGTGGAGTCGCCATCCCTGGAGGTATTTAAGAAACGTGTAGACATGGCTCTTCAGGGCACGCTCTAGTGCCCAAGATTATTGGGGTGTGGTGGGGTGTTGTGTGTGGTGGTGTTGGTGGATGCTTTTTTTGTGTGTTGTTTGTTTTGTGTTTGGTTGTCTGTTTGTGTGGTTTTGGTTTTTTGTGGGTTTGTTGTTTTTTTTCTTTTTTATGTGGTTGGACTCGATGATCTCAGAGGTCCCTTCCAACCGTGGAGATTCTGTGATCTTACTCTGCCCAGGCCCTGTCTGCATGGAAGCTGATGTCTAAAAGTTCAAAACAAATAATGCAGACTGGCACATTGAAATGAATCACTGAACTTCACAGCAAAAGAGAAATAATATGGTGATTCTTTTGTCCTGGCCAAAGACTTCACTGTGGTTTAAAGCTCAAGTGGAGAATCTGAGAAACAGGAGTATTCATTAAGAAAAGAAGCAGTATGACAAACAACTGTTTAGGTGACAGACACTCCTTTCCCCTGAAGGTGAGGATGGGCATGGTCTCTGCAATGTCCAACACAGCCCAGTCCTCTCCAGGCCAATGTGGGTGTAGTTACAGAATATGCTGGTTTTAGCAACAAGGCAGGTTGATGGTGTTCCCACCCGTGCAGCTCTTGATCTTTCAGTGACATTTTGTACAGCACAGTCTCAAATGGCTATTTAGGGACAGACAGAAAATGAACCATGGGACAGAGAGGAAAGGGCTTAAGTTGGCTCTGCCACTAAAACCAGTGGATCACCTTGCTATACCCTGGGCTAGTTTGGGTCTCGGGCAGAGTTATACTAAACATCATGCAACAGCTCCATCCTAAATTGAATTTTGCTACCAGCAGCACCACTTCCTAAAAACTGCCCTGGGTGTCCACATGGGGCCACACAGACTTAAACACACAAGGAAGTGAGTGTCACACCAGCAAATAAATTTCATGTCAGACCATTTTATGGTAACACACTTTAGGGAGAAGAGTTGAATCCTACACAGCTCTATTGTACTAGATTAGGAAGGGGACCTGGATGTCATAAGGAGCTGTAACTAAAATGGAGTATTAGAATTCATACAAACGGGGATAAAGAGTTGTACTATTCTCTCCATCTCTCCCACCACCCAGAGATAAACTATGCCATAATTTTCATACTAATCACCCCTCGCTAGAAAGTGCAAGTACAAAAGTGGGAAGTGCAATAAAGGGTGGCAAGAAGCCATTTGAATCACATACACAACAAAAAAAAACAAACGAGAAAGAAGAGACAGGGGAAAAAAAGACTGTCGCTTCATTAGTACCACCTATAAAAAAATAAGCATTTGGGCAGATTGAGAGCTTTTGTTTTCCCTGAATCAAAACACAGGTAAAACAAGAAAACACTAACCTTCAACCACAAGGCAAAACTTAAAAGAAGATCAAACATTTATATGAACAAAAAGAAAATTCTCTGTTACAAACAAATATTATTAAAACCATAATCTTGGAGAAAACACACTTTAAGACTTAAGCCAACCTTTTGTTTAGAATGACACTTTCATTACCTACTCATGCAGGTCAGCAGCTGTTATGTTCCAAATCCAGAGTTCTCATTCATATGTGCAGAGGAATCCTCCGAGCTTAGCTCATACATAAGCATATTTATGAAAATACATAGCTACCAAAAAGAAAACCTCTAACACAGGCAGTTGATGCCCAGCCTCATTTCTATAACAGGACCTACCAACATCTGGAGACAAACTCAGAGCTTCAGGCAACCAAAATCCAAAGAAAATAGGAAGTTCCGAAACGTATGGTAGATTCAGAGACAGATTCAACAAAAAAGATAAAATATTGTCCCAAAGACCACTCTTTTATATCTTTCATATTTTGCATTGGATAAATATATGTCAATCCAATCTTTAGAGGGAGGAGAAAAAAATAATATATTAGTATCATCATCTGAGAGACCAAAACACAAGTGGAATTACTTTGTGTAGGTATCATAGAAGGCAGCGGCAACATCCCAAAGTACTTGTCTTATACATGGAACCTCATCCCAGCAAAACAGTATATTTTAAACAATTTCCCCTCAATGCAGCAAAAAAAAAAAAAAAAAAGCCAATACCACCAGTTCTACCATTACTGCAAGAAACATTCAGGAGTGGCCCTTTGCACTATGTGGTTTTATCAGCACTAAGTGCACTATATGCACTTTTGTCAGAACTAAGGCCTAATGAAGACGCACACACACACGTGTGCCACCTGCCCTGACTCCTGTATTAAAGGGAAACCTTCCTCAACAATACTGCTACCTGAAGACCACCTGTATAAAGACAGACATTAAATAAATTAAGAAACATAATTAAGTCAGTCAGTGGTGAAGTTGGATGTGTACTTCAGCTACTCAAAATAGCTAACCGACATCAGCACATTGTATGCTTTAGGGGCACGACAGACAGTGCATACTGAGGTTTTAACATAGCAAATATACTTCCTACATTTAGCTTCCTGGTAGATACAAAGATAATACACACAAAAATTATATTACCTGAAGGTATGAGTGGACTGAAGTGAAGAAACCTGGAGAAGCTGCACAGTCTGCTTCCTTCTGCAGTCGACCCTCAATTCCTCTGTGCTGGCTGTGTCAGGAGTCCCATCTGGAGGGGATTAGAACTGATTAGCAAGCCCCCAGTTTCACCTTTCTTAGATCTCTTGCCCCCCGTGCACACCTGGTCAGCCTCTCAAAGACACCAACTAATCAGAAGCAAGACCAAAATAATTTACTTTGGGGAAGTATGGTATTTATTATGTTCCCAATCATATGTTATCTCCTTTAAAGAGTGGAGCGACATCCCTCTTGCCCCCCAAAAGAAAGTGAGAATTCTTCCTTTTCTAAAATGCTCCGGATTAGGCTGGAAGAGAGAAAGGTTGGAGACTGCAGAGTATTTTGTGCAGGAGAGCCACGGCAAGAAGCTCACAGCTCACCTGGAGAATGCAGCAAGTAAATAAAATTCTGTCCTTTGCTTTGCTGTCCCCTGGACGTGAGAGGGACCCGAGAGACTTTGCTGCGACTTAGAAAGGTACTGAGTTAAGTAGAAGCAAAAGCAAGTGCTCACATGCAAGGGCACAACAGGCAGAGTTACTTCCAACCCCCTTCTTATTTTCTATCTTTCTTGGTCATTTCTGAGTTCTGCCTAGTTAAAACTACGGAGGTTTTATTGTAATAAAACCTGGCTTTTTGATTTCAAAGAGAAACATTTTCCTGAGGCTCAGGTCAGCTTCAATTCTTGTCACACTTCTAATTAAGCACATTTTACAACAGTATGAAACCTAATTATTTTTTTTTTTTAGGAGACTATTGGATACATTTCAGTTCCCCAGTTCGAAGGATTCACAGTTAAAAATCTTACCATCAATATTTGCTGAGGAAGGAGTGAAGGAAAAGCAGCTGGACTTCAGCTGTTTTTTTGCCAAATCCTCCATCTGCCTGAGACCCAAACGAATCACAATAAAACCTCGCGTCACCAACAGCCTTCATTTCCTTTCTGAACAGTTCCACTACTGAGGAACTACAAGTTCCACGATGTGTTTGCAGGCTTTGACATATAAACCGCTAACAAAACGAGCTGGCATTTCAACTGTTACCACTCAACAGTCCCGTTAGAGATGAAATGCCAGTGAAAGGTGGAATTCATTTACTCGCAGCGCGGTTACACTTCGACCACTCTAGTTCTAGACCAGGTGTCCCCAAGGGACACCAACACTGCTCCTACCACCAGCCCTCACAATAGAAATAAGGTAGTAACAGATTGATGTCGCTTCAAAGCTCAAGAAGAAAACCACCACAGGTCCTGCAGAGAGCTAGATGTGAAAGGAGAGCATTTACTTTAATGATAAACTAGCTAAACTTCTACAGTTTTGTGGAAAAAAAAGTGAACTGATCAGCTCTAAGAAGTACCTTAAAAGAAATTCTACAATTTGCTGGGTTTTGGGGGGAAAGAGTTTACTCCTTCACTGATCCCACTGCAGTTCTTCCTTTCTGGTACCTCAGTGTCGTTAATTTAAAGGGAGAGATTCCACCCTCACTCTTGAGTTATTTGACAGCTTCAAGTTTTGCCTGTGGGCGTTATATTACTCCCGGCCACATTCTATCTTATATAATAATGCAGATGTCGCTTTTCAGCTGGCACAGCACATCCACAAACTCAACTTTTACTGAGATCCGTGATAGCACAGAGTCTCTTCTTAAAGCTTGAATATCTGCAAGTAGTTTGCACCTTCAAGGGTAGCATAGGCTGCTCCTGCTGTGAAACCAAAAAGTACTTTCGAAATGTAGAAGGTATAAATATCTTTAGGAAGAGGTGATCTCTTTGCAAGACAAGACATGATAAATGCGCTAGAAAAATAAACATGCTTCAAAACTTCTCTGCAGAAAATAACGTAAGGGAGACAGAAGGAAGGCACCATTGTCAAAAGGTAACTCAGATAAGAAAAATTTCATAGAAATCTCACCTGATTCATAAATCCAAGACCTGAACTTTTACATCTAATAGGCCTTGATGACCTGGATATCAGAAACCATAGGAGGCCTTTGCGTCTTTGCTTCACTCCATAGTTGATTCACTGCAGAACTGGCTTTGGGTTCTGCTACAGAGAAGAAATAAGTGTCACCACTTCCTCCTGTGGATGCCGTGCTCATCATTGAAACACACTCTCATTTAAATTATTCAAATTATTTTAGTTTTCACTTCCTGCTACTGGTTAGCATTATGTTTCTCTTTGTCAGAGAAAGTGGCTTTTAGTACCTCTTTTTTTTCTTTCCCCCTCTTCATGCATCCAGACAAATCAGGTCATTGAAAACAGATTTTCCATTTCTGAAAGAATACAGTAGCAAAACCTATAAACTTGAACAAAACTCTGTTCGAGTTTTCCAATGGACTGTACTAGAATATTCTCTCTTTTTGAAGACCTAACATACTATGGCGTTATCGTTATGGCTTCGTGCCATCATTCCCATCTTCATTATTTCTCACAATGCAATTTCTGTTTTTAATGATCCACAAATTTTATCACTTATTTCATGAATAAAAATATGAATCTGCATTAACCTAGAACCATTCCCTATAACCTTAGTAGAAATACTTCCTTTCATTGATTACTATTATCTCCTAGTTAATCAGTTCTACATCCATTTAACATGTGCTTTTTTTGGATAATATGAGTGTTATATTTTAATTGACGCTATTCTATTACAGCTATTTTTGTCAAAGATTATTTAAAAGTTCTGCTTGCCAATAGAGTCACGCAAGCACTCCTGTTACCTAAGTATTTCAAAATAGACAATAGGATCCCATCACACAGGTTTTTTGCCTAGAACGGATACGTGCTAATTCACATACAGTCACCCAGTTTACCCCACTTTTCTTAAAAAGAAAACTTAGATGTCACAATAATTTTCTGAATTTCTGTATTACTTTGAGGTTTATTCAAAGTGAACATTAAAGGCCAGATATGTTCTTCTGCCAGCTTCTTTACAACTTGCAGATTCAAATCCTTTAACCATGCTCAGTTTAAAGATTTTTTTTCTAGCAAGCAGACTTCAAGTTATTCCTCCATTAAAGGATTACTTTAGTAGTAATTAATGATCCTGATTTTTTTGAAGTAATTTTCAGTTTTCCTAAAATCTATCCAATCTGTGAGACTTTGATTTTTGTTTAAGCAACAGAACGGCAACAACTTCCAAATGAAAGTGCCAGTGACCATTCCCAGATGTGATGTTCATGATCTTCAACTTGTATCAGGTCGACTATTGACAATTATTGTGCTCAGTCAAGGTCTGGACACACTATTTCATTACAAGCTACTGGGTCTTTCCTGTAAGGGACACCCCTGCATGCTGGAGACCGAGAAAGGACTTCGTCCCACCATCAAGCTGCAACCTCCTTCATCCAGGGCTTTTATTCCCCTAGAGAGGGAGGGAAAAGAGGAGCACAGGGGGAAAAAAAGGTTGCCTGTGAGTTTGTACAGATGTGTAGAAATAGCACAAGTTTCTATGGGTTCCCCAGGCAACTACCAGCTTAGAGAACTGTTAACGTGCTCTTCTCCTAGCAACAGCACCAAGAGCCTACAAAGCATGAAGCGGTTTCTCCTGAATTCTGTTTATTTAGTTTACCATATGTTAATGTTTCTCTCTTTTATTTGTGACCTCAAAAGTCTAACTCAACATCACAAACCACAATCTAGGTTAGAGAGTAGTTTATTTGGTAGAGATTAGTCTCACCAGCAGCCTCACTGTTCTAACATCCTAAATACAAAGTATGTTCTTCAAATCTTAAAGAAAAGGCTATGCCACTACTGAGGAAAAATAAAGAGACTGAAGAGTTACTAGAAGTTTTGAAAAAAAAAAGACCCTGCAGAAACATAACAAGTAAAACCTTAATATAATGCTTATACACTCAGACAGTGCATATGAGAGGAACAGAAGACCTAAGAAGCAAACACAACCAAATGAAAAACATTTGAGTGGTCAAATGGGCAGATAAGGAACAGGGGTTCTTGATAAAACCCACATTACACCTGAGTCAAATCAAAGCACTACTTCAAACTAGCTATTTTTACTATCACTACAAAATACCAACTTTCAAATTACTTTCCCACTGTACTTGCTGGTAAGGCAGCTCCTACCTCCACAAAATCAAAAACAAGAACATGGAGCTTGACCTCTATTCAGAAACACTTCCTCACAAGCAAGGAAAGAGCGTAACAAAACCAGCCCAGCTTATCAAGCCCACCCCAGTAGATGACAGTCAAACATGGAGTAGAAGTCAAGCAACACACCTACTAGAAAAAGCGTAATGGAAAAAGATGACTAAAATACCAGCCAGGCAAAATTAAGTAAGAAACAACAGAATACACATACATACAAGAAAAGGAGTGTTCTAAAGGACAAAAACCCATTCACTTCAGCAGAAGAACACACAACCAGCCTCACTGATGCATAACTTTTAACACAGATTCTGACAGCTCTCACTATCAAAACCCAAGACAAATGCTCACAGGCTGTAAACTATAAGGTGACAATGCACCAAACAACTGTAAGGCAACAATAACACGTGAGGAATCTAAAACTTAAGCTTACTTTGGATTTCTTCCTGCTCTTCCTTTATACCAGCAGCTGCTGCTCAGTAGCAACTGCCTCCCAGCAAATACAGCATAAGAACAAAAAAGTAAAACAGAGAAGAGGGATCAATCAATCTAGTTTAACTTTCCCCATTAAGTAAAATGCAGAATACTAAAGAGGTAGCAAAGACGGCAGGAAGGGAGATCTTAAATGTACAAGTTCTCCACAGTTCAAGGCGATACGATGGGTAAAATAATCCTCCTTTAAAATATGTAGCTTTAGTTCCACTCTGGCAACTCTGCTCTAGTCGATAGCTACGCAGGAGCGGTGCTGAAGGCTAAACCTTGCCCAAGCAGAATTTACTCAGCCTTATGAATGCACCTAAACACGCTCAAGAAATTGTGTACATAAAATCATAGAATGGTTCGGGTTGGAAGGGACCTTAAAGATCATCCAGTTCCAATCCCCCTGCCCTGGGCAGGGACACCTCCCACCAGACCAGGTTGCTCCAAGCCCCATCCAGCCTGGCCTTGAACCCCTCCAGGGATGGGGCAGCCACAGCTTCTCTGGGAAACCTGTTCCAGTGTCTCACCACCCTCACAGGAAAGAATTTCTTCCTAATATCTAATCTGTGAAGAGCAAAATGCGTACACTTCCAGGACTATAATCTTCCACCTGAAAGAAAAATCTGAATTTTTATGCCAGACAGTCACTTTGACTTTTGCTCAGTAAGTAGCATCATATTTTCGCTTGTATAATCTAAAAGTTTGGGGGTTTGCTTTTGTTTTCCACACAAATCCCTGCAATTCCATGGCAATGCTCATTATGTGTGTACTGCACCACAGACAGACATTTTTTCCAATAGGTGTTTTATGTGGGATATGAGAGGATATTTCTTCAGGAAAAGCTTACTGCCAGGTGAAGCTCTTCTCCAGCTCACCACATAAAATTTTCTCTCTGTTCTCCTAGATGTTAGATGGTTAGGAAAATTAAGTAGCAGATTTATTTTGCTAATAAGAGAATAAATTAGCCTGGTGTTGGCTTTTTACTAAGCCAAATACACATAAATACATATAACACCAGTAACTCAGAAGCACGTACCTCTACAGTTTAGTAAATACCACTAAAAAAGATAAAAATATAAAGGGATTAAAATTCTGCTGTTAGACAAAGCAAAATTACTTTTAAATTTAATATTGGCAGCATAGATCTGATATAACAGTGCTCTCTGGTGGTTAAACACATGCAGTTCATCTGCAGAACGGCTCAGCCTTTTACATGGATTATTTTTGAAGTTTTCAAATGTATTTTATTCTAAGACATTTTTTGCTGATGAGGGGTTTGGGGCAACCAAGGGGTGCCTACTCCAGCCCCGCACACTGTGCCGCCACCTCTCTAAAGAGGGAATTTAGGCTCCTGCTTTTGGTTCTCTGACCCATTGAAATGAAATGCTTACATTAGGCTTAAAAGGTGTGAACACTTCCATCCCAGAAACAATCAAAACCAGAGTCTAAACACTGCCGCTCACATACATAAATAATCTGGTTTTAAAGTC
Source organism: Tringa tobata (assembly GCA_033628505.1). Lineage (NCBI taxonomy): Eukaryota > Metazoa > Chordata > Aves > Charadriiformes > Scolopacidae > Tringa > Tringa tobata. Next base: position 2,000,469 of record JAHREE010000490.1, read on the forward strand.
TGCTTCAGCTCTCCAGGCAAAGAGCCTGAATGAAAAAAAAAATGTAAGCAGGAATTAAAATGTAAAGAGGACTAGAAACAGAGGTGGAACAAAAGCACCACATCGTTTTTCTTTCAACATGCACAAAAAATAATCAAATTCCCGTTGCAGAAGGAGATCCTGCTGACAGGATTATTGGGGAAAATAATGAATCTCAAAAGAAGGGCCTTTTGATTATTATAATTGCTTATTAGAACTAATGCTCTAAACAAAGAATACCATGGAAACTAACGTCTAGCACAATCAAAAATCCCTCTGCTAATTAGCTCAATAATAGCTAGATAAAACAGAGTAAAGTTATGATATTGCAAATGAAACTACTATTCTAATCTCCAAGTACAAAACATACTTAAAAGGACAGTGTAGAGAGGTTGGTGCTGGTCTCTTCTCCCAGGTAATTAGTGATAGAACAAGAGGGAATGGCTTCAAGCTACAATGGGGTAGGTTTAGACTGAACATTAGGAAAGAGTTTTTCACAGAAAGAGTGGTCAGACACTGGAATAGGCTGCCCAGGGAGGTGGTTGAGTCACCATCCCTGGATGTGTTTAAGAGTTGTTTAGATGTGGTGCTGGGGGATATGGTGTAGGGGAGGACTTTGTAGAGTAGGGTTGATGGTTGGACTCGATGATCCCAAGGGTCTTTTCCAACCTGAATGATTCTATGATTTTATGGCGTTAAATGTAAAGAAAAAGACCTCTCCAGCAACACACAATGTTTTAGAACCTTAACTTTTTGCTAGGATGGCAAGGTCAAACATCTCCTGTAGATGCTTCCACATATGAGGAAAGGACGAGGCGTAATGGTTTTAAATTGAAAGAGGGGAGATTTAGATTAGATACAAGAAAGAAATTCTTTCCTGTGAGGGTGGTGAGACACTGGAAGAGGTTGCCCAGAGAAGCTGTGGCTGCCCCATCCCTGGAGGGGTTCAAGGCCAGGCTGGATGGGGCTTGGAGCAACCTGGTCTGGTGGGAGGTGTCCCTGCCCATGGCAGGGGGTTGGAACTGGTTGATCTTTAAAGTCCCTTCCAACCTGAAGCAGTATTTTGAAAAATAATGAAAAATTTCCCTCTTTATACACTAGTGATTTTTAATAGCTATCCTATTCCTTCTAGTTAAGCTACACGCTTCCCGCCCAAATCTTCGAAATGAAATTGGACAATTTAAAGCACACTGAGCATCTCTGACAGAACCTCCCATATCCTACTGTGGAATTTATTTACTTCCAGTTTCTTGGAGACAGAACTACGTTTGTTAATCACGACTTGCTGACAAACCGAATGCTTCAATTGTGCTTTCTTGTAATAGCCCCTCTCTTATTCTTCTAACCTATTTCTTTTACCCCCTGAGGATTAATATTCTCTCTTAATAATCCTTACACCTTGAAAAGAGGAAAAATCTTGAAGGAGGTAGTGACCAAGAGAGTCTGACTCTACCAGCAGAGGAAGAAATATTGAGACAAGAGAGGCTGGTGATACATCTGAATGGAACAGAACTGCAATATATGAATTATACAAAATGTATGATGCCGCATACAAGCAGTAAGGCAAGAAAGGGAAAAAAGTGAGTACATTTATTGAAGAAACACACAATAGCTTCACTTTTAAGTTATGTAATTTAACATAAGTACTGCAAATATATAGCCAAATAAACAGCATATATCCACCTTGCATAGATTTTATCCTCAAACAAAGATTTTCAAAACAATTTTGCAAGGAAAAATTAACAAAAGTATAAGCTGTGAAATGAAACTGAGAAAGTTTCATGTCCTTTCAAAAACACCTCCAGAGACAGAAATCAGTATTTTAAAGCCTCAAACAAAAATCACAAAAGCAAAGATTTTACCAGGAGTTAGTGTTAACTAGCTAGTGACAGTTATTAACTGCCTTGTAAATCTTGTAGCTACCATTTAGACTCTACAAAGTCAATTATGAATTTTTTTTTACAAGTGCTCTGAAAGAATTTGGCGATTGATACTTAGACTTACACTTCAAGGAAGTTTCAAGAAAAATTTTCTGTATCTGGGAATAATTCTTCCCTTTTACCTTGCTTGGAAAAGAACAGCCTGTGAGCTGACACACGAGCAGAAGTTTATGAGACAGCAAGCGCTAGCACTGAAAAAGAAAGGACATAAAGCAGGATAAAATAAATACATATATGTAAAAATCTGCTTGGTTTTACAGTTTTGGTCTCTGTCAGTTTTCAAATTCGGGAGGTCTATCATTAAAACTTTAAGAAAAGAACTTTAAGCTGCTAATATTAACATTATTATTATTTAACATTGAAGAATAACAAAATGTTTATATTTATAAAAGAAATGAGATTACATAATCTTAATGTCTAAACAAATAGAAGTATTATCAAGTTATTCTTCACAAATGCCAGTGAAATTACACGTAAGACGGATCTTTTACAAAGCAGTACGTTCTCAATGCCAAATGTGTTAAATAGGATGAACATTCATGCCCAAGAGAAAAAATAAACATTAATACTAATATTGAGAACAGTGCTATTCAGAAAAAAAGCTGTATTTTCTCATTTAGGATTGTAGTAAGAACTTGTATCTTAAAATAAGTGAATGTTATTAAATCCTGCCGTTGACTGAGGGCAATATGACCATCAAATTTTCACTTCTAAACTGTGATAAGAGGAAAAGATTGAGGGTAGTGAATATTGTTGCATATTCTCTGCTGTGTTTTCCCCCAAAAGCTCTGTACCTACACAGAGACATGACAGATTATCTATCAATTGTCCCTCCCAAGGCGTAAGTATCTGGCCACCTCTTATGTTTTGCAGGAGTTTGTCAGCAAACGTGATAGTCCAACAGTCCAACAAATCAGTTTCCTCGTAAAGGGAATCTCACTGACAGAGATCTCAAATCTCTTAGGACCTCCTAGGGAAAAAACCCTTAAGAGCACTTTGAAACAACCACATTATATTTTCCCTTACAGCCTTATTTACTCAAAATATTGGAAACGTTTATTCTTGTTTCCCATTTTATCAATTAAAAAAAAAAACCCACACCACCCAACTTTCATTCCAGAGACCTCCCTAGCATCTCCTGAGGAAGAAATCCTACCCAAAACTTCAGCAGGAATGGTAGGAGAATAAATTTCACAGAGTTCTTCAGTGACAAAGGCACGAGACTGTTCCAGCAGGCCACTAGAGCCCTAATTTTCCTGAGACTCCTCATCCCTCCCCATATCACTACCACATCTCTGCACATTGCATTGCCACTGAGAAATTCAATCAGGGACCTCATGTAAACAAGGTTAGTTGTAGGTCAACAGGCCAAGGACAACATCAGATGGATTACAGGCCTAGAACATGTCTCTTAGGAGGAAAGACTGACTTGGGTCTTTCTAGTCTGGAGAAGAGAAAGCTGAGGGGGAATCTATCAACACCTACGAATACTTAAAGGTTGGGTGTCAAGAGGAAGGGGCCAGTCTTTACTCAGCGGTGCCCAGGGACAGGACAAGAGGTAACAAACTTGAACATCACAAGTTCCATCTCAACATGAGGAGGAACTTCTTCACTTTGAGGGTGGCAGAGCCCTGGAACAGGCTGCCCAGGGAGGTGGTGGAGTCTCTGGAGACTTTCAAAACCAGCCTGGACACATTCCTGTGCAAGCTGCTCTGGGTGACCCTGCTGTGGCTGGGGAGTTAGATTAGATGATCTCCAGAGGTCCCTTCCAACCCCACATCATTCCATGATTCTGTAATGCGGCAAATGTGCATTTTTAAAAACAGAAAGAATGGGAAGGTCAAACTTCCCGTTAGGGACAATTGGGACAGCAAGAGGAATGGGAGCATGTGATAAAATTCAATAACTACTAAATTACTAGAAAAAACACATCTAGGAGACATGGTTTTAGAAGCATAAAGGAGCAAGTCACTTAAGCTCCAGTTTTAGTCAAAAGATAACTTTTAAAATTAAAACAGAAGGACGGGATTTGCACAGTAATTTCTTACAACTGTGCAAATAAGACTCAGGAGTATGAGGGAATCCAGCTGCCAGCGTACTCCGTGTGAGTGGGAAGGGGAAGAGAAGACACAGGAAGGACGAGGGACACAGTCCACGGTCTAATTGATAGGAGTTTGGATTTATACATCAGGATCATTAAACAAAAAAAATTAAGTGAAGGCAGCTATTGCAAGCAGTGGCTCATAATAAATTGGACGTAAATAAGGGACTCCAAGTATTCTGAAGCTCTGTTTTAAGTCATTTTAGATAATACAATTTATTTAAGAAGTTGTCTAATACGGGCAGCTCTCAAGATACACAAAAGCCAGTCCACAGCACAGAATGCCACTTCCACACACATCTATGATATAAAGAAAGTTTTATTTTACAAACTCTCATGAACAAATCTTCATACGGAGACACCAAGGAGGGAGTTAATGTTATTTACACATGGAATTTAGACCATAAGCTAGCAGATCTCTCTACAAGTTCTTTATCTCAGAACACAACTCCCCCAACATTATAGGCATTTAACAGATGACTTGCAGTTTACTTACAGCGTGACAAAGTTTCAAACATAAAAGTTTATCTACTGACCCAAAATAAGTTAGAATACTGTTTGCATATGGGATATGGAGTTGCATCAGCAAACTGCAAAGAAAATTGAGACAATTATACTCTTCTAATGAAACAGTATTAGCTGCCGCTAATTATATACAGTCACTTACATACAGCACACTAAGAAGTTTACACTTCCTCACTATTTACACTGAAGTGCAAACAGACTGCACACCTCAGCTCCCACCCCAATAATTATTTTCCTTCCACACACATTTTTTCCTGCATTTTCTGGGTTTCACACACATGGCTCGATAGCAATAAAAATCTTTTTTTTTTTTTTTTTTTGGTTGTGTGCATCACATTCACAAGTTTGGCTGCTGGAAAACTAAGAAGGAAGAGGCAATTTTGCCAAAACCCTACAATCTAAACTCCAACAGCACAGGAGTGACATGTTCAAGAAAACATTACAGCACCTGACAGCAGTTTCAAAGTGGACCCGCCACTTATACACCCTATGAAGTTTCCTCAGAAGCCTCCATCAGTTAAATATGAGCTCTCACTTTCCACGTCGAAGCCTGTTTAACTTCACCAGTTGTTATGAGGCTAGATTTCGCATTTGGCTTCAGACTGCAACATCCAGCCTGGGGAACAAGGATGGAATTAAACAAAATTATACCCAAGACAAGCGAATGAGAAGCTGTTTACAATAACGAGACCTGGGAAGAGTTGTGCTTCTCTTGACATGCTGGCCTTAAGCAGTCTCTTCTAGGACTTTATAATTCAGCTGTTAGGTCCTGGAACAAAAGCTATTCCATAACCAAGCTGCTCCAGGAAATAACTTTGATATTTATATCTGGAATCAGGCATCCCAGCTATGCAACGGTCCGCAGCATCCAAAATACAGGCTGTTTTTAACAAGTTTTCTTTTTTCCCCCCAAAGTAAAAATTAGGAAGTCCACAGGCAAATTTATTAAGACTGCACCAGAGCTGTTGACTCACTACAGTCTGTAAAATATATGCTACATTTCACTTGCAAAATACCTGTGGCAGCTGAAATAAAAAAAAAAAAAAAGCCAAAACATTATAGCTGGAAATAGAAACACACCTAATTTTCCTTATATTTTTTCACTGAAGCAGGTAGCTACATGCAAATGTGGCAGCCTTCAAAGAATGCCTGGATTTCCACAATACATTTTGCATCATAGGGAAGGACTCTTTATCAGGGAATGCAGTGATAGGACAAGGGGCAATGGTTTTAAATTGAAAGAGGGGAGATTTAGATTAGATCTCAGGAAGAAATTCTTTCCTGTGAGGGTGGTGAGACACAGGAACAGGTTGCCCAGAGAAGCTGTGGCTGCCCCATCCCTGGAGGAGGGGTTCAAGGCCAGGCTGGATGGGGCTTGGAGCAACCTGGTCTGGTGGGAGGTGTCCCTGCCCAGGGCAGGGGGTTGAAACTCGATGACCTTCAAGGTCTCTTCCAACTCTAATCATTCTACGATTATTTTTCTCCATTAGGCTAACAAACTCCACAGTCCAAACCTTTATCTCACTCTTAAGATACAAAGATAAAATTGCTAAACAGAGACATGCAGTTTAAATAACTGCCACCTATTTCTATCCCTCTCATCCCAGCAGCTCTGAGGTTTGTGGAAGTCTCTAACAGACAACCATCACAATCACCTTAGTCCGATGCTCTGTCTACCAGATTGTTCTTGTTCATGACAAAAATCTGTATTTTTCATGGGCTTTGCAACAGCGTTTGGTATCACATCTCATTCTGGTTAAATGGAAATGGTGTTACCTCAAAGAAAAATATTACAGCCGATGCTTTCATTCTAATTTCTGAACACATAGCATGCGTTAGTCAGACCTCTCTGTACCGTCCTACCATCTTTATTGGTAAAATTAATTAGTATTAGTAATTTGACACAGTTTCCGTCCATGGATATCTGCCAGTTACTATCAAGCAAATGTCCACAGTTCAGTCAACTATATGCTGAATTTTTAAGGTCAATCTAGGTTTTTCCTCTTGGTGCATCTACAAGTGTATTTACCAGTCTAAATCCATCCCAAAATAATTAATCTTTGATATTCTCTGCCTTGATTAATATTTGAAAAAAAAGCAACTACCCAAGCTGATGCCTTAAAAACATTGCAGAAAAGTTGTAGACTCGTAAAAACCCTGCAACTATCCATGAAAACAGCAGTCGCTTCAAGAATATAAAAATATATTCTTATATAAAAACATACCAGTGAGACCTCTGGACTGGAAAACAGGGAGCTATCAAACGATCGATTTTCTTTGTCCAGGGAATCATCTTCTTCATCGTTTTTATGTGCAAATTTTTGCTTTAGGGCTTGAGTTAGTAGAGCAACTGGATCCCAATCTGAACTTTGCGTCTTTTTGGGTCTAGAAAGAGGAGTACCTCCAGGTGACCTACAAAAAAAAAAAAGAACATTATTGACTCCCATTCTTAATCCTTTGCTGAGTGACCCAAAATCCAAAGACACAACTTCTGCATACACCCTGTCCTATTAACCCTTGAATACACAAATAATGTTGCTAATGTTATTTTACAGCAAATCACCAAATAGGACTAATACAAACACACCCAACAACTTATCAGCCAGATTCTTGGCCTGAAAATACAACTTGATGCATAAAGAAAAACAGCAGTAAATCAAAATGAAGTATTAAAGTAACGCAAATAATGAAGGGGGAAAAGCCAAAACATGCAGTTTTCATAGGAGGTCTCATTTGTAAGTTATATTAATGTATGTTAGTGGGAATCTCCCAGTAACATATTTCATAACCATTGATTTAAACTTCATCAATTTTAATTTCGGAAGAGGGTGCCTTTCTGTGGTCTCACAAGAATGAACAAAATTCCTGAGAGCAATTATATTTAAAGAAAACCACCACTTTAAATCAAATATGCAGCCAGCTGACCATAAAGCCCCATTTATAAACCACATTCACTCAAGTTTCATTATAAAAAAAAAAAAATATAATTAGATTTGGCACAAAGGCTTCAAAGACAGTTTTAGAGCTGCACATAGATGATTTCCCCAATTGTGCTAATTATTTTCAGGGATAAAGCTCATAGTTAAGAAAATGCTGAAATAAGAACGCAGTAAGTTTTGGTAAACAGTGTTCTCCTACATTAAGGGCTCCAAATATTCACTATAGACTCCACTGTTCTTATATACTTTTTCAACTCAGTAAGTTGAGAAAAGACATCTGACAAACTCTATTACACCTTGCATAGCAGAGCAACACTGACCCAAAGAGGTACTGCGGTATTCAATAATGCATTTTTGTAACATCAGCTGTGTTTCCCATCCAAACAGTAGCCCACTAAAAATATTTATAATCCAACTGCACTAAATACAAGTTTACCAAACGTTTTCAATAAAAGATACAGCAAGTATTTTCTTTAACAATTCAAAGCTAGAATCAGGATACTTTGGGTATGTTAACAGTAGTTTTCCAATGTTTCCTCAAAGATTTGTCCTTTCACATTGAATTCAAGAAATTTATTTGTTCAGATCAATTTCCTGTGACTGTGTAGGCATCTTTGTAAGCGATGGCCAAAGCAACACAGCCACCTCCCCATCCCAGCCTGAGATTTGTGTACTACAGCAGGAGACTAGTTTTAAATGCATCTAAAAAGTATGTCCAAGTAATTTACATTCCAAGCTGTGAACTTAGAAGTTCCCAACTTAAGTTTGTGAGCGGTAGTTGCTCATTAAATGACGTTTCACATTGGTGTTCTCTGGTGCTGCTTAAGGACTGTGATGCCTTGGGTTACTCAGACACGAAGTTAATTCAACCTACCTCTCAACAGCTCTCAACTGAACTTTGTTTAGGTCTTTCAAAACATCCATCATACTAGGAACATTCTTTGTCCTCTGGTGGTCAGCGCTGTCAGCTGTAGATGAACCACTGCTTCTCGCAGCACGACGCTGTTTTATAAGTTCAACTGCTGAATTAGTAGCATCGACACCAGATGGTGCACCAGAAGGAAGTGGAGGAGGAGAGGGAATTACAAAGCGATTGTGAGACACGGACAATGGCGTAGAAGTCATGGCTGGCGCTGGGTAAAATCCATCTGGAGTGCTGAGTGTTTTAAAGGCTTCTGGATGCACTTATAAAAGAAAAATAGCGATTTTATTTTTAGTCAGTCTACCTTCACCATTAACAATATTAAGCAACATTTAGGATAACTCAGTTTTAAGTTAAGAAAGTCCTTTGAGAGGGCTGTCTCACACACCTCACACATTATACCCCACAAGAACTATATTTAAAACAAAGAATTTTTTTTATGCCAAAGCCACAGATTCAGGACACAGGAAATAATGGATCTGATGTGTCTCGTGCTGCCCTGATTTTCTCCATTTGTGTCTTCAATCCAAGCACTAGATAAATCAGCAAAGCAGCCTGCTACTACATACAGTTCATTCTCAAAGGTCTGAGCATTAGAATGTCCCACATCAAGCAAAAGATAACCACAAATCAGGTAAAATAGACTACAAAACTGAACACAATGGAGCAGAGACAAAAGAAGTGCTAACAGAACACCTAAACGAAGCACAGAGGTGACTGAACTGTTTAAGTTCACTTGGTACAACGCACAAAAATATGAACTCCCTCACACCAGTTCAAATGCTTCAACACAGTGCAATTAAGGCAATCAACACCCCAAATTTGGTTTGGGGTTTTTTTTTGGGGGTGGGGGAACAGGAAAATAAAAAAAATAATAATATCACAAGATAGTTGGTCTCCAATTGCCCTTCAATTTTCAATGCTCTAGTGGCTGTTAGCCACACCTATTGCAGCATTTCTTTTTGTTAATGCCCAAAGCTGACTTCTTTAGAATACTTTTTAAATCCATTATTTTGAGAACTTGTCAGAAACAGTACAAAACCCAAAAGGAATAACTAACAGTCTGTAACTTTTTTAAGCAGGAGTTGGTAGCCTATGGATAGTGTTGTTACTAAGCTTCTTCACAAACAGGGAAACGAGTCCAAAGATCAGTTAGGATCAACTGCATTGAAAA
>JAHREE010000490.1:2015087-2041876 GCA_033628505.1 Tringa tobata
GGGCCTGGGAGGAATTAAGATGGGGAGGGGAGGACTTTTTAATGGATGTTTTGAAAAGCTGTACTACAATATGGCTTAACAAACCCCACTTCTCACCCACTTCTCCAACACCTTCCCACTAAGGAGGGGAGAAAACATCGGCACCATCGGATGGGCACAACCACACACAGCTCTACCCCAAAGCCAGGAACAGGCAGAGGCTCAAAAGCAACAGCAAAACTGAGGCAATCTAGTTTGAATTCCTTTAAAGGAAAAACTCAGGCAGGGATTTTTTAATCATACGTAGCTGCCCCCTGTTAAGGTAACACCTACTGATCGCTTCTGGGAAGGAAGATGACGGGAGATTTAATGCCAAAGCAAGAAACTGAATGAGCACAGAGTCTCTCAACTACCAGTAGAGTTACCGGTTATTTTTTCCTCCCCCTAGTGAAATGAACTGCAGGGGAACTTCAAATTTCATGACCACGTCACGCAGAGATGAAGCAGATTCAGCAAGCGCTGCATTGCTGGAGAGCAACCAGTCAGAACAAATTACTGAACTCAGAACGTAATGAAACATTTTATAGGGGTAGAACGCCTGGATCTTCTTCCTATGGATCCATCGATGATGGTGTTTACCTTCTCACCTGAGAAACTCAAGACGCTCTCCACTTCCATTCACAGCAGGCACACAAACACTTCAGCAGCACTGAATGATAACCTCAAAACGTGTTTTTCCTTATCACAACAGTGAAAATTCATGCTGAAGGAGAAGTACTAAAGCATTCGCTTTGGATTTAAAAAAAACAAAACACTGAACTCCCACTTAGTTTCTGTTTCTTATGGATCTCTGATAGACTGCAACCTGCATCTTCCACTACATTGCCTTAATTCAAGCAGGTTTTTTAAATAAATGAATTTGTCTGTCCCCATGTCTTCTACAGTCAAAAAAAACCCTTTAACAAGCTACAATGAAATTAAGGATAATGAAAAAAGGATTTTTATGATCTAACCTACAGATATGTCTGTAGTATCAAATGCCATTATCAAGGCAATCTCTAATGGATTTCTTGGACGTTCAAGTGAAGCAGAAAACTTCCATCTGCCTCATCACGCAGAAGCTCTCCTGCCTTATGACACACAGACCACAATCCACCTTGAACTCGACCTGGGTGATACAGATTATCTGTTCTAAGGTTATGGTAGTTCAAGTACATCTTGGTTTTATCTTCTAGTTTCAGACTGATGTTAAATTTAACTTCATTAGGACAGACTTTGACACCACTGCCAAGTTTATTGTTTTGTTCCTTTTCCTGCTGCTTCTGATTTAATACAAAGTCTGTGTGAGCCTTGCTAAAAAGTCCAAGGGATAATTGGTTTTACATTTCTCTTTCTACACAGATGTTGGCAAACTACTGCAATCTGGCCTTGGACCCCTCCAGGGATGGGGCAGCCACAGCTTCTCTGGGCAACCTCTTCCAGTGTCTCACCACCCTCACAGCAAAGAATTTCTTCCTGAGATCTCATCTAAATCTCCCCTCTTTCAATTTAATACCCTTACCCCTTGTCCTATCGCTCCAATCCCTGCCAAAAAGTCCCTCCCCATCTCTCCTGTAGCCCCTTCAGCTACAGGAAGGCTGTTATAAGCTCTCCCTGGAGCCTTCTCTTCTCCAGGCTGAACAACCCCAACTCTCTCAACCTGTCCTCGTAGGAGAGGTGCTCCAGCCCCTCTGATCATCTTCATGGCCCTAATACTACCTGACTGATCTGCTCTAGACACTAGCTACAGAAATCAAGGTAGTTGTAGGTAGTTACTAACTACAACTAACTGCAACCTACTGCAACTAACCACAGAGATGGGGGAGGGAACTCCAGTTTTCAGATCTGCTTCAAAGTTTCTAGCATCAGGGACTTGGAAACAGGTTTCTAAAACTCATGTCCCAGAAGGGAAAAAATACTCAAGTAAGTTTCAAGTGTATTAATACACATATGTATTTCTTAGGCTACTAAAGAAGAGTGACAATTTCACTCTCAAAATTCTTGCTGCACTGTCTAGCACAGTGGAATATGAATCCAGGTTGATTACTGACATGTTATCTAAATGTGATTCTTGTTAACTAACATATAACCAGCATTTTGCACAACTGGTTTGGTTTGTACTTACACTATGACTGGATCACTACCCTTAAACACATGTCATACAAAAAGGCAACAAAGAAGTAGGAATCAATTTATAAAAAATGCCGCTCCAAGATTTTGGGTGTGCAGAGCTGTAAGTTTACTTCAGAATAAAACACAGACATAGGGGAGAATCAAAACTTTTAGAGTTGTACTTGACCATATATTTGGACAAAGCAGAATTACACTGCATATAACAAACAGTAAAATTTCTTAAAAGTTGTTACAAATATTTTACTTTCTACCTGTACGATCATTAACATAGTTTACTATATCAAGATTTTTTTCTAAAGGCTTAAAACAAAAACAATCCCTCTAAACTACTTTCCAACAGTAAAATTTAAGTAAAATGCTTACATTCATTTGACAACAAAAAAACATATTAAAAATGTTGTGTGGGTGGTGCAAGAGCTGCTCTTTCAGCTACAGCTTTCTTCCAGGGTTATTCCTGTGGAAACAAAGAAAGAAAACAGTCTTGTTGTGAACTGTTAGTAACCAAACTCCCAAATCTTTTCAAGTGATCCCCTCCCACACCCACACAATTACTTGGAATACTGCAACATAAACTGTCTAATCTGCAATTCACTGAACTGTTTACCTTTTCCTCTTTGCGTCTGTCCTTTTCTTCATTATTTTCAATCGTTTCTTCTTCATCTTCCACTATGCCATCCCCTTGATATTTGTCGTGTGTCCACTTCGGACTGCTCCCTGACTTTTTGAAGTTAAAACGCCCTCTGCCACGCTGGAAAGTACCGCGGCCTCTTCCTCTTTTGGCCCAATAATCCACACCATCGTCTCTGTCGTCGTGCTACAATAACACCAGACAAGAATAAGGTTAGAACATCTCTCCAATGTACCTCTTAAATGCTGCTACTCTATATCAAATATATACTATACATAGGAAAAAAAAGCCCCACAATTAAAGAGAACTTTTTAACAGATCGATATAGTTATCTGTAGAATACATTCTGAAGTACATCCTTGCAATTCATGATGCTATAACTAAACCCACAACAATAAAACTGTTGTTTTAAGAGATTTTATTAGCTGTGAGTCTGCTCCAATGTTTGTAACGAGTTAGTTATCTGTCACTTATCTTCAGTCAGAAGAAAGAATTACTCACTAGTTTTGAGAAGAAGAAAAAAAAAAAAAAATCAGTGATTTTAAAGGAAGGAGCTCTAGGAATGTGCCAGAATTATTTTTTTTATTTTTAATTTAATGCAGAAGTAGAGTTCTTTATACTTATTAAGGAAAGTTAATTGAAGGCAGTTTTCAGGAACCCTGTTTCACCTCTGCAATGTGGGGCAACAGAGTTTGCCAAGTTTTTCTGACAATCATTCCATGCACTCCAGGAACACTACAGACAATTATTTAATATAAAATAGGTTTATATTTAAGAAGAGTGAGGTACACTTGCTTCAATATCTACTTTTTTTTTCACTTGTGATTTGGAAAGAAATCTGAACTATTAAACACATACCACACCAATATAAAGGAAGTTTATTAACAATTATATAAGAATAGTTAAAGGGTGGCTTTTTTTTAATTAAAATATTTTTAGAGATGAGAAAAAAATTAATAGCTACAGTTAGTTATTTGTTCTAGCTATCACAGAATTTCTTCATGAATAGATGATCACATCTCTTTCTATGTTTATAGCTCAGAAAAATCTATGTATGTATGGGGAGATAGAGGAGAAAAACCGGTACAAACTTCCAAATTGTGACTGCATTACCTGTTAAAATATTCATGACAAACTATAATGCTATAGGAGAAAGTCTAATCTTTACCACTTAACATTTCTGAATGGTGAAACAGTATCCTTAGAAGTTTGCACTGTTAAGGAAATCAACTAGAACAGAGGCTACATAGTCGCTATATTGCACTATTTACTGGCTGGTTACATCACCAGTCTTCCTTTCATAATCCAGGTGGGAAAGAGGCATCAAAACTAAGGTGATTTGGTTATAACTATCACCCAGCTCAACTAAGAACTGAAGGACTACTAATAACAGCGTCAGTCTACATACATCCACAACTACTGTCACCTTTCCTGATCTGCCACTTTTGCAGACTTCCAGACAAACCTAAGACAGAGCTCAAATGCCACACAGACATACATCCAGAGAAACAGAGCACAAGCCTTTTTGGTTTAAAATTTGGTTTTAATAATTTTAGTGTGAGTCTGCCTCCTTCTCCACTTACTGATGAAAGTTTTGGAGATGAATTCTGTGTCAGGCCTCAGTTATTGCCAGCCTGACACAAAAGAGACACAAGAGAGGCAGAACCAGGCACTACAACAACCCTGATATTGTCATGATTTGGTAACTGAAGTCCCTGTCCCTACATGCATGCTACTTCTACGGTTGTAGAAAATTTGAAAAAACAAAAGCATGCATAAGATATTGAGTTCTCCAAACCCACCAAGAAGTATTTCTTGCTTTTTGGGGTATATTCAGGATCCCATTCCTCTTCCTTCGGCCTCTTCTGAAAAGTAGTATTTGAGTTGCTGGGACCAGTATTTGTTCCAGCAAAGACTCCTCTGGCTCTTCCTCTGCCCCTAATTCGAAACTGATTAACCAAAACGTCATTTAATCCATTTACATAAAACCACAAAGAAGAGTTCAAGTTCTCTATTACTGAAAATGCTCTTTCTGTGCGTAATTACAATATCTGCAAGTGTAAAATCAATTTAATTTTCACATATTACCTTAAGTAATATAGTCAAGCATTCACTTTGAAATAATGATTCTATTAACTTAATTGCAACACAATTTGAGTTCTTGGCATAAATTCACCCACAACCACCAAAAAGTAATTTTCTTTGGCTGCTGGTAAACCAGTGAGAAGCAACAAAAGGTCAGGGGAAGCTTCTGAAGCTGTTCACAGACAAAAACAAACAGAAAAACTAGATTTAAAGAGGGAGCGAACTGTCAGGGGGAAAAGAATGGTCATTTATGGAGTCAGTCATATCAGTTATGAGAAAAGTACTCTAGAATACATACAAACAATGCGGTTTTCAAAGGATATCCACTTTGCGTTAGCCAAACATTTTCAATTAAGATTCAGAAAGGTACTTAAAGCCAAACTGAATTTCAAATGAGTAATCTCTTTACTCAGAAAAATCAACAATATGTACTGTACAGAGCTGCAATGTCTGAAGTGACAATTAGTGTCTTAAATATTCTATATGAATTCACAGGATTTTGAAACGTTAGGCTAAAAGGTCTCATAGCAACAAATTCCCTTAGCACATAAAATTTCAGCTCATAGACAACATTAAACAAGAGCTTATATTCTCCATTCAAGAGGAGAAGAAAGGTTAGGCTGGGAAGGTGGACTGCTAAAAACACCAGTGACTACAGACCATCATTTCCTAAACCAGCCCAGTTTAAAACACAGAACTGGGTCTTCAGAGTAACTACACAAAAACCTGACTGGAAATTAATTTCGTTTGTTAAAAATAAGTATGTTCCATAAAGTTAGTCCAAAAAAAAGATGTAATTAACTAATGTGAAAGAAGAGTTATGCACATTTAGTTCCACAAAGTTCCAACACTTGTAGTGCAGAATTTATGCTGGACAATTTTAAAGGATGTAGAGACAAAACGATGGCAGGGTTGGGGGGCAGGGGGAAGAGACAGAGATACCAGGATTTCCTGGTATTAGGTCTTATAATCAGATTCTCTTTAAGAAAAGTATCTAGAGCTTTCCCCCACACTGCATTAACAGTGGTCGTCCCCCTTCAGGTCATCTTTCAGGCAAAGAAATATGGAAGGTGAAATCTACTATGGTGTTATCTTTATGGGCTTACTTACTGCAAAGATCATCACAAAAAGGACAAAGTTGATTTTCTATAGAAAGAGAAAACTCCTTTTAAACAGAACTGTTCCCCAGAATTCTTTTGGAGCCAGATACTAGTGACAATGTCATTAGAAGACTCTACTTATTTCTGTGTTTCTACTTCAAAACTATTCATGATGTTTATACACAAGAAGCCTAGAATTAAACATTATAGCCTATCAGCATGCTTTACTGAAAAATCATTGCTGATTTGCATGGAATTGACAGCTTGGCTTATATTAAAGTCATGTATCCAGCAAGCTACGCTCTCCCAGGGTACCAAGGCTTCCTGCTTTGGGGAAGATTCACAACTGAAACATTTTCTTTACTCCAGAAGCAAAGCAGTATTTACTGGAACGCAGCCACTATTACCCTGAACTACAAAGACGTTCTGTCTTTCAGTACTATCCAAGCTGTGTCCCTGAAGAGAAGATCTGAGCCAACAGGGTGGCCTATTTAGATTCTCCTGTTAGATACGCTTTGGTCCATAAGCCTGTAGGTGACCGTGTACGTCGTTAGGGAACATTAACCAGTTGTTACTGCACAGTCAGAACTGGCAGTCACCAGGAGTTAAGTTAGAAGTCTATTAAATTTTCAATTTGCCTCTACTTAAATTTCATGTAAAGTAGCATCTCTTTCACGATACGTACAATCTGATTTTATAGAGCGTTAAGGCTTCCACCAATTATTCCCTTTGAGAAGAGAAGGGGTTTTAAGCTCTATTTTTAACTCGGTGCCACTGCTTATCCAGCTAGAAATTGTGCTGATATTGTCATATTTGATGACTACCTGATCCAAGGATTTATATATTTATGCCACACAGCTATTATTTAGAATAAATATATTAAAAACAAACAAGAAAGGAGAAAATTATGCCTTTTTAATGTTTAAAATTTTGTATTTTCTTTTAAGTAGCTACAGTTCTTTAGATGAAGATTCAAACTTTAACTGTAGCGTTGCACACCCCACATGTATTTCAGACACCCTCGGGTAGTAGTTCAAAACTTCTTCTACAAACAATTCAATGTACGTTTACACTGAGTGCCTTTTAGCATTATTTAGTCTTAATTAGAGGCTACACGAAGGAATTATTGTGGAAGTATGCAATTAATCCTACCCACAATGTAAGTCTACTTGACATTTTTTCCCCAGCCAAAGATGGAACTTGCTTTTAGTGTGTGTGTGTGTGTGTGTGTGTGTGTGTGTGTGTGTGTGTGTGTGTTTTGGTTTTGGGGTTTTTTTTGTTGTGGTTTGGTTTTGGTCCCCCCCCTCCCTCCCCCTTTTTAAAGTGTTCCTTATCTTTTCAAGGCCTCCTTTACTGATTCCTAGTCTTTCCTAATGCTTCTACATTTCCCAATTAAATATCAGGATTTACAATTTTTACCTTTAATTTTTTTTCTGAAGACTATAGTGTTCAATATGTCACTTTCCAAATCACAATGCTAAATTCCAGAGGTAAATCAGTGAGCTTTCACGCTCACTGTGGCTAGTCCAAGTCAAAGAAACTGAAAAATAACAAGTATACCGTCTCCTCTCCTCAATACAGCTGTTTTCAGGTTGATGTATATTTTTAATTACGTGCCATTCTCTATTTAAGATAGACATCAACACAAAGGAGGGCAAAACCAAACTGAAAATGACAAGGAAAAACAGAACCTGCAGGGATTTAAGAGGTAACAGATACCAATATTTAAATCTTTACAGAAAGCTAAATTTGCAGATTCTGTTTGGAAACAGTCAATTACAAAAGAGCAAGGAATAAACAAGAAATAATTTTTCCTCACCCTTACACTAGGGTCTCTAATGGCACACTAATGTATATTTACACCCCAATTAACCGCTATTGGGTGGTACTGGGAAAAAAAACAAACCCAACTTTCCAGGTTTGGAACATCAGATTTAAAGAATTTAAGACTTACTGTTATGAAAGAAGTCTTGCCTAACATTAATCACTGCAACACTTCCTAATTTTATTTGCTATACTATTACTATTGGCAAAGTGTTCATAATTTGGGGGGAAGAATCAGACAGCAACTTACAAAGGTGCCTCTTGGCCTGTTGACTCCTGCAAAACCAGAGTATTCTTTCTGTTCATGGTGGGTTTTGAATTCTTCATCTCTTTCCTTCTTGCAATCCTTTTCTTCTCGTGAACTGGATGAGGAAGAAGATGGGGAGGAAGATGGGGAGGACCGAGCACGGTCTTGATCTCTTTTTTGTTTACTGAAAAATAAAAAGATAGACTGTGTGCTATTTTACAAGTACTAGATAGTCTGTAACATGCTATACTAAAAGGGGTCTCTTTATACTTTACAAAAAAATCTATCCCCCTTCTGGTTATAAAGTCAGATATACATTACATATTTCAGATGTTAAGGTGAAGTATAGTTCCACTTTCCAGCCTCCTCTTACACATTTAAATACGCTAAATGCATATTATTGCTAGTGAGTTGGAAAGCAGCAGTCTGCAAACTGCAAATACAGTTTTTCTAGGGTTTGATGCCATGAAGCGATTCTGTTAAGTTTAGTTTTTTTAAGATCTGCCTTTCTTCTGAGGCAGAAAAACAGAAATGAAGGGAAAAAAACCCACAGGGCAAAAGTTTTACAGTAACGTTACAAAGTTCAGTTTGCACACTGTTGAGGAGATAACGGTGTGGGCTTCCCTACGCAGATGGCTGTATGGAATTAGCCAGTGGAAGATAAACTTTAGCCAGCCAAAGTCAGAAAGTAAATGGGAAACAGGAAGCATAAGTAAAAATTCATCATATATCCAAGGACAAAGCAGGGGAAAAAAAAATAATCCCTACAGCAAGACTTTTAGTAACCCCACAGTGGTACTAATGTGACCCGATTTACAAGTTTTTAATATTCTATTCAAAGGAAGGTCGTACCTGAAGTAACTCTTACCACTGCTACACAGTATCCACTGAGATATGCTAACATTTTTTTCTTAAAAACAGCCCCCTGGCTTTAGACAAAAATTAAATTTCCCCTTCTCACCCATGTTAAAACCTAAATATCAGTAAGAATCTCATACTCTGGGTGTTATGAGTTGAAAAAGTGCGGAATCAAGCATAACGAACCAAAGTTCTTACACAAACTGTTTATAGAAATGTACTGCATTGAAGTCCAACCTCCTGATGTAGCCTGGATAATAGGACAGATTAATTTGTCATTTTTTTTTTCAGTGTTAGCTTGCTATTCCAAAGTTTTTGTCCTCATCCACCATAAGCCGTGTAAAAGACAGATAATACATATTTGCTGTAAAACAAATAATTTTAATTGTTTAAATTTAAATGTTCCATTATACATTGAAAATTGAAAGCAATTAAGCTTTACAATTAAAAAGGCTAATTAGAAGCTAAAAACCTATAGAGGGACTTGAAATATTTACCTGTCATCTTTGTAAGATTTGTAATCCTTGTAATCTTTTGGAGTTTTCTCCTGCTTTCTTGACCCACTGGATTCCCTGGAACCCTTTGAGTCTCCTCGCTCTTTACTTCGCTCTTTTCTACGTCGGTCAATGTCATGCCGAAGATCAGCAGAATCGCACCTTAATTTTTTATCTCCCTGTAAACAAATATGTATTTTGGAACACAATTTTGAAATAAAACATCCAGAAGAGAATCTGAATGAAAAGGCAAGTTGTGCATCCATTTTCAACCAAAAAAAAAAAAAAAGTGAGATAGAATTTACCTATTTTTCAACAAACTCTTCAGGACACAAATTGACTTTAAGTGAACGCCCTTTACATGCAATGGCTAGATCTAAAAAAAGAACAGCTAAGAATTTCAGTTTCAAACAAGCCTTCCCATCAAGCCAATGGGATATCTATTTTTTGATGCAGACAAGACCATAATACATGGTTTGGGAGGATGTTAAAGGTATTCATTTCTTCTGGTGAATTGTTTTTAACAGAGCACAAGCACCTTTGCAATTCAACCACAGTACTCACTGACCATCTCAGTACTTCCCTCCCATCCCCTTCTATTCTTGGGCAGTGAGTGCCACAAAATTGCTCAAGGAATGTCCAAGAAGAAAGGAAGGGTGGGAGAAAGCTTGACCTTATACACCACATTATCAATACAGCACAATCATGCTACATAAATTGGCTTCTCGGTAATAAGTTTTAGTCAAAGGGGAAAAAAACAACCAATTTTCTAAATGCAAGTACTACAGATAGGAGAAATACTAGTCATTTTTTTTGCATTTTTATACGTTGAAGTTCAGATTTAAAGGGAAACACAAGCAATTAAGTTTAGAAACAAAAATAGGATGTTTACTTAGAACCTACTTTTTGATTTTCTTCTTTAAATACTCTCTCTTCACCTGATAAACGGGTGTGCTTCCTCAGGGTACTTGGAGAGATGTCAATCCTCCTAAATGTAAAATAAAAGCAGTGTCTTGCCATACACGCGTGTGACTATTAATGGCCTCAGACATTTCTTTTCAACAGAAAACTGAGAAAGAAAGCATTTTTGCAGTAGAACAAACTTTTTGCATATTAAGCTCCACCATCTTAATACAGAAGCAGACTAAAAATTAAAAACTTTGGTTCTCTTGTGAAGTATGCTAAAAATACAAATATAGAAAATAGGTAGTTTCATTTTTCACATTTTAAGTACATCTTTGAAGATACAAAAAATGTCTAATGAGTTATTTCAAAAGATCAGGTTGAAAATCCACTCCCCAAGAAACCATGAACATTAGGATAGTTTACTGTAAAGTCAAAAATACTTAAGAGTTAAAAAAACTTACGAAATTGGATACCGAATAGGGAGAGAATATATCCTCACATGCAACACAAATATAGTACACTGCATCAAAAAATTATAGCACTTGATCAGAAACTATGTCTGCACGCCTACCTTCTTACCTTCCAGCATCTCAGACTTTTGAAAAAAACTGCTGTAAATTAACACACACACAAAAAAACTAAAGTAGTACTAGATGGAACACTTCACTCTGCAGAATAAAGATGCGTGTACAGGGCTTCTTGTCATCTTCCAGACATATGCCCCTCAATATTTGAGCACTGCATGTGAGAAAAGTAAATATATCCCAGATGAGATACAGAGGTAGAGAAGACATCTGCTACAAAACCACCGATGGAAGCCAGACACGGCTCAGATGAATTCTCTTTGACAGAAGGGGATTTTGGTGGGGTATTTTTGGTGTTTTGTATTTACACAGAAATCGATTAATTACTCCATACGGGTTAGAAAAAAAATATTTTGAGTTCTCAAAAGAAATATTAACAGACATTTCTCGAAACACAAAGTATTATGTATGCAGTTAACATATACCTATGAATTTCTGGGCTCTTTTGCCGGGTGCACTGTTCTTCAGTAGCTTTTTGATATGCAGTGAACCTCTCATTTAGGGTCATTCCAGCTGACTTGAAGTATTGCTCTGTTGGTTACAATAGAAAAAACACTGTTTCATTAGTTTAATTCAACTGACAGGTATTTTACTCCTGACAGAAAGGCAAGTAGCAGGCAAAAAACATAGTATTTTCAATAAATCTATATCAGGACAAGCAAATGTGGTGTTTTCCCTATTTTTTACACATTCTGTAACCCAAACAAATAACAGTGCACAGCATCACTGCAAGTCTACTTGTAACTATGCCATGACTGTATTCTATCAAACTCAAGCATCATTTACTGATCAGACTTGCTCATATTCAACAAGATTTTCCTCTAACGAAAGAGACAGGAGCAATTTCTTAACAGTTATTTTATACTTTACATGTAAGAGAAAATGACATTACTTTGAATCATGAATACTCACAATAAGTACATTTTATTATTCATCTCATCTTTAACTTAAAGTAAGAGTTAATTCAGTGAAAACACTTAAGTAATGTATGCTTCAATAACTACATGAATGACCTAACAAGTCATTTCTTAAAAGGAATACAATTTCTTGATTTTAAGTTGTGATGATAAACGATCCAAGACAATTAACACACCTATATGTAAATAAATTCATTTAAGCATCTGGCATCTTGGCAAACTTGACAACTTCTCTGACAAATTTTCTCTTTCCTTCAGAGACAGTTAAATTAGCAACAGCAAAAGTTTTTTAAACCAGCTCAACAAATGTGTTTAAATGTAATATAGAAATACATAAAGTCATGAGCTATGAAATGTTACATATGAAGCAAGCTATCCGCTTAACAGGTCAACATACATCTGTATCAACTTACCGCCCGGCATCCAGTATTTGTCTCATAACCAACCATTAAAACTTGAAACGGCCACTACAAGGGTAGTGCCTCAATCATAATTCCATCAAACACAGGAATTTGAGCTAGCAACTCTGTTTTTATGCCATTTTTTGCCAGGAAGACAGAAGGTTCAACTTTGCCTGTTTGGCATCTGTATCTTTCAACAGCTATTTTACTTTTGTAACATGGATTTTGCCATTTCAAAACACATTCCAGGACCTAGTTACAATGAAAAAGAAAACATCACTGGGCATTTTCAGCTCTACATTAATAAAGAGCTGTTCAGACTGGTCGCATCACACCAATAATGAACATAACTTCAAGTTGTCAAAAGAGTTACTAAAAATCTGATCACAGACCACAGTAAATTTGAAACTTAAAGAGAGGTTCTGCTTTCATAAACAACCATAACTGTACATATGCTAGTAACTTGACTCGATAGGCTGTTAAAACTGTTACATTTACCAGGTACTTGTTTAACATACAAAAGTTTACAGAAAAACAGTCTATTCTGTGATCAGCATGTGAGAGTTTTTCAGGAATATTATGTCACCTACAGCCTACATATGTATCATATAAGCAAAAACTTACAGAAGCTCTCACTGGATTGAGCCTTAAATCTCTTTACATATCAATAAAATAGATACTTTCAGAACAAAGATCATAATACTCTAAACAGCTGTCCCAATAAGAACATTTTTTTTCATCTAATACATTATCATAATCTATTATTGTTGGCTATTTACTTTCTTCTTTACAAGCAATTCAAAATGCAGGAAATCATTTTGCCTCAGTAATCTGAATTTTGCCAACAAAATAAGACTTTTAAGGGAACCTTAGCACATACTTCTAGCATGCAAATCTTTGCAATTTTAGAAGCTAAAGCATCTTAAAAAACAATGCTTACAGAGACATACACTCAATGTGGTCACCTAATTAAGCATTTCCACATTCCCCCTCTGTCTGATGATACAGCAACATTATCTTCTACCAGCAAATTCTTCCATATTATCTCAGTAAATTAAACACAAGAACAAGACAACAGCCCAGTGAAATAAAGTAAATGCTATGGAAAAAACAGATTTAAAAAACTCTCCAGGTATCCCCATGGGATTTTAAGGAATTATCTATCTATTCTTTGACAGGATACATGTCCCAAATGAAATGCATCTACTTTGACAATTTGGGTTTGTGTTTCGGTGTTTTTTTTATTTGGGGCTTTTTTTTGGTTGGTGGTTGGTTGGTTGGCTTGGGGTTTTGGGGTGTTTCTATTAAGCAACAGCCACTACTGTTAAATCAGAAAATAATTAGTGCATAATTAATTTAATGGAGGGTTATTAAGCCACTGCCAAGTTCCTGTAAGTAAAATTCCTGCCTCCAGCACTATAATACCCTCAAACAGGAATAAAATGAAATACCTCAGTGTATTTTGTATCACTTAGAGCACAATTTTTCTTACTTCTTATCATTTTGATAGAATAAGAACACAGAAATGAGCTCTGGGGTGCTTCAAAAGGAATGCCACTGTATTTACAGTGCAAAGGACATCTGCCAACCCACAATGCCCCACTTCATATAAAATTGTGTGTTACAGCCATTAAAATAATGCTAATTAAGAAAAGATTGATGAATGTAGCATGTTTAAACTACACCAAAAATATTAAAAATTAAAAAAAAAATAATCAAACTTTATATATTACTTAGGCTCAAAAATGTATCCAGAAACAGAGTATAACTGCTATTGTGCTCTGCATTGCTTGGGTTTGGGTTGGGTTTTTTTTGCATTCTAGCTGCTGGAACTATTCTTTTTCTAGCTATTTTTATGTGCATCCCAAAAGGAAGAAAGTCTGACTGAAGCAATGTTAAGAGAGGGCTGAAAACTCTCTGTACTAGAGACAGCAAACGGGCTTAAATGAAGTTGTCAGATGCGTATTGGGTACGATAAACTGAATACATACCTTTGACATGATGAACCAAGGACACAATATGCTGAATAAATGACTCTGACGTGCTTTTGCTGGCCTGTGGCAACTTAATGTGGTCAAAGATGGATCGGAACTCTTGCTCCTTCTTGACGGAATGGACAAGAGTGCTAGCAAGCAGCCTGTCTTTAGTCAAGGAAGCAGGTCTAAAATGCATCAACAACAAAAAAAGACACACAAAAAGAAACCACTAGTTTAAATAAAGATGAATGACACTACAGGCAGGTGGAGAACCAGTGTAAAGTGGAATAATTTACCTATTGGAATCATCAAGAGGTACTGGTGCCATTTTGAGTTTAACTTCAGGACGATGGGAGTCACTGGCTATCATTTTGATCCTAAGTGGGCTCTCCTCTCTGAAGGTGGATTTTTCTCTCGCATCCAGATTCTTGTGTAGAGGGGGACTGTAATCAAAGAGTTCTTTGAGCTTTTCAGACTTTACCTGCTCAGGTGACTGAGTTTCTTTCTTCATCATTAGTCTCTCAGAACTCTTGTCTTCTTCCTTGTGCTTATCTTTTGTTGCACTAGGCCTTTCCACTACATAGCTAGTCTCTTTAAGCTTATAACTTTTCTCATCTCTAAATCCATCGCTCTCTCTATTGCCCTTGATTGGTATTTTAGATTTGTATTTGGCTCCTTCCTCCTCAGCATTCCGGTGAGATGCAGTAGGAAAATTTTTACCCTGATCTGCCAGGACAGACTTTCTGAACTGTCTGTAATCCTCTGTCTCCTCTGCGTCCTCCCCTTCAGAGTCATTAAATTTTTCTTTCCCAGTCTCTTTATCAACGAAAAAGTCTAAAGTTTCCTGTTCCTCCCATTCCCTTTCTCCCTCTAACCTCCCTTTTTCTGATCCTCTCTCCTTCTGGGCCTCCTTCTCCCTGGTATTACCCCTATCAAGCAGGTATACTCTAGACTCTTCATCTGTGTACCTGTGGATAGCAAAGAAGAGACTGGTAACTCTGGATTGCATTCATTCCAGTTCACTTGCATTCCTCTTTTGTGTCAATTCCACACCAAGAAGAAGAAAATACATTCCTCTGAGCAATTCAACTTCAGCATACAATGCTTTGCACACCATTAACACTGCACCCACTGTCATTTACGTGCTACTGGAGGCATCTGCAGGACATAATGCCTTTCTGTAGAACACCTAGAAATTCTCTGCTTGAGTCTATAAAAAAAGGTAGTGGTTTGTTTGTTCTTTCTTAATCAATACCCCGTTTCACATTCTCTTACACCAATCGTTTTTTCCATCAAATTCAAATGAAATTTGGTAATTCAGACTGCAATTCATTTTTTTACTTAAGTGAAAAAGTTAGAGGAGCACCATTAAAAAAAAAAAAAGTGAATGGTTTTTCAAGATACTGCACACTTCGTAAGAGGATTCAAAAATCTGACACACACTTAATGCAGTCACTATATCATGTACGAGCAGGGAACCTTTAGAAGCCAGCTCTCCTTAACCCAGAAACACACTTACCAATTATTTCAGCCACTGCCTTATGTACACACTATTTTCCACATCGGTCCTAACACATTGACCACCTCCAATACATATAAACCAAGGGAACTCGTATTTTTGATCTTCTAAGCGATATACTTTTTACATAATAAATCATTGACTGGACAAATTAATTTAAAAGGTCTACGATCAAACCTATATAGCATAGTCACAGCTTTGCCCTAGAATTCATTTTATAAGAAATCCACTGAAGTACAAGTCACAGTAGAAAGGCACAGTCTAATGTCAGTAAGATTTTTGCAGCTTTTAAAAATTACTACTGTATCAAACATTTGAAGAGCAAATTTGAAAAATTTATGTTAATTGGAAAAATATATATTCAACTTTAAATATTTTGTCCTCCACATCAATAGAATTATGTTCCAAGAACACCAAGACCTACCCTCTTTAATAGGTAATGCAAGTCAAGGCAAAGTTGTCATATTGCAGCACACCATTCACTGTTTACATTAACAAAGAAATCACTGCACAATATCTGCATTTTTAGACTTCCAAAAGTTTTGCATTTCAAAATACAGGAAGCATTAAAATTTCAAAATACTTGAACAGAATTCACTATCAAACAATTAAGTCTGATGCACTATCCCAATTAAGATTTTTCTTAACAGTACATGAAGTATAAGAAAACACACAATAATGGAAAGCACAAACCAATATTTCCTCTAGGATATATGTCCCTATCTCCACTAGCCAACAACTAAGAAGCTAAAGCATCTTAGGAGGAAAAGGCACATGATTCAAGCTCCATTCCAACCAGACTAAAATTAGTAGTATTTATTCCACAGTATTCCTTATTGGGTCTTTCAAGGCACAGTGATGATCTTGTCAAAACTCTGTAACAGATAGCATTTTAAAAAAGAGGCAACATCAGGCTTCTAATTTCAAAATTCTTACCTTTTCATAAACTTTCCACCTTTTGCAGCCTCCTGTTCTCCACCCTCAGGATAAAATGACCGCACTCGAGCCTCCTCACGGGGAGCGCTCTGTGATGGGATTGTCTTTGCAGGGCTTCTCCTCGAAGGGATGTGATGCAATGGGCTATTCTGAGAAGGACTATAACGGCTAGAACCATTTCCGAGAGAACCAGAGCCAGACCTCTCAGGACTATGCTGAATGGAATGGGAATGTTGAGGTGTGTCCTTTGCTGAATGGGCTGTACTAAGCAAAGGGGCATCAGAGCAAGATGAACTCTGGCTGGGTGGGGTGGCAATAGAAGGGCTATGGGGTGACCTCGGACTGTTATCATACGCTGAAAGGCCAGGCCAAATGTCGCCAGAAGCTGCTGATGATTTGTTAAAATCGTCAAGAGACTCTGATGGGTCATGTTCAAATGTATCTTTCTGTTCATCTTGTGATTTATTTTTCAAAGGGCTATCTTGCAAAGGAGCCCCTTCAGTTTTCTTAGCCTGCTTTTCCAGAGACGCGCGTCTTTTGGAAGAGACAGGTGATTTGCTGTATGGGGATGAAGAACGAGATGAAGAGGACCTTGGGGACCTGGAAGATCTGTAAGATCGACGAGATCTGCTCCGGGACCTCTGGGAAGACACAGACCTTCGTTTTGGACTTCTGGAACGTGAACGGCCACGCCTAGGGCTTCGGGAGTGTCTTCGGTTCCAGACAGGCCTATAACCTCCACGATGGTATCTACCACCTCCTCCTTGATAATACCCTCTACCTCTTCCTCTGTAACCATAGGGACGTCTCATTCCTCTATTATTTCTGTAATCTCTGCGATAATCTCTAGAATAAACACGATCCCTGCTGCGAGATCTTGAATATGTCCTTGACCGAGACCTAGAACTAAAATTAAAAAGCAAACATTAACATTTGACAATTGGAGAATAAAAAAAAAAATAATATAAAAGCAGTGCGTAGACACTAAATGCTAGATTTCTCAAATGCAGTCAGAATGGTAAATAAAGCAGAACAACAGGCTCAAAGTAACTTCTACAATCTATTTTTACTTATTATTTCCGTCTCAAAAGACTACAGTAAACATGTCTATTCCTAAGGACTATGAAACTTAGGCTTCAGCACCACACGAGTAAGACATTACCAGTCTCTGTGGCCTGGAGCGTGGCATTCAGCTCCTCAGCCACCACAGTCCCCAGCCTGGAACATGAAGTTACGTGACCCCCAGTTTAACACGCCAGCCTGCAGACAGCAGCTGGTAAGGCAGTAAAGATTCAATTCAACCACTTCTTTTATGGGAGATGGTAATGTCCACCAGTAAGAAAGATGAGGAAAAGGCTGAAGGTAACTCAGAAGACAAAATATAGCAAGGCTGATCTGCTGAAGCCTTAAGTTACTCCAGATCTGAAAATCTGCACAAGAAATACAGAACAAATCACACAGACTGGACAAAGAAAACATCATGTGAAGGGGAGAATAAAACAAGCCACAAATCATGAAGAACCATTAGCATTCTGAAATTATCTTGAGACACAGGAAAAGAGCAAAACAGCCAAGTATCAAACAATCAAAGTAACAGAAACCACATTCAAAGCAGAATTTACCTACTGCCTACAATGAAATAAGATCCCAGGTTCACTTTTGCCACAGCATCATGCAAGTGAAAAATAATTTCCAGACAAAAACTAACATACTAAACCAACTTCTCAGGCAGTAAGACATCAATTTACCTGTATCTCTTTTTTCTAGAATGTGATCTGGATCTTGACCTAGAGCTGGACTGAGACCTGGACTTCGATCTTGAAGAGTGCGATCTAGAGTTAGATCGACCCATTTTTCCCAGTAGATATAGTCCTGCCCAAAAGGAAAAGCAATGAGGGGAGAGGGAAGAAAAAAAAAAAAAAAAAAGGAAGCAACTATTTAGAATCCATGTAAATCATATAAATAAACAACATTTTTATACGCTAAAATGAGAATATTAGGAAGAGGTACAGAATTTCCTAAACAAAAGAGCTCTGAAGATGATATGAGTATATTTATTAGTAAATTAACAGCTCAACCACATTTTAAAGAATTTAACGTAGCTACAGTGCACACAGTTCATTTGAAAAGATAAAGTATAACAGTAAAAGGTTTTCCAGATTTAACTGCAAACTGATCCTGTAGAAGGAGAGAGGAAGCAATAGAAGAAACACTTCTGCAAACTAAAGCAAGAGATATGTGAGTCTGGACAATTACATTTTTTAATATGTTTTAGAACAAAATTCTTGCTATTTGTGTGGCTTATCATTTCCTTGCATTTCCAATGCACCAATCCTCCTCTGGAAGGACTTTCTAGTCCCCTACAATGTACCTTTTACATAAGCAAAGAAAAAGCCCTGAAGTATTCTGTCCAGCAGTTGTTGGTTTGAGCCAGGGGTATTATTTCTCTTAAACACATGTACAAAAGCTAATCACTCTGATCCGATTTTCCACTGGCCAATATGCCCACCCTGCATCTTTTTAGGTTAACACTGCTTTTTAAACTACATGTAAAATGCATGGCCAACTTAAAGATTTTTAACAACTAGTTAAATAATATAGCTTGCAACAGAATTCAATATTTTTAAGCTCAAGTGAAGCTATGAAAACTACAGTTGATTATAAAGCAATGAATCCTAAAAGGAACTCATAATAAACTACAATTTCTTCTTATGTACAGTCATAAAAAATACTTAAAATTAATTAGCACTAACCATAAAAAAAAAATACACACCTTTTCCTTCTCTTTTCAGATCAGTGGCTAAAAATCCCCAATTTAATTAATAAAAACTTTGACCCATTACCATTTTCTTTTGAAATTGCCCAGCTTTAAAAAAAAAAAAAAAAAAAGGGTCACATTAGACAACCTGAATATAAACTGTGGACAAATAACTACACATTTTCAGGCCTTTGTATGCTCAGTATCTATAATCATCATTGTTTAATAATAATTAAAACAAAAAATGGAAGAAACAGACATTTGGCTTTTGTATTGCAAACAAGCATGAAAGCCTAAAATTACTGCACTGAAAATACAACCTCAACACAACAAGCACTTTATGTCACAAGGTACTTTATATAATCTTTCTTGTTACCTGGGTGATATTTCAATTATGTAAAGACAAATAAACAGCATTAGAGCTCCATTTGAAGTTTTTAAAAAAAAAAAAATCAGACATTTTACACACATACAAGTCAACCTAGAAGAAAAAAGCAGACTGAGTCTTCCCCTATCAATTAGTCCCTCCTGCCCCATATGACATTCCTCACCACAGCAGCACATGTGCTTGCACAGCCCCAAACAGATGTAACCTCATCTGAAACTAAGCCAGCAAAAAATTAATTTTAACCTAAACGAGCTTTCCATTTAACTAATAAAATATTCTTTACCTTGCAGAAGAGTAATATGTTGGAAGTTGTCTTTTATTGGCTCCTTCCATTAAAAAGCAAATTTACATAACCTAGACTCAGAAGATGGTTTCTAATTCATTGCGTTCAATTAAACTCACAGAAAATGGCTTATCTCTTATGCTTGTCTACTCACAGGCAACAAATTTAGAGTTCTTAAACTGCTGTAAGAAATGAAGCATATCAATTTTCCAAAAGTGATAGGAAAAAAACCCTGGGTTTTCGCTATTATGTAATTTTCAGACAAGTTTATAATACAATCCAATCTCAGCTTTAAAGGAAGTCTGGTTTATTTGCCCTGTATTCAACATCAACATTTATACATTCCCATTCTAAGTACCAGTACGTACATACTGTATGATAGCTGAAGTTTACAAGACAGAGGCTAATTTCAGAAAGTTTCGTATGTTTCAGTTTCTTATTGCAAGCATGAATTTTAGGAAAACAAAATCAATTCTCATTTTAAGTGGTTGGGTTCAAACAGAACATTTAAAAATAGAATTAAGTTAATCTTACCTCAAGCCGTCAGTTGGTGCCAATGAAGTACTTATTTCAAAACTCTCTATTTGTGCTTTCAGCAATACTGATTCCTATAGAACAGAAAAAGAGACTGTCAAAGACGTGAACTTTTACTAAAGGGCCGGTAATACCTTTTGCTTAAATGGGTTCAAACACAAATCTGTTTGTCGTGAAAAGACACAACACTTAAGAAATGGCAAATTCACTCTTGGACTCGGTGAAGCTGTATGTTAAGACTGAAGCAGCTCAAGAGGTAGCTACTGCCCAAGGGGCAAATCCAGCCCCCCTCCCATACATCTCACTCCTCCTTCAGCCTTGCTCAGGGCTGTATAATGCTCTATCCTCACCTTCACAACAGCCCTGACACCCTTTGGGTTCCTCAGTGAGCGGGCTCTTGGTAGCCAGAAATCACTCTCAAATGGCTAGGTTATAGAACTAGCTTAATGACGAGGGCAAACAAGTGCCTGAGATGAATTAGGAGGGAAAAGAAGAGCACACAGTCGGGATAAAGGGGCAAAAAAGAGACAGTGGCAAACTGTTAGACAAGTTTGAACTCTAATATACAGCTTTGAACTTCACTGGAACAATCTTTTTTAGGAAAAAAAAAATAATTTGGGATGAGGACTTAGGACAACAGCAAAAGCTTTATCTTTAGGTTTCTCTGCAACATTTACACAAACATTACTCTGTTAAACCATCTTGTTTAAAATATATACATACAAGAGTTTACTTAAATAACCAACATCTTCTTCAAAAATAAGCTTTTACAGGTATACAGAAACAAAGCATAATTGTAATCATAAATTCAGTCTCTGAAGTACGAGCTTTTCACTGGCCTCAGCTTTTAATTACCTCAAAGCCTTAAGACTATGTATAAGTTTGTAGTCTGACTCAACATTGAGCAAGTTTTCCAATCCTACTCAAGCAACTCAGAATTTTGTCCAATTCAATACAGACAGGATGGATCTCCCAGAAATCCTGCATCTGAACAATTTACTCATTAAAGCCAAAGCCTCAAGACATCCATTTCTCCTAAACGACCCTCTCACACTTATTCACAGATTTTTTTTCAATGTTTTCTTCATCTAAGGGAAGAAATGTAGCACTTGTGTTCATAAACACTGCTTTCAAAAGTCCACTTACCATTCACTAGTAGTGACCAAGATATTTCCAATTTCTACAAAATATATGCTTTAATATGATTAAGTTTTTACTTCTCATCATCAGCAAGCATGAGTCTCTGAAGGAGCACAGTAGTGTATCGGACCATTTCAGATCTTGTCTAGACAAAAGGTGAGATGGTATTAGCTAGCAAAGGTTAATTAAGGCATTCAGAAGTCTAGTACAGAAAAAGTAATACAAACTTCAGCAAATGGATGAAGTTCAGTCTGAGATTTTTTTAAATCAATGCTTAAATCATCTCTACATCCAAGGTTTAAAAACAACCTGTTGGTATTAGCTGAAATTCAAAATCCTAATTCAGACAAGTCTTTAGATCCTTAGGATATAGAGCAAGATAATTACTTCACCTTTAAAACCTCTAGGCAGAAGACAGGATCTTAAATTACTATAGCTCAAACTCCAGCAGTCAGTTCCACACCATTTCAGGAATGTTTTGTAGCAACTGGCAAAGGTGACAAGTAGCCATGCGTTTGTTTTGTTTTTTTTTTTTTTTCAGTTAGCCATTGGATATGTCCAACCCTGGCAGCTAAAATATATTTGCTATCCTTCTCCCTAATTTTTTTTTAAAGGAGTAAGGATATAACATTTTAAAATAAATGAGTTTTGAATAGAAAACCTTAAATACTGTATTAAAAAAAAAATCAATTATTTGCAGCTTTTGTTTCCATTCAATTGTAACGGGTAAAAGCTTGACACACAAAACCCCCTTTTCCAAACAACTCTCATACTTAGGAACAGAAATGAAAAGCCTACACAGCTGTTTTTTGAATAAAGGTTTGCCTGTGTAAATACTCTTACAATATGCATGAATCTAAAATTTGACTAACGTCTATTAAAGGTAATTTAGAGAATAGTGGTAGATAAAGAAATACATAAGAAAACAGCTCCTTTAGAAGAGTAAACTTCTACCCACTTCACACTTTCACAGATAAAGTACACATTCTTCTGAAATTATCAAAATTACAAAATATTGTTTCACAGCATCAAACAATATCACCCACAGCCCCTTCTGTGCTCATTGTCAGTCTGTAGTGGCTACACTGTGGCATATAAGGGCACGAGTGGTAAAGGACAATGAAAAAGAGGTGCAACATCATCTATTGCTACACAACATCAATCACTAAATCAAAAGACTTAACCACCCCTCTCCACTGCATGAAGCTTTTCTCTGGACTAGTCTCAGAAGAGACCCAGAGTCTGCCAAAGGGGTGTATTAAGAACGTGACACAAGATGTCATCACTAACATGGAGTATTTTTAAGAGAGGACTGTGACTGCTGGGAACACGGGCTATGCCTGAAACAAGAGGGCTGTAATTCACATGCTTTCTGCAACTCAAGCTCCTTTTTCCCTTGCTTTCTGCCCTAAATACAGGAATAGATGCTTGGCTCGCAATCATTTCACTCTTGTGTTAGAAAATCTGCGTATTACAAAGGAAGCTGCTCTAGCGCCACAGTATTTTAAAGCAGAAAAAGTCAGCATTGCTAGTTCAATGAAACAGTCCCATCTCTCCTATCCTTTGTTTCCTCATACTCCTGATGATCTTCTCCCTTATGCCAGCAACCACATAGTGAATTAGATCAGAAAACGTATGGACCACCTGGATTAGTTTAAAAAAAAAAAACAAACAAACAATTTTTCCGATATGGTTCATGACACAGCCCCACAAATGTTTGGACCGACACAGGGAAGCTGCAATAGCAGCCAGACAGGACTGTTTCTTTGGGGAGCACTGAAATCTTAAAGCTTCCCTGAAACTAGCTTGGTATAGTCATCCACAGCAAACAACAAAATTGGAAGTTAAGCTTTTTAACAGTACTTGCAATCAGCTTAATAAAAAAAGAAAACACACAAAAACCAAAGCACACACCAAAAAAAACCCCACTCCCAAACAACCAAGCCTTAACACAGAAACCTAGACATTTTTTTAAAAAGGCACAGTCCACCACCTGTCAGATACTGAGTCACGTTCATGATCAAAGAGGGAGACAAGTGAAGTTTCTTAACAACATAACGGCAGCATCTTTGGGTGTCTTAAATCAGTCTCAGCCAGCAAGAGTGACCGTACACAACAGAACCAGGCCTATCCCACTGCAAGCAACACAATAACGAGGAAGTATATCACCATTAGCATTTGCTATGTTTAAAGGAAACATTAAAAAAAAAAAAAATGTTTCCAGTTTCCTTTTAAATATTATTTTTTAAGTCTTTACTACACCACTGATGTTAAATTTTCCTTAGAGAACACAGACGCTTTAGGACAGTTATCACAACTTACATAACAAAACACTGATTCCTCTTAGCTTTATTATTTTAGCTATACTTCATTTATAGTTATTTAGGAGTTCACATTTCTCTTGCTTAAGCAGCAGTTGAAAGCTGTCAGGAAGATTTAAGTCAAAATCTTGTTAAAGTAATTCACAAGCTGTTGCCAAAATGCATTTTTCATTCAGAGATTCAGGCTTCAAAAGAAATGAGGATTACACAAGCAGGATAAAACAAAAGGGGATAGGACAGCCTTCAAGAAATCCCACAGAATATTTAACATTCTCTCATAATACAGATGCTGAATTAAAGTCAGTCTTATTGAGACAGTACTGCAAGGCATCTATTCAGTGCTTGTACATCTGCCATGCTTTCTTATCCATTCTTTACCACCATCCCCACACCCCTTTTATTTTAATGCCCACAAACTTCACAGTGACACATCACAAATGAGTACAGAATGCATTTAATTAGTGACTGTAAACCTGTATCACCCAGATCAACAACGACTAGAACCCTACAAATACTAAAATACCTTAGCAAATTTGCCCAAGCTACCTTGGAAAGCACAGATAAGAGCTGGGAAGCATGTTCTCCCTCTGTTTTATATTCTTGCTATATAATATTATCTTCATAATATCCACACAAAGACAAAACAGAGCCATGTTAAGAATCACAGCATGAAAAGTCAACTGGAACAGTAAAACACACAAAGGCCTTTTTTCTCAATTAATTAATTTCTTAAATTGCAAATATTTCATATTGTTTTCTATAAAGTCAAAAACCAGCATCCTAGTAACAGTAAAACCAGCTCTACAAAACCATCATATGACTGGTAGCTGTTCTTTTATGTAATACCATTGGCAAACAAAAGCATGTTTCTCCTCTAACTAAAAACACAGAAAACAAAGCAACTGTTTCTAAGAATTTTGTCAATACACACAAAGGAATTAGCATGCTTTTAGATAACACCTTGTTTTGATTAGCCATTCTTGTTATTATTTTTTGTGTTTTAAACACTGTGTTTTCATATCCCCTTACACAGTGGTTTCCCCAATTTCCTTACAATAAACTCCTGAGCACGCTGCTGCTGCAGAAAAGGCTGTCTTCCCTCCCTCATTTGTTCCAAGACTAGTATCCATATAGGTGACTGGTGAGCTGGAGCAGTGAACTGATCCAGAAGAAAACTATTCTGGAAGGAAAAGACAAAGCTGACTTTTCAGCCCCGTCACCTCCCAGATTTCATTCACCACAAGGCTGCACAGCGGCCAGTGCCAGCACAATGAACAAGAGAGCAATGTACTTTTTCAGAATACCTTTGGGAGAAAGTTTCACACAGATAAACGGAATACAGATGTAACCCTAAGGCTTACTTTCTTGTTTCCTTCACTGATCTCCACTACTTGTAAACAAACCACCAACGTTCCCCGGCATTCCTCAAAACCCCTACCCCACGATCTCTCCTTGACAACCAGCCTAAATCCAATCCGTCCAAATACCTGCACTCTAGCTCCAAACAACAACTCCCTGCTGACCCTTTCAAAATTCCTACAACCACTCCAAGTTTTCCACATCCCCAATGGCAACAGGCCCTTCCCCATGCTCCCTGTTTTCCCCTTCCCCCAGGAAAGATTCCCCCAGCCACAGCCTTCACCTGAGGAACTGCTCCTTACAGTCACACCCCGAGAACTGATATATGTAACACATTTAAACCTCTTCCTGCCGTTCAGCACAGCCTGTCACTCAGCATCAAAAGGGAGGAGTGGGAGGAAGCAATTCCTACCCTTCCCTGCCACAAGAAACTCCACGCTTGGAGCGCACCTCGCCACCAGAGCCTTTACTTACCCCTTCTTGTTTCCCCCACTTCTGTTCAAAGCAATGAGATTATCAGAGAGGAGGAAGGAGGAGCAAGACAACAGCTAGACAGCATTTTCCTGGAACCCCACGCTCTTTAATCAATTCTTCCCACACTGAGAACAACTATTCCGAGGGATGTTTTTATATAATATACAACCATTACTCAAGCAGTGACTACTTGCAGTTTCAAAAACTCCTTTGTTTTGCATGCCCCCGGGTCTTACTATCATAAAATTAAACTTCTACCATTAAGGTAAAACTTTGATCTCAGAGGTAAACGAGTGACAACTCGGACTGACTTGGTAAAGGATCACCACAGCCCCCCCCAAACAAGAACCTGATTTTCATCAGAAAATTTCAGGCAAAAAGTAGGGGGTGGGGGGTGTGTTACAAAGCAAAGGAGAAATAAAGGACAAGATCCTGCAAAGGCTGTGTACTACAGTCTGACCAACACTCAGAATCCTTTCAGCAAGGGGCATAAAACCCACCCCAGCCCCTCACGGGCTTTTGCAGGCGTTTGGGAAGGCGCAGGGAGGAGCAGAGCCCTTCAGGCACAAGCGCTTGAACCGCAGTCATGCCCGAAGGGAAGTTCCTCCAACGAGCGCACGGGCTGACCCAGTACCGGGAAGCATCCTTTCACCCCGGCACCCCTTCCCTCCTTAGAGCAGCGTCCCCGGGGCTGGGGGGGGATAACGGGGTGATTTTACAGCCCTGCACCCAGCGCTGTATGGGCCCCATCGGGCCCCATCCTCCCACAGGGAGGGCGCAGAGACTGCGAGCCCGGGTCGGAGGCCCAGCGGGGCAGGCCACCCCTTGCCACCCACACCCCCTCCCATCCTCAGCGGGCCTTCCCGAAACCGCGAACCACCTCAGGGCGGCTCCGCCGCCGCCGCC
>JAHREE010000490.1:2056822-2072927 GCA_033628505.1 Tringa tobata
GACAGCGCTGCACTCACACCTTTGTATTAACTTTCTGGTTCAAAATAAGTAACAGACCAGTCCTTGTGGAATTCCACTTCCAGGTGGTCATTCCCATGCAGCAAAACCTGCTGCCACCTTGCTTTTAGTCAGCTCCTTATCCCCCATGCACTGCTTGCATCTATCACCATCTTCTCTTGCTTAACTATGCATAGTTCATATCATGATATAGATATTTTCCTGGCATCCAGAGGGATAAGCTCAACCACAGTTACGAAAAGAAAGGTTATCAGCTTAGTCTGGCTTATTCTACCTTTCACAAATTGTGTGATTCTACCATACAAATGGTGTAAAGCCCCCTATAAAAGCCATGAATAATATGTATTTCCCTTCCTCAAGTGTTTATTCCACTAGCTTCCCTCTCCAGTGTGGGAAGTTGCAGTCAGATCTCCTAGAGGGCTGGGAGAAGCATGGTGAAAGTGTTACTTCCTCACTGAAGTATTTATGTTGCAAAGCGGGGAGTGGATAAGCAGGATCCCACAACTTGAAAGTTCTGATTTGCATTTTATCCCATCTTTAATTTCTTATAAAATATTTTTCCCTTTGAAACCTTTTTTAAGTGTTGCATGCTGTTCTCATCAGATTAAAAACGCTGTATATTACATTATTTTGTATGGACTGCAAATTGCCTCATTTAAATATCTAAATTAGGCATGGCATCACTAAAATTGTAGGTGCTTGGCACCAGGAGGGCTTTCTTTATGTATGGTCAGTGGAGCTATGCACTTGAAGATCTACAGAGGGGTATCCCTTCAGCTGGTTTAAGCAGCCCACAGAAGAAGTGACTTCTTTGGGCGCCTAAGGATGTTCCTTAGTCTGAAAGGCATCCTGGCCCTCCTAGATGTCTCTGTAACCCAGAGGATGGGAAACCCTGACCCACTCCAGATCCAGTCCACCTTCTTTCTCTGTTGAGGGTGGTCACCTAATGCCATTGCACGCTCCCCTAAGTGTCAGTAGTGTCCCTGTGAGCACAAGGTGTTCAAATTAAGCACTCAAGGAACTTTCAAACTAGATAGGAAGGCATCTGCTGAACATGGAGGTAGGTAGTTCTGCAAGTGTGTAGGCTGCATTGCTGTCTGGGATTTAGATCAGTTTTGAGGAGCTTTGTCCCAGTTTAACTAGCCTTTAGACTGTCTGGGTCCATTTATTTCTTTTTCAGACTATGTTTAGCTACCACAGCAATGAGACTAAAGCAAGAGGCAATTCTCTAGAGTTTATTTTAATTTTAACTTGCAGACTCTGGTATCTTAAAGGGCCTACTTGGGAAAAGTATTCTGTTCAACCGTGTCCTTCAAGTAAGCCATTCATGCTTCAGAGTGATTAAAAAAAGATAAATATGGAAGCACAATCAAATTAGGAAGATCCTTTAGATAGCTTTAAGGTGACTAAAATTCCAAATCCAAGAATGGCAATGTGTCTTAAGTCTGCTGCAATAAACATCTAAGACCATGTATAGAGTGAAGCTGTTTAGCAATGGGACTGCAAGGTATATGTAAACTGGGTTGTCTGGTACAGACAGGAGAATTTTCAAGCACAAAATGGCAGAGAGCAGAAAGAAAGAATTTATAAATGCAGGTTTCAAGGTGAGTTATTCAAACCCAGCTCGAGTAGATGTTATTGGTGTCCCCACTTTAGAGTAGCATCTGAATATGTGGTTCCCTTCTGAAAGCACTCTCAGGGGTTGCAGTGGCATCAGTGGAGGGATTGTGTGACTTAGATGGTCCAGCAGAGAAACATAATCTAACCTGCCACATCTTGTATGGAGCTGATAGCACAGTTACACATCTTGGGGAGATAGATATCTCCATCCATCCTGATTAAGCCAACAAAACAGATAGCGTTCAGCCACATTATCTGACCAAAACTGGAATAAGAATGGGGAGAAGGATAAGGGAAAATGACATATGTAAAAATAAATGCAGCAAACCCACAATGATGAGCACTAACAAAGACTGCAGAGGAGAACTTGTCAGCTGTGAATGACCCAAGGGAAAACAATAAAAAAATTAAAATATCTTGGTCACAGAGGTTTCCATTGTGTGGGTACCTGTTGTAGTCTCTCTGGTCTCCCACGACGAGAGCGGGTGCTCCAGTCCTTCCCCTGCAGGAGTGGGGTGCTGGTGCCTGGGTGTCCGTGTGCCACCTCCCTCCAAAGCCAGCTGTAAAGAGCTCGTCCTGCCGCTGGAGGCTTCCAGTGTTGACCATCACCTCTGAGCCCTCAGGCGGAAAAATTGAGCCGTCATGGATGTGAAGCCTTTTCAAATCAAGCCAGTTTTGCTTCTCTAAGGAAGAAAAACCTTCAAAGCACCCAGTAGCTCATATTCTGTGATATTTTGCCCAAGTTCTGTCTGAACGTTTGTAATCCCTTTGCCCAAATGTGAGGTTCTCTTCCACATTCACAAGCATTCACAGAGTGTATCGTGTGAAAGAGTGAAGGAAGCAGCAATATCTGAATTCTCAATCTTTTTACCTCTCTTCTTTACTCAACTAATTGGAGTTTACATCACACCAGACTGGTTTCCATCAGTTGGAGCCGCACAAAAGAATTTCTGCTTCTGCTGAGGGAAACAAAAGAACAACATGCCAGCAGATTAGATTGGGGAAAGGCTTGTCTGCAGAATTGGCCAGAAAATTTCACCAGAATAATAATAGCTTCCCACGTGGAAAAGCTATTTTTAAATACATGCCTCTTCCCAGAACAATTGTTTTGCTCAAAAATTAGAATATTTTTTTCCAGAATGAAGGGTATTTCCTCGAGTATAAAATATTCATAGGAAGGCAGAAAGGGACTCGTCCTGGAGTACCAAACTGACACTGGCTGGAGTTAAATAGATAACCTGGGTTATCTAAGTGTGTCAGTTCCCAGGTAAAAAGAGGATCCAGGTATAGAAATAATGTCATTGTTCTCTTAACTTTCTGAATTAGTTGGCATCTGAAGAGTTGATCTTATCCAAATACCTTCACTTTCTTGCTTCCTTTGGCTTCACATTTCTCTCAGCAAACTCCCAGAGACTGGCCAGTCTTTAAACTGTCTAGAAATGTCAGTGAAGCAACACGCAACCAAAACTCCTGTGGGCTTCAGTTGCAGTTTGGCTCCTGTAAACAATGAAAGGTGTAGACTGTGGATTTTGCTTTTCTCATAAAATAATTTGCAGAATACTATGATATGAAGAAAATTCTTCATTGGTCTAAATCCTGTTTAAATCTCATCAACTTTGTAGAAAGCCACTGCCAAAAACTAATTTTTTTTCAAAATTATGCCACTTATAAGATACAAATACAGATAATGTATAGATTTAAATTTCTAAGACAGTAAAGGGGTGAGGACCATAGCTATCTGAGAGTGGCAACAGGTTATTTGTTGCAAATCATAGAATGGTTAGAGTTGGAAGGGACCTTAGAGATCGAGTTCCAACCCCAACATGTTGGGGGTTCCAACCCCAAATGTTTCAATGGCCTCCTGGTAGCAGCGTAGGGAAGAGCATAATGGGAGGATCCTCTTCTATACCTTCTTCTTACCTTCAGTAAGTCCAAGGTAAAAGGACTGGAACTAAAAGCAGATTTTATTTTTCCCTAAATTGTATTATATTTTATAGCATGGTATAACTTTATCATATGTAGTGTATATATATACATGGTAGATAAATATGTTATATAGTTTCCTATAGTATATAAATAATTTTATAGCATTATTTAAGTATTGTAGTTATTTTCCCCCCAGTTTTTGATCTAGGAGCCTCAAGGGACCCTGCAGATCTTTTTTGAATTCTCCTTGTACTCCGGGAAGTTGAATCAACTGTACAACTTAATACACTGCCGTGCAAGGACAGAGAAGAAGCATCTTTTCAAATTTCAGTGGTTAAGTCAAATTCAGTCTTTAGAAACCTCTGCATTGTTTGTAGCTGTCAAAGGAGCGACAGAGACATGTTCAAAGAGAGAAACTGGCCCTGAATATATCCTGCTAAATTAATTCAGTCTTACCTGCAATTAATTACATAGCTTTTGGCTGGCACACTGTGAATAGCTTGATCAGACATACCAGGGGTACAAGGCAAGTATGACACCTTGCTAACTGGTTTAAGGGGAATTATGGTCCTTTTATTTTAATCGTCCCAGTCACAAAGCAAAAGCCTTCAACCAGCTGAGATCATGAGTTAGTTTCTTTGCCATTGAGCTCATGGAATTTTTAACAGGTTCCTTTGAGCATGAAGAGAAATTTTGTTATATACCAAAGAATCTGAGAAGCGAATGGCAAAGAAATCTGGTCCTGCTGGTTCTCCTGCTCCGGGCTCACAGTAAGATGGCAATGTCTTCTTTCACAGTAAGATGGCAATGTCTTCTTTCACAGTAAGATGGCAATGTCTTCTTTCTTTCTTTCTTTCTTTCTCTGATCCTTTTCTCCAGAGTCCAACCGAGAGGCTATTGGTGCTGCTCAAGGAGTTACACCCCTGCTGTCCCTTGCCAATTCCTACGATCCCAGAGTCCAACAAAACGCAGTTGGTGCTATTCTCAACCTCACACAATCAGGTACTTTTGGACTAATGGCTTATCTAAGTTTGCTGAAAGAAACATTCTCACTGATAGAAAAATAATTCAAAAGGGTTAAGGCAAGAATAAAAGTGCATCTGAACAACAGATAATTTCCTTTGCATATGGCAATCATGTTGATACCACAGGCTGATGATTTAAGTTTAGCTTCTCATTAGCTAATACAGACCCCTTTTTGCCTAGTACCGAAATAGGAAGGCTTGATTTTCAACCCCAAGGGGCTAATGTACAAGCACTTGAATCATCAAAGAAACAGAAAAAGAATAATAATTTGTTAAAGAAATAACTTAGTCTAAAAAGTTAGCAGCGCATTTAACACTTTGAAGCAATCTCAGAAGCTTATCCAACAAGGTCAAGCTCTGGGAACGTGTCATTTGTATCCCTAACTTGGTGTTGGAAGATACAAAATATAACTATTATGGGCCAGCCATTAAAGGCTCCTGGGATATCTGCCAACGGCTTTAGCGAAAGCGGTGTTTGGGCCTCTGCAATAATATGTTCAGTACCATATATTAACTCTGAAACAAACCAGCATTATATCTCACCTAAACAGATGATATCATTATCCCATGCAGCTCAATGACACAGTCCTGAGCAACGTCTCTTACCTCTATATGGTGGAAGGGAATGGTTGGCAAGGACTTCTGCAGCTGGCTGTTACACTTCCATTATTATTCAGAATTTTTAAAATCAGTTGTGATGTCTTTTAACACAGAAATCAAGGGGAATATTGTACCTGAAGATTTTTCAGCTTCTCCAGCAATTCAGATTCCCAGAACAGTCTTTAGCATAAAACCAGCAAAGGCTTAATGGATCAGACAGCCTGTTAGTCATTTTGCTAAAGTGTCTGCTTATTGCTATATTGCACAAACTCTAAATTATATCCTCTCCAGTCACACTGATTGGCACATATTTGGACAACTTCACCACTCTCTAGAATCCAATCATTGTGCATTTCCCTTTGGAATGGTGCCTCCAGATGAGATGAGATGATGCGTCTTTGAAGGGAAAAGACATACTAACAGCACCTTAATTTATTTTTTTAAATGCAGAGAAAATCCAACAGGTCCTATGCAAGGAAGGAGCCCTCCCAGTTCTTGCTTTGCTGCTGGAATCTCCTGACTCAGAAGTGCAGGTACGGCTCAAACAGGTCAGATTTTTAAACAGCAACAACGTGACTGTAAGGAGAGTCCAAACCACAGTGTGTGGAGATGAAAAGGTGGAAGTAAGATTTCTCTAGAGGGGAAACACATGACAGCGTCTTGGTGAAACTCAGCTTAGTCAGATAATGTATATTCAAACCACTTAATTTGTTTAGCTCCGCAGGAGAAAGTTTATCATGCAGAAGGGCATCTGCCAGCACACACTAACACAGCACACAGTTGTCATGTGGTTACCTTCCTGTGTCTTTCAGATCATCAGACAAGTTGCAGATTAAGCCTCTTCCTCTGTTGTTAGTTTTTTTTGCACTTTACCTTTGATCTTGTGCTCTAAGCAATTTTACTTGGTGTTCTGAGAAGACATAATTTGCAAAGATATTTTCTTCTTATTGTAAGTGTCTGGGAAATCTCCTTATTTTATGCCTCCCACAGACACCTCTGCGATTCTGCATACTTAACAGAGAGCTGGTCTTGGTTCAAAAGTACATTAATGAAAAACTAGGAATCAGAGTTGTAAAAGTGAAAATCCGCTAGTTCATTCATTCGGTCCTCTGAGTAGTACAGAATTGTTTCCTCCATCAAATTTGTTATCCGTATTCAGTCTCTTTAAATGTCTGAAGTAATAGAACCTCTGGAATTGCTTTCTGCAAACTGTTTCAGCACCATCAGCTTTCTCTGAGATTCATCTTAAAATTTCCTTCTCTGCAGTACAACCTGTTTCTTCTAATTATACCTCTCTAGTAATACATGCTCTTATATATATAATCCTCCCTAGCATTAATGTTTAAATCCTTTGAAAATGATCTCCTGGCATGCTAGGGCAATGACTACATCCAGCTTGAGTAAATCAATGTAAACATATAATACAGGAGATGCAGATGAGCAAAGTCAGGTGCCAGCAGCACGGTACGTTCCCGAATATCTGGGGTCCTGAGGGGTTTGTGCAACATCCAGTGCCACAGCACGACTGCTGTTGTAGTGACAGCAAACTGCATGACTTCTCCTGGAAGAAGCCCACTCGGGCTGTTGTCACATCTAGCCAATAAAACACCCTTAAGATGAAAAAGCACTTCATTTTCCTCAGCTCTGATTTTGAGCATTTCTGCGATGTATTTTTATTCTCTTCAACACGTCACCACTGTGACCTCCTCTCTCTCTGCTTTTTCCTCTTGGTTCCCTGCAGTATTACAGCTGTGCTGCCCTAAGCAACGTGGCAGCCAATGCTCAGCACCACGAAGCCATGCTGAGACCTGGCAACAGATTCCTGCTACGGACACTCATCTCCCTCCTGTCCTCTTCTGTGGACAAGGTAAAGCTGTCACTTTATCCTTGTGACTTAGCTTAGCCTCAGAGTAAAGCTGTAAATTTAGGCTTCCAGTTTCATTCTTGCACAATTTTTCTCATCT
Source organism: Tringa tobata (assembly GCA_033628505.1). Classification (NCBI taxonomy): domain Eukaryota; kingdom Metazoa; phylum Chordata; class Aves; order Charadriiformes; family Scolopacidae; genus Tringa; species Tringa tobata. The sequence continues at coordinate 2,063,976 of JAHREE010000490.1, forward strand.
ACTGTACAGGTGCCTATGCGGCATCTTTCCCATGAGAAAAGACACATCTATTAGAAGATATGTATGTTCCACAAGGTCAATGTATGTAGAAAGAGAAGGGAAACCATTGAAGTTGTTCCACAGCCCTGGACGCTTTGTTTAGACTAAGATGGCCTGTATTCTTTAGACTTGAAACTATGTGTGTCAAGTGCTCTGTCCAGGCTCTCAACTATCTTTGATCATTGTGTCTGCGACAGAAGGTTTCTGGAGCATCTATTATGCTACTGTTTTTTTTTTTTTCCTTTTCTTTTTGGTGCCTATAACTTTGGCTATATGGCTTCAAAGAATAACATCTTGAAAATTTTGCTTTGTTGGGAGCCACAGCAAAGAAACTTCAATGAGCCACAGTTCAGGATTTAAAGGGTGGAACCTAAAATTTGGTGTAGGAGGGAGGTGAGAAAAAGCCAAAGCAAGTAAGACAAATTCGCTCCCTTTATTTTCCTATACTTTATCTGACATTCCTAAAATAAACCAACATCTGAGCCCAATTGGCTCTTCCTCATCAACAACAGGATGACTGATACTAGGGGTGGTTGAAAAAAATTCATCAAAACTTTAAAAAAAAAAAAAATCATATTCCAAAATTTGCTCTCTAAGGATAATGTAATAGCTTGCTAGTGTTGTCACGTTTATTTTGTGTACAATAGGCAAGAACATGCATTACTGAAACCGCTCTTTTTTTCCCTCTCTTTTTTTTCTTTTCTTTTTTTTGTTTTTCCCCACTTTGGCACAAGCAGGTTTCAAGCCAGGCATGTGTTTGCCTAAGAAATTTGGCTGCCAGTGGTAAGCAATATATTGGAGATAAACAAACCACACTATTTCCTTTTCTTTCTCTCTCTGCCTTTCAAAGCAAGCACAGTGGGCTGGGAACCTTTCATATTAAAAGCAAAGAGATAACATCCAATTAAAATGTAGAAAAGAGGGTGAGGGAAGAGGGAGGTGCAGATTTATTAACTAACCCAGCCTCAGAACTCCCAGGTAGCGAGGGGAAGTATCTGGACAAAGTGAGAGAGACAGTAGAGGTCTTAAGCACAGAAATTTTTGCAACTGTATTAAGTTTTCTCCCTTCTGTGTTTCCTAAGCATTAAGTCTGATTAGGTCAGAGTGTCTCCCAAAATTGCTGCTTGAGTGAAGACCTGCCTTCTCCCAAGGCATGAACCTGTCTGTCATTAAATATAATTTTCTGCCAAGCATTTGTCATCCTCTTAAAACATCATGCCCTATTAAATGTCCAAGATCCGTTGCTACAGCATCATTGGGAGATGAAAGCAGAGGACTGGCACGCTCAACACTAGAGCCCTAGGGTCCAGGGTAGAGTTGCTCATCTAGGAAACATAGAGGTGCTTCAAGAATTGCAATTATAGTGGAGCTGGAAATAAAGGAACTGCTATGCTGCTCCTTGGCATGGTTGGAATCCCCTGGTCTGCTTTTAGGACTGTGCTCCATCTGCTGGCTGCTCTGGTGTTATCTTTAGTGCCCAAAAGCTCTCGGGGACAAGTGGGATTCAGCCAGGATGGCTGATCTCTCCCCTGGCTAACCATAACTCTACAAGACAGGTAGTGCCTGGGGAGGTCTTTCTGTCTGTGCAGCAGAAGCTGCCACCATCTCACCAGGCCTTAGGTGAGAATTCCCCTCCTTTCTTCTTGCTAAGGTTCAGACAGAAACTGAAGGGCCCCCAAAGCTATGTTCTGCTCTCAAGCTTGTATTAATCCTTTGGCAAAATGAGCCAGAACAAACGAGGGTTTCTTTTTATAACCAAAGAGGCAGCATTGTTGATCCCACAGAGATGGGGAGGCCCCCTCTAATTTCATCACTGAGGCAGTCAAATAAATGCTTATGAGTCGGGGCCTGAACGTCTCCTCGTGGTGCTCCGAACCTCCCTGACCTCAGTCATTTTCCCAACCCAGCAGACATCCAGGCTGAGATGGTTGCTGAGGACGTCCTGCCCAAGCTGCGCTCTCTCCTGGCATCCCGCAGCGAGGATGTGCGTCGTGCCTCCATCGCCCTGCTCTGGATCCTGTCCCAGCACCCCCACAACCAGGTAGGGGAGCTCATTTCCCAAGGGAAAGAGTAGTTCTGGCCCCTGCCCGGGGTAACGCTCTGTTATGGCAAAACAGCAGATGAAAGGCATTTTGTGAACGATCTAAAGATTCCGTGAGGCTTCACAACCCTTCTCCTTCCCGTACAAATTGATGAGGTTTTGTCTACTGCATCTGTACTGTCACTAACGACCTGTTAGGGGGACCCTGTCTGTCGTGAGTGGGATCCAAAGGACCCCATAATTAATCAGATTACTTGTAATGGGACCAAGGGGAGCGCAGAGGGGGAGATGGGTGTCCCTTTCCTTGGATGTGCGGACACTACCCTGCAACTCCTTGTGGTCCCCTCCAGTCCCCAGACTGTCGGTCTCCAGGTGGGTGTAACAAGGTGCAGGACACATGCTTAGCACCATGGAGGCAGCTGAGGAAGTTATCCCTCAGCTACAGAGCTTCCCCACACATTGAAAAGCAAACTAATTTAAAGTGTGCATTTAAAGCGCATCGACGCAAAATAAAGTGCAAAAATACTTTACTTCCCTACAGAGACAGTTATTCCAAAGTACGTTTGTATGATTTTAACACCTTTTGAATTAAGATCAAGACAGCAAGGGGGAGGCTAATAAAATTTGACATCCTACCTATCTTTAGCTAATTCACCAGGACTTTCCTGTGTCTCCTCATGTCCGTAGTTACAGAAAGGTTCTTTTGCCCACGTTCAGGGTAAACACCGCCCTTAACAGCACAACACTATGCAAATACATGAAGAAGCCTGACTAGAAATAAACTACAGCAAATAAACAAAACAGACACCCCTCCATAAAACCACCCTCCGAATAAAAACAGTAAGTAGAGATTGACCAATTATTATTTTTAAATATGCTTTTCCCTGACAGTAGGTAAAGGCATCCTTTAGGCACATGGATATGAAAGGTTTTTGATAGGAAAAAATAGGTGAGCTCAGTGCCTGGGAAGCAGCATTTGGAGCCCAGAGCTTTCCAAAGGCACTGTGGCTTCACGGGTTTTGCTCTGGCTGCACTAGCACCAGATGTCCTCGTTGCCTGTCAGACTGCCTCACGCCATCAAAACACAGTTTGCCCTCAGCAAGCTCAGAGCTCAGATACATCAGGTTAGTTGGAGGCTATTTACACGGCAAAAACGTTACTTGGTGTGAGGCATTAGGCTGGAACCCTGTGGTGTGTTTGCTTTTCTTGCCCCCAAACACCATTTAGACTTTTTTGTTCTCCCAGAAAACAGTATGTGCAGCTCTTTTCCTCCCTGATCCCAAAACATGTCTTTACTGGTCCTTCAGACCCCCTGCTGCAGAGGGCACGGAGAAGTGTCACTGGGGACAGACAACAACACCAGGAGCTCACTCCTGTTACACCAGGAGCAAACCAGCCCATCCTTCACAGGGGAGGAAAGGGGTCAGTGGCAGGAGGCTGGAAAGCAAAGCATCACCCTCCAGGGTTTATTCTCCAGTGGGAAGTATCTACATCTCAAAATTTGTTTTAGTGAGCAAACACGGCCATCCCTGACCACTGAACGATGCAGCTTTGTGGGAGCCAGCCCTGGGCACGCTGAGAAGAGGCTGACCTCTCCTTACTCATATCCTGCCTCCCCACCTCCCTGCCTTTTCTGGCCTCTTTTTTTCAAATCTTTTTCAAGGTTTCTTTCTCTAACCCAGGCTGAATTCTCAGGGAGTGAAAGAGGGACTTCTCCATGGGAACAGCTGTTGGAAAACAAACCACGGAACAAAGCTAACCTTTACAACCAAGTCAAGTGATGCTTGAATTATTACAAATACTACCCAGGATACAATAGGGCAGAATTCATCTGCCCTTTCGTTACCATGAAGCCAACCCCTGGGAATGCTTCACAGGAGCTCCTCTCTGCTTAAACTCCTTTTTTTTTTTGAGATCCCCTGGCCAGGCTGTTGACAGCGATTCTCAGCAAGCGCTGGAAAACTTCCCTCTTGCAGGGGGGATTTTATTTAGTTCTCCCAACCCCAAAACAGTAATGAAAGAGTCAGGCTTTGTGAGAAAACAGGCTTTTAAATCACATTCTTTGAGCAAAGACCTAGGAGTCTGGGTGGCAGGAGTCCATTTACTCCTGGGATGCCACTGACTTTCCACTCCAGGTACAAAATACCTTTGCCTTCCCATCTTGCTACCTGGTAAACAGGGGATAATATTTATCTTCTCAAGAAATCCCTGGAATAAGGGTGCAAGGGGAGCATTGCAATGGTAAACACAGTTGCTGCTGGAATGCTTTTCCTCACCTTTTTTTAATTTTATTTTTAAATCTTAGGAGAAGATAGATCAATATCCATCTGAACCACCCAATCCATTTTTTATTGAGAGGTTTTTTCATCATTCTCTCAACGCTGTGCAGGATTGAGCCAGAAAACAAAATCTGGATCCCAGCCATATGCCAGCCAAAAAAAGAGGTTCAGCAAAATTTAAAGGACTGTAACTTTGCTAATGTAGGTCCTAAATAAACAGAAGAGCTTGGCAGGGAAGTCATTCTATATTAGACAGTTCACTGATAATCTGTAGACTATTTCCTCCTCTCAGGCTGTAGCGAATCAAATCAGGGTACCATAGTTGATGGAATTAAGTAGAGGAGAGGACAGCACAGAAAACAGTCATCAATGGTGATTTAATTGGATTATCTAAAATTGTATTATTTCAGCTTTTGAAGAGAAAGAAAAATAAAACTAGAGAAAAGCTGTAGCCATATCTGCATATAGGATTCTTTAAACGTCCTGAGTTTAGGCACAGCATTGCCCTTTGCATCTATTCTCACGTTTCATTTTAGGATTGCTGCTTGTGACAGTGCTTAAAATGAATGTAAGTGAAGATGTCAGTTGATATTAAAAGAAAGTAAGATATGCTTTTGCAATTTAACCTAAGTAAAAGAAAGATGCAAGTTAAGTTTTAAAGACATCTCCCTTTCAATGCTGCTTCAGTGATCCCGACACGCCACAGGTTTCAGAATTAGGCCATTTTTCTCAACTCTAAATAGGACCAATGATCTCTTGCTAATGTGTCTCAATTTCTAAGTAGCACAAAAATATAGTTCATTAGTAGCAAATATAAGAACTGCATAAAGAACTCAAATTTCTATGGACAAGAGACTGAAAGAAAAAATGCTCCCAACAGGAAATCTTTTGGTTTTACTAGTAGACCTAACTCAAAGCCTGCTGAGATCAGGTTTCTCTTCTAAACATCGCTGCCCTCTTAATCCACACTGTCACTGAGGAAACTACCCGGGCAGTAATCCAAACTCAGAAGATCCCAATCAATTAATATTAGCAGTAATTGGAGGAAGATTGCGTTCAGGGAGAGAGGGGCTCAGCAAAGTCCCTCTAAAATATCCAGCAGACAGCAGAGAAGCGTATGTATAAATTCAGAAGCTGCTGTTCAGAACACATTACTAAAGAGGTAATATTAATCTATCCATAGTTTGCTGCAAAGTTGCACTTTGTTGTCTGCCCTGCGTGTAATTGAGACACTGGTTTCTCTTCTCAGGACACTCTGGCGTGTGCTGAGCTGATACAGAGCCTGGGGATGCTGCTGGCGGCGCATAAAAAAGACCCCGTGATTGTCGGCCACGCTGCTTGTATCATCAAAAACCTCAGCCTTTCCAAAAACAGACAGGTGGGTAACCAGGATTTTTTGCTGAACTATACCCAGGGAGGCTGCAGTTACGTTTATATCCAATCAGCATTACCCACAGAAAGCATTCTTTGATGAAACATACACCAAGGATACTCTCCACAAAATGGTATGTGTGAACAAAAGGACCTGATGTGCCATAATGAAAGGGTTTTTTTCCCCTTATTTTTTCCAATACAACACAACAATGCTAATGAAGATAAGAAATAACCAATGTTTTCCTGGTGATCTGGTTACCTAATTTGAATGACTGCACCATAGGTATAAAACGTACTTCTAGCAAAGACATTTCATAATACTAATTAAAGGAACCATCCAGGAAAATCTGAGGTTTGTTATAAACTAGCCAAAAAGAAAACTATTATTTCCAGCACTAAGATAAGAATTACATGAATTTCTGATAGTTTTGAAATCACTTTTTGCAGAGAAATAGATTCCCCGTAACTCGAGGCCCACAGTAGGAGTAAAAATTGACCATCCTTTCAAAGTTTGCTTTAAAAAAATTACCATATGCATCACTTTAATGCTGTGACTTTATTCTGTTGTCAGCAGGGAGCTGGTTCACCTTCATAAAGCTTTATAATGTGCCCTGCAATGTATTTAGCTCTCACTGCACAAGTGAACCCACAGCCATGAGTGGGAATGCCGGGTTCTCAGAGTCAATTCTAAGATACAGTCCCTAAAACACATGAGAATCTTTAGCACGAGAAGGANGAGTCAATTCTAAGATACAGTCCCTAAAACACATGAGAATCTTTAGCACGAGAAGGAAAAAAGTGTTGGTTTTATGCCAACAGGACACCAACAGAGCTTGGGAGCTTGAAAGGCAGCAGCCTTGAATCCAGCTTCAACCTCTAAGCAGCGAGTTAAAAAACTGCCACATAAAATGAGCACACAAAGAAAAGGTACAGCCTTTTGTTGCTAAGACACCTGAGCTCCCTCCCGGAGGTGTGAGCAGCTTCCATTATTAGGACCTCCCAGAGAGCTGGTGACTTTGTGATCTAGCTTCACTAGTAACCAGTCACCTCCAGGTGACTCATTCCTTGGTCTCATGTGCTTTTAATCCAGGTCAGCACAGGCCAAGTCTCTTACCTGTTTTCAATTCAGTCTCTAAAACGCGTATCCCAGTACAGAGAGGTGCTGCCCAACACCACGTTTCTCTCCAGAAACAGAACTTACCTTTCCTAATGAGAGGTCTTCTCGGATTTCTGCAGATCAGAGCACTTCAACACCAGAAAGTTTTCAAAGCTCTAGAGGCAAATACAAGAAATTGATAAACTTCCACGTTTCCCAGTGCTTTGCCCTGGAGCACTTGGCTTACTCACCTCTGCGGGGAGACTTGAGCAAGTGACAGCTTAATTCTAACATGAAGCCTGGTGCAGCAGCAATAGGTCAGGAAATTCTCTGAGCTCAGACTGATCTGTGATCATGAGAACATCCCAAAGCCAGAGCAAACCCAGGGAAACATCTGAAATCAGGCGATCTCTGAACAATCCAAGGTGTTTGTTACCTGGTTGTGGTGGATCTGGGAGGAGACGTTTCCATTATTGATGTTCAAGGCCAGGCTGGACGGGGCTTTGAGCAACCTGGTCTGGTGGGAGGTGTCCCTGCCCATGGCAGGGAGGTGGAACTGGATGATCTTTAAGGTCCCTTCCAACCCAAACCATTCTATGATTCTATGATGTTTTAGCCCTCAGTATTGCTAAGAGTTATTCAGTACTTCTGAAGTCCTTGGGCACCACTAAAACATAGTGAAAGCACTAAACATGAACCTCTTTCTTGCTGCAGAGAATCATTGAGAGCCCATGCATTGAAGGTCTCCTCCAGACCATGCTTTCTACTGACATTCAAGAAGACTCTCTGCATTATGTGACATCTTGCCTTGCTGAGCTGGCCAAGCAAGGTAGGGAAGCAACCCCACCATAAATGGCTTCATTTGAGAAGTGTACGTATCCTTAATTAATCCTAATGAGTGACAAAGCACAGGTGGGCAAACAGCCCCAGGTCTTCCCCTCTGTATTCACTGGAAGTTTTGCCATAAGCTTTGAGAAGAGCAAGATCTGACTCAATGGCAGGAGAAACTGCACTTTTTTTGTTGTTGTTGAACCGCTTACATTTTTTTACTCAAAATTCTTTGTGCTGAACTTGTACTGCTGCACACAGCCTGCCTGCTTTCACTTGTAACGCCACCCAGTTTCTCTGCTGAATTAATTGCATGAAACTAATGGAGGAGGAAAAGGCTAAAATACAAAATGGCCTTTTCTCCTTAAGCTTATTGCACGTGGATTTTCCCAAATTATCCCCCATGGAAGGCAGAGTACTCCTCATTGTGCACAGGATCAACGTAAATCTTCCCAGCCTGTCCCAGCACTGGATATTGCCTGTCAAACATTTCATCTCCTGCATCTCTTGTAACCACCATGCAATGGGTGACAAGGCACATTTAATTTTGCAAGAGGTGTCCAGCAGCTGCTGGACAGACTGAGCCTACTGGGCAAGAGCAGATCTCCTACATAAAAGGATTCATTCTTTCAGAACACATTTGTTCACATTTCAGAACACACATTCTTTCATCAAGACCAGGCTGGATGGGGCTTTGGGCAACCTGGTCTGGTGGGAGGTGTCCCTGCCCATGGCAGGGGGTTGGAACTGGATGGTCTTTAAGGTCCCTTCCAACCCAAACCATTCTGTGATCCTATGACACTGGAGTTTCTGTTCACAGGCTATTCTCTTATTTTCTGTTTTCCAGAAGGAGCCATGTTACGCATGGTCCAATGGATGGACGAGCCCCTGACAAAGTGCCTGGTGAGACTGGCTGGCCACCTAGAACATGCTGATGCATCCTTTCAAGCTGGCTCCATCATCCAGCACATGACGGGTCACGGTAACTTTCACACAGCGTTACCTGCACTTACAAAGATATTTATGGCTGTCGGGAGTGAAACGAGCCTTTTCCCAAAGGAGTTAACTGTCAGACACCAAAAAGAGTTTAACGTTCCTATAGCATCCTCCATCTGAGGGCTTGGAACAGGTCCAGAGAAGGCCCACAAAGATGATCTGAGGGCTGGAGCACCTCTGCTGTGATAACAAGCTGAGAGAGTTGGGGTTGTTCAACCTGGAAAAGAGAAGGCTCCAAGGAGCCTCTTCCAGTCCCTAAAGGGGCTACAGGAGAGATGGGGAGGGACTCTTCATCAGGA
>JAHREE010000490.1:2077746-2124281 GCA_033628505.1 Tringa tobata
CCCCTGCCCTGGGCAGGGACACCTCCCACCAGACCAGGTTGCTCCAAGCCCCATCCAGCCTGGCCTTGAACCCCTCCAGGGATGGGGCAGCCACAGCTTCTCTGGGCAACCTCTTCCAGTGTCTCACCACCCTCACAGCAAAGAATTTCTTCCTGAGATCTCATCTAAATCTCCCCTCTTTCAATTTAAAACCATTATCCCTCGTCCTATCACTTCACTACCTGATCAAATTATTCCCAAAGGTACTTACAACAGGGAAAAAGTGAACACATTTGGCAAAGTTAGGAATTGATCTTACATTTTGATAACGTTACTGCATTTTAAAAGGAGTTAAAGAACTAAAAGTGTAGTAATATGTTTAAATTCAACTAATTTTCCTAGGTGCATATAGGAAAGGGTCTGTCTCACACACCTTTTCGCTGATTAAAACAGAATTTTTTCCAGGGGGAAAAAAAAAAAGGTAGCACAGAGCCTTGAAATTATGGGGCACTACTTTTTTAATGTAGGTTTTCATTCATAAGAGAATGATCATCGTCTCCTGGTAATCCGTTCCACCTTTCATCAATGCACTTGGTTTTAAATACAAGTATCCTCCTGGAGCTTCCTGTGGAACTGGCTGGAACACTGAAATTTGGGAACCGCTCTCACGGCAAACATCTGCTCCCGGGTGGCACAGCTTCTTCTGAAAACATTTCAGGAGGGTTTCCTGCCTTCTGAGGTACTTCTGACCACGGTGTAACTCGTACGTGAACGTAGAGCTTTAGAGCTGCTACTGGCTACAAACGTGGAATAAAAATGAGATTAAAAAAATAATAAAAAAATCATTCTGTCAACTACGAGCTCATCATTACATTTTGCTGTGACCCAAATCTCTAAGGTTAGTTTTGGTGCTTGGGGGAGGCATTTAGGTTAATGATTCATTTTAATAACTGCAAATTCTCTCTGATAGTACTATTTTTTAAAAAAACCCACCCCAGACAGGGCAGAGAGAGGCTGCAGGTGAAGCAGTGGGACATTTGCAATATTCAGGTGTGACAGGAGGTTTCTTTTGAAATCTCCTGTGGAAGACCCAGGTGCTCAGCTGTGGGCAGCGAGCCGAATGACATGAATCACATCATCTCAAACTTCAGGCCACCTCCTTGGGTGACTTTAGATCATTTTCCAAAAAAGAACATCAGTGCAATATTAAGTAACGACATCAGAATCTATCCAGTATCTCTACTCTTTGGTATTTCACTGCAGATATTGGGTCAAGGTCTTAGCAAGAAAAGAAAATAACAAAACATTCTCCACCAGGAACGAGGAGACACGTGAAACAAGTGAGGCAAACCAGGAATGAATATAATTATAAATTGATTTTACCACAGTCCTGTTCAAAACAGCAACCAAGCAAGAGACACGTGAGGAGCGAAGCAGGCTCTGCTCTGCTGCAAACAGTGAAGCAAGAGTTCTGAAGGCTCACAAAAAAACAGATCAACGTAATTTACAGCAGAGCCTAAATAAATCAAGATCAACAGAATTTAAACCCGAACCTAAATGAATCCTCAACACCTAAAATTGAAGGAAAATCTTACTGGCTATTTCTTGGCTTTGTTTCTAGCTGCAAGTCACTCCGCCCTAATTTTCCAGTACCGAGATTAGAGGAAACCTGAAGGAAAGTTTTAAGCAGAGCAGGAGCAGCAAGAAGAGTTTTCCATCACAGACTGACCCCCCTGCCTTGGCTGTGCAAGAAAACGAAAATAGAAATAGGAATAAATATTTCAAACAAGTTTTATTTGGTACTTACATGCTCTATATAGCTTTAAAGAAAAACTACATACTTTGGACACTTCAAAATATCGTGGCTATGTACATGGAAAGCTAAAGAAAGCAAGAGAGGAACCCAATCCATTTTACTGTGCCCCGAGCTAGTGTTGAACGGCTGGTTTTTCCCTTCCACACAGATTCTGGCAGATGAAGTCTCTTTCATTGCGTTTCCATCGCTTTTATCCCGTCTCCTGGGTCAGGTGAACACTCGGCAGCAGCAGAAAGTCATTTCTTCAAAAAAAATCCTTCAGGGCATTTCTTCTGCTGCACGGACTTCTCTGCTTCCTACGGGCCCAGCTCCGCGCTCCCCAAAAGCAAGTGCAGGAACCTCGACGGTACGTTCTCTGGGAGCGTGTAACTGGAACCCCAGAAACCTCCCTTTCCCCCGGCCGAGGATCTTCTCCCCCACTTTGGTGAGCCCCAGTTGGGGCTTCGACCTCAGATCAGCTCTACCTGGAACAGCCTCGTTTCTCGAAGCACAAAAAGGTGCAAAATTTGCAGTTCTGCCCAATAGCAACCAAAAGCGAGGGATGGACCCGTGAGAGTAGAAATCGACGTCAAACGAAAAGAAAAAGCAACCTGTGCTGCTCCTCCCTGCACTCAAACTGTACCGCTTTATAAAAACCCCACTCTGCATTAAAAAGCACAAACAATCACCATTTTCCATTTGCTCTGAAACGAGCAAAAAAAAAACCCCTAAAAAAATCTCCGAACGAACCCGCTTCGTCATCCAAAAAAAATATCAACTATTTCGAGGTTTCACAGTCTTTAATAGTCTGATAAGGCAAAGGAAAAGTCCTCCATCACTGGGAACAGCAGCAACTTACAGGACCCTGGGTATTTCCCTGCGAGCGCGTGCTCACACCGTTTCTGGTCTCGTGAACACGGATGTAACTAAAACAAACAAAATAATCAAGTGTTCGGGATCATTTTACCACATTTTTCTAATTTATTCAATTAAATGATTTCTTTCCGTACTCAACAAAATTCATAAATACATCATCATCTAGGAGAACAGTAGTTTTTTTTTTTTTTTCCTCTTGTCCATGAAAAAATAACGCTTTCAAATGTTCACATTTTAAAACCTGCCTCGTTTTGTGTTTTTTTCTTTTTTTTTTTAGAGAAAACGCGAGAAGATCATAGTGACATCTCAATTTACAGAACGTCCCTGTAGGAATTACATTTACAAGAACCTGATACAGAAGCCTATACTTTGCCCCCATAATTAGAGTTCTCTGCAATAATATTTAAACCAACAGGTTTAAATAAAACACCCCATTCAACTCTACTTGTAGAGCAACGAGGTATTTATTTTTCAAGTATTAGAACCACAAAGTGTAAAAGATTCTTTGCCAATTTTACAATTACGCTTTTGAAACCAACACCCACCTTTTTTTTTTTTTAAAAAAAAAAAAAAAAAGCATCAGTCCCACCACCCCAAATCAGCCCATTGCTTTCAGATTCCAGTGTCTTGTGTCTCAAGGAATGCAGAAATATCCATTTACTAACAGAAAAAGCTTGTTGGAAAAAAAGCCATATTAAGTAATGCACGTGAAGCATGATTATTTTTTTTTCTTTTTGCTAGTGATGAAAGCTATTAGAAAGGTGATCCAAGTCTATTCATTCCCATCATCTCTTCTGCTGGTTTTACTAAAGTCCTTCCAAAAAAGATAGACAAATCTTTAAAAAAACGGAGAGAAAAAAAAAAATAATAAACCACTCCTTCATGGCGCGGGAAGAAACTCCACTGACTGCAGAGACGCTCGTGTCACCTTTGGTTCTTCAGAAGGAACAAATCAGATCACTTCTACAACAGAAGGTATCAAAAACCGACAGGTCAGCAAAGAGGCCACAAGGCTTACTTCAAGATGATACGCTTTTATGGAATTATTTCATTGTAAGCTGATTTTCCTTACGTTTCTAGCCAGAGAAAGAGAAAGTGGATGTCCAACTACCTTTGCTAAATTAGTATATGTTTATCTGATGGCCTTTAAAAGCTGTGATGTCATTCAGAGAGACCTAGCGTGCGGAAAACCATCCCGCCGTATTAATTCGGCAAGAATTCGATGAGGGAAAAGAAATCCTGAATTTTCCAGAGAAGGGAGGTACCAGCTCCCCTCCGGCACGTGGCTGTTACCCGTGCGGGACCGCAACGTCATTGCTGATGGGAACAGCGGTTGTCCCTGTCACCGTTTGTGTTTCAAAGCACAGGGCAAACATTTTCAAGCAACTTGAGGTGGCAGAAAAAGCGCAGTGTGACGGCGCTCTCCTCAATTAAGAGCTCTAGGTCAATTACAACGCGTTACAGGTGTTAACGAATCAAGGCAAACCCACCTGCTGTTTGATGCGTCTGAACACTATCTACCTGAGGCAAAAGAGTCCCCTTGTCTTCAAAGGCTAGAATGGGATTCAAAGGGATCTGGGGACTATTGCTTCCGTCGTTGTTCATGGCGTCCAGCCGGGATGGTTTCGAGCCGATGGGCAGGTTTATGATCTCCTCGAAGTTCTCGTTCTGCATAGACATCCCGTTTGCGTTCTTCTCTGGATTGAGATTGCTGAAAGAGAAACAGGTATGTCCTCACACATCTCACCCACAACAGAAACGTAGGTCCTCCTCAAAGCGAGCCGACAAACGAGAAAGTCGGCGTTAGTCCAGAGCATTCCTTTAGCCAGTAAAACCACAACAATCCTTCCACCAAAGTAGAAAAACTGTTTTTTTTATCCAAGCACTAGATGTCTCTTCCCTCAAATACACAGGGTGGTTGCTACATTGGGCCACTCTACACCAGAACCACAGAGAGCTTGAGGGACACCGCAGTTCCCAGAAGGGATGGAAACAAGGAGCAGTAAAGAAACCCCGGCAGCAGCACCACTACCTTGAGCCACCCACCAAATGGAATTTACAGCCTCTAACACCTTCCTGAGCTCTCATAACCTTTGCCATACCCTTCCTCTTCCTATAATTCAATGTCATTACCTTTATCTAAGATCATTGTCATTTCTGTGGTTCCTTGCATCACCTCCAGGTTTGGAACAGCCTCTCCTACCTGCCCCTCAGCCAGAGAAAAGACCCCCCTTACGATGCAGTTCTCCTTTCACTCCCTCCTCCCCTGCAAGTTCTTCAGGCTTATTCCCAAGGGGCTTCCTGACTCCTCACTCCTCCTGTTGAGCATCCCCAAGTCAAAAGAAACACCTCCCACCGTCCCTCATGTCAATCTCCACTTTCTTTCTCTGTCTCCCGCCAGACAGATGCCGTGTGAGTGGTATGAGCACAGACACACTCCTCAATTACACACACCCTCCCGAGAAGAAGCCTGATGGTGTCTCTCAGTCTTCCCTCTCCCAACCCTTTCATTAGGCCTCAGATTGTCAAATCCTCTGTCTTGCCAGAGGGGAGAAACTATGGTGCTACTTTAGCGAGCAGGATGACAGTAATGGGACCACAACCTCCTGGGGAAAGAGCAAGTACTCAACTGACACTCAACAATCGTCTCATCTTTCACCGGTGCTTTTGAAGGCCCTCAACTTTTACATCCCGACAGTTATTGGGTGCCTGTTCCCTGTCCTGACCACACGCTAATTTAAGACTAATAAAACCTGCTCTATAATGTATAATTATTAGGTTATTATTCACTCTAAAGCATCCTGTTACTTATTTTATCCCCATCTACTATCACTAACCTTACCAGAGCTGGGATAACAGGGCAAGTTTGATGGATGGGGTAAGAAAAAAGGGGGAAGAGAGCAACTGCTCAGTCAAAGAATCACAGAATGATGTGGGGTTGGAAGGGACCTCTGGAGATCATCTCGTCCAATCCCCCTGCCAAAGCAGGGTCACACACAGCAGGTTGCACAGGAACGTGCCCAGGTGGGTTTGGAATGTCTCCAGAGAAGGAGACTCCACCACCTCTCTGGACAGCCTCTTCCAGGGCTCTGCCACCCTCAAAGTCAAGAAGTTCCTCCTCATGTTTAGGTGGAACTTCTTATGTTCAAGTTTGTGCCTGTTCCCCCTTGTCCTGTCACTGGGCACCACTGAAAAAAGACTGTCACCTTCCTCCTGACACCCACCCTTTAGGTATTTATAGGTGTTGATCAGATCCCCCCTCAGTCTTCTCTTCTCCAGACTAAAAAGACCCAAGTCCCTCAGCCTTTCCTCATCAGAGAGATGCTCCAGGCCCCTCATCACCTTTGTAGCCCTCTGCTGTCCCCTCTCCAGCAGTTCCCTGTCCTTCTTGAACTGGGAAGCCCAGAACTGGACCCAGTGCTCCAGATGGATCCTCACCAGGGCAGAGTAGAGGGGGAGGATGACCTCCCTCCACCTGCTGGTCACACTCTTCCTGATGCACCCCAGGATGCCACTGGCCTTCTTGGCCACAAGGGCACATTGCTGGCTCATGGTCATCCTGTCGTCCACCAGGACTCCCAGGTCCTTTTCCTCAGAGCTGCTCTCCAGCAGGTCAGCCCCAGTCATATAAATCGAACAGTGTAATACTTCAACAAGCGTTGGCGCAATGAAGACGACTCTTCTGCAAACAGGTATTAATGTTCCTGATCAATCACCTGACTTCATGGACAAATAGTTCTTCCTATTTCTTCTCCATTGCGCTGCCAGCATTCGAGTTAGACCAGATTCACAGGCGTGAAAGATGTCTCTGAGACAAGAGGAGTCTCTACCATCAGAAAGGGGGTACAGAAGAGGAAACCATGCCTAGGAATCTTCTATATTTTATGCTATAAAATGTTCTGTATGTTACGCTGTTTGCTCCACCAGATTACTAGGGGAGCGAGTTTAGAAGAAGCAAAGGGAAAAAATGAACTGTGGAATTAATTCCACTGGACATCTTAGAGGCCATAAGCTCAAAAGATTAGACAAATTCCCAGGAGATTGGTATATCCTCCAGCTTCTGGTAATTAGCAGCTCAGGGACTGCCTGAGCCCATTTGGACCACAATGTTTTAGTGACCCTTCACTGACCAGAACATCTCCTGGTAGTTACCTTTATTTCCTTTACACTCTCTCCTTAAGTGACTGCTACAGGCCATTGAAGCAAAAAACATTAAAGAACAACAACAACAAAAAAAGACAGATTTTTGACCTGCTACAGCCATTCTTACTGTTTTGTGACATTCTTAGCCATGTCTCAGTACCCAGCACTCTGGAGATCTCCTCTTCAGGAGTACAATATTGCACGTATGTTTCTAAGAACTGACTAATTTTGGCATTCTAACGTATTCCATAAGCTGTAGCAAGACCGCCCATCTAACAAAAAAACCAAAAAGAAGTTGCCCGAGTTATTCAGAGCCTGTTTCCAAACACAACGGTTTTGCAAGCAGCTCAAGGACAGCTTCACAGGTGGCAAAATCAGAAGCCCTCCAGCACCACTTAAAACTACCATACCACAAAAAAATTGTGTTTGTGTTCAGACACATCATTTTAACTCAGACAACTAAGAAAAAATAAATTTATGTAAGTTTTATTTGAAAACCTTGAGTGCCACCATGGGAAAACAGCTCAATTCACATGCAAATATATCTAGTTATATCTTTCACGATGCAAAGTGAAGAAGCTTTAAGCCTAGGGAAAACTGATTGGTGTTCATTTGTTTAAAACACAGGAGTAGGAGCACCAATAAAAATGTTGACAAACTATTAGGTGGGGTAGATGATTGTGCCAATCCACCATCTGCGTTAAATGCTTATTAATAAAACTAATAATTGCTGACAATAGATATATGGCAAATAATGGAGCAGATCACAGCCTTTTCATTAGGGTTTATGAAGATCAATTGCCATTGAAAGCTAATGAGGTTCTGGTACAACAATGAGATCTGCATTGCTCATCAAAAGCAGCAACAGAGAATGGTGAATTGCCTAAATTGATTGCCCAAACTCCACCAGAATTCTTTTAATTTTTCTCAGTTGGGTTGTATTCATGACCATGGAAGCACCTAGGCCAAGCCTTAGAGCAGCCCTGAGGAGAAGGACTTGGGGGTGTTGGTGGATGAGAAGCTCAACATGAGCCAGCAACGTGCACTTGCAGCCCAGGAAGACAACCACATCCTGGGCTGCATCAAAACAAGTGTGGCCAGCAGGGCCAGGGAGGTGATTCTGCCCCTCTGCTCTGCTCTGGTGAGACCCCACCTGGAGTACTGTGTCCAGCTGTAGAGTCTGCAGCACAGGAAGGACATGGACCTGTTGGAACAGGTCCAGAGGAGGCCATGAAGATGATCTGAGGGCTGGAGCACCTTTGCTGTGAGGACAGGCTGAGAGAGAGCTGGGCTTGTTCAGTCTGGAGAAGAGAAAGCTCTGGGGAGACCTCATAGCCCCTTCCAGTACCTGAAGGGGCTACAGGAGAGATGGGGATGGACTCTTGATCAGGGAGTGGAGCCATAGGATGAGGGGCAAAGGTTTTAAATTGAAAGAGGGGAGATTTAGATTAGATACCAGAAAGAAGTTCTTGGCTGTGAGGGTGGTGAGACACTGGAAGAGGTTGCCCAGAGAAGCTGTGGCTGCCCCATCCCTGGAGGGGTTCAAGGCCAGGCTGGATGGGGCTTGGAGCAACCTGGTCTGGTGGGAGGTGTCCCTGCCCATGGCAGGGGGTTGGAATGGGTGATCTTTAAGGTCCCTTCCAACCCAAACCATTCTATGAACTTACACCAGAAGCTACTGAGCACCTCAGCGTTTGTCTTTTAGAGGCTGTACCCCTAAAGTGAGTGCCTCCACCCCCAAACCTGGCAAAGCTTCTCCCTCCACAGCCTTACACGCGCTTCCTGCTTCTCTCGCTCTTTCTCGGCCTCATTTATTCACTCTGACCATTCCCAGGTTCCTTCCACAGGGATTATGATGCCACGTGACAGCGCTCATTAGCGCCCCACGTTTTATATGACAAACATCAAGGTGCGTAGAAGGCTGGGAGCGATTAACAATTAATAGCTGCCTGAGACAACCATGAGGCAGCTCCGTGTCACTGACAGACCTTCTCTCAGCAGGAGCACCCCTGTCAGCGTGACAGCGGGCTGAGAGCCTCCAGGCACAGGGAGGGCCCCAGAGAGGGCAAATTCCTCCTTCAATTAGTGCCAATCACACCCTGACACATCCCACCCATCACAGTCCACGTGACGCCGTCCCACGGTCAGGGCTTTCCATGCGTATTCTGGCTCTACCTGCATAAAACATGAAAGGACTAAGGGGATTCTTTGGCTTCCTCCATCACTAAAACTGAAATAACTGACAGCTCATGCTTATGGAAAAGACTTGGCTCGGTCCAACACCGACATTTCAAGCATTTCAACAATTTCTGGCTGCCCAGGGAGGGGGTTGAGTCACCATCCCTGGATGTGTTTAAGAGACGATTAGATGTGGTGCTGAGGGATATGGTGTAGGGGAGGACTTTGTAGAGTAGGGTAGATGGTTGGACTTGATGATCCTAAGGGTCTCTTCCAACCTAGATGATTCTATGCTTCTTGAAGTCTGAGTGATTTGCTTCGTGGCTACAGAGAGCTCCCTGTGTTAAATATTTCCCCAAATTCTCCTTCGGGAGGACAAAGGTTTTGTTTTGGGTTTTTTTTTAAAAATGCAAAGCCAAAATGAGTAGTTCTGGGTCTCTCACATGAGGGACTTGCGCTCGATGAGAAAAGCTTGCTAACGCTTGGGGCAGCTCAGAAATGGAAACTCTCCGGCTGAAAGCACAGAGTTCATTATTCCCATCCAGAAAAGCCGCGCCGCGAACCCAGAGCAGTTTTTATGAAGCTTAATTCATGGAAAGGAAGTGGAAAGAAAATAATTGCCTTTTCATGAAGTTACAATTTACCTAATAATTGCTGGCAAACACCGCGCCGCCCCAAACACTGCAAAGAACGGGCTGTGTTTTAACACAATTCTTCCCTGTTGGTTGGCAAAAATGGGTTCCTGCTGAGGGAAAGATAAATATGGGAAGAGGAAACAAGGCTGATGGAATCTCATTTGGAATCATAGAATGGAATCATAGAATGGTTCGAGTTGGAAGGGACCTTAAAGATCATCCAGTTCCAACCCCTGCCATGGGCAGTGCCACCTCCCACCAGACCAGGTTGCACAAAGCCCCATCCAGCCTGGCCTTGAACCCCTCCAGGGATGGGGCAGCCACAGCTTCTCTGGGCAACCTCTTCCAGTGTCTCACCACCCTCACAGGAAAGAATTTCTTCCTTATATCTAACCTAAATCTCCCCTCTTTCAATTTAAAACCATTACCCCTCATCCTATGGCTCCACTTCCTGATGAAGAGTCCCTCCCCATCTCTCCTGTAGCCCCTTTAGGGACTGGAAGGGGCTCTAAGGTCTCCCCAGAGCCTTCTCTTCTCCAGGCTGAACAACCCCAACTCTCTCAGCCTGTCCTCACTGCAGAGGTGCTCCAGCCCCTCTGATCACCTTCGTGGCCTCCTCTGGACCAGTTCCAACAGGTCCATGTCCTTCCTGTGTTGAGGACCCCAGAAATGGACACAGTGCTCCAGGTGGGGTCTCACGAGCGCAGAGTAGAGGGGTAACGAACTGAGTTAACGAATACATGGATCTGGAAAGAATTTATTACTTTAGTGACCCTCCTCCTCTGAACACCCTCCCAACACCCCACAGTTGTTCTTACCTGTCCGTGTTTAGGGGGGGCTGGTGTGAAACGGCCACACGTGTGCAGGGCACGGGCTGCCCGTTGTGGGGAGGAGGCGGCGTCTCCGGCTGGAGCTGGGCTCCTCCTGCAGGTCCCAGGGGAGACGTGGGACCGGGCACCCCTAGAGAGAGGAAACGGCTTTTCATAAAACCAAGCAACGTAAAATTAGGCTGAAACATTTCCTACAAAAGACAGCACAGTCAGGGAAAGCTACGGTTGCCACAAGTCAAGTTTTTGGGCACACAAGCCCCACTTCAGACCAGAAGTAAGAGCCACAGATTCCCAAGCTGTAGCTTGACAGAGAAGAATAAATATTTCACAGTGACATATGCTGTTCCAACACATAAGCCAGTGGTCAAAACAGGCTGATCTCTGACCAAATATTATGCCAGCACTTTTCAAGCAGCAACAGCGAATGGAACAGAACACTTGGACATCATCAGTTCCATACACTTGTATTTCTTGGTTCCTGTGTTGATCACTGACTGCAACCCAAAAGGCAATCAAGAGGAGAAATCCTCCATGGGAAGGATACCTCTTTCAACAAGTACCAAATCACGGCTATAAAATGCTGTGGAGAGAAACATAAAATCAGAGTATCCTTGTGCCACATCCGAAGAATCATAGAATCATCCAGGTTGGAAGAGACCCTTGGGATCATCGAGTCCAACCATCTACCCTACTCTACAAAGTCCTCCCCTACACCATATCCCTCAGCACCACATCTAATCGTCTCTTAAACACATCCAGGGATGGGGACTCAACCCCCTCCCTGGGCAGCCTATTCCAATGCCCGACCACTCTTTCTGTGAAGAATTCTTTCCTAATGTTCAGTCTAAACCTACCCTGTTGGAGCTGGAAGCCATGTTGGAGCTTGAAGCATGCAGTACGATAGATGTTACTGTCTGCCTCAGGATGTTTTTTGGCCGTTTCCACGGGCGATAGGACAAGAGGAAATGGCCTCAAGTTGTGCCAGGGGAGGTTCAGATTGGATATTAGGAACAATTTCAACACTGAAAGGGTTATGAAGCATTGGAATGGGCTGCCCAGGGAAGTGGTGGAGGCATCATCCCTGGAGGTATTTAAAAGATGGGGCAGGGGAGTTGGACTAGATGATCTCTATGGTCCCTTCCGACTCCAAAAAATTCAGTGAAATTCAGTGAATTCAGTGACAAAGTTGCTAAAAGAGCTGACTCATTTAGTAATGGCTAATTACCTATAGGGAAGGGCTAACTAATGTTTGCTAGGGCTTTAGTTATCCTCCTCTCACATTCACCCGTTGTGCTCGGGGCACAGTTAAACACAGTACCTGCTTCTCCGGTAATATTTGCCTTGGATATATGTCCATTCTGCTGGTCATTGGGTTTCTACAAAGGAAGCACAGTTTCGTAAATTAAAAATAACACTAAAGTGAAACAAGCCCAACATTTACACAAGTTAAGTACAGCACTGACCTTATCTACAGCTTCTACACGTCTGGTTCTCTTCATGATCTCCTCGAGCCTCTGCAATGAAATGTCAAGGGGTAAAATAATGGGGAGGGACTCTTGATCAGGGAGTGAAGCCATAGGACGAGGCGGAATGGTTTTTAACTGGAAGAGGGGAAATTTAGATGAGGTCTTAGGAAGAAATTCTTTCCTGTGAGGGTGGTGAGACACTGGAAGAGGATGCCCAGAGAAGCTGTGGCTGCCCCATCCCTGGAGGGGTTCAAGGCCAGGCTGGATGGGGCTTTGAGCAACCTGGTCTGGTGGGAGGTGTCCCTGCCCATGGCAGGGGGTTGGAACTGGGTGATCTTTAAGGTCCCTTCCAACCCAAACCATTCTATGGTTCTGTGATTCCATAAAATAATGTTTGTTGGCATTAATTTAAAAATATCTCTCCCAAACCACAACTGCTTGTCATGTATCAGTTGCATTTGTTTATTGCAAAAAGATGAATTGTTTATTACTGTTGGCAACGTTCGCTTCAGGCAGCTTTTCTGAGGGCACATTTATATCAGGGATAACTTTCTACAGCGGAGGTGGAAGCGAACTGCTACGGTAAAATTAATTCCAGTTTCTCTGCATGTCCTGAGTTACCTTCTTCCTTTCCAAGCGCTCTTGCTCTTCTCTTTGGAAATGCTTTTCACGTTCTAATCGAATCCGCTCTGCCTCTTCCCGTAGGCGAGCTTCCTCTTCCTTCTGAGAAAAAGAAATGAAGAATAATTTACTATTTAAGGACAGATTTATATTGTATCTTCTTAACTATGCATATCTACAATACCCTGAAAAGACACTTTCGGGGTTTACAAGTCCCCAAGAATCTTTTCAGACTCAACTGCATGTTTCTCAATTAATCTCCGTGTTTTGCACAGTGTTAAGAGACGAGTAACTAAACAAGAGACATCATATTTGGTTCTGTGCCTTTTCTGGGGCACGTGGATGAAAGCAGCCCAGGTGACAAATGAGGGATCCATTTCCTAACCCTCACCATTAAACCAGCAGGCAGGAAAGTATTCAAGAGATTCACGTGGATATTTTTGAGAGTCAAAGAAAAGCAGCAGAATGTTTTACTTGGCCAACGGAGTCACTGCTTAAGGAGACCAAGAACAAATAGCCAGAGGTACATCTGCACAAGCTTCCCATTCCATTCCTGATTAAATGTAACACCGGTCTGGAATATACCATAGAGAGACCTTGCTCCCTGACAGTGACAGTGTTGTATGATGGAACTACAGCAACAGTGCATTTGTTAAGGCTGCAACACCCAAAAAAACTTGGCCAAGCGTTATCCGAGAGCCAAACTGGGGATGCACCTCGGTTTAGCATTTCAAAGAAAGCAGCACACACCTTCTGAAAAAGTAAACTGTAGTTTCTAAGCCGTATTCACTAACACAATCCTTTAAACTTTCATTTTCAGAAGCATCCATGTGATTATTTACCAGAAGAAAAAAGCTAATCTCTCTGAGGCAGACTGAAGTGCTGAATTTTGGGGGCGAGAAAGCGCCTACACAAAGTAAGAGCATGTGTGAGAAGAGAAGTATTCTACCCAAAATGCTTACCACAGCCTTCCCTGAAGCCAAAACACCAATATTATGCCCATCAAAAAATGAGAACGCTTGAAAAATAGTATTTTGATTTATTTACTTTTATGTCTTTTGAGCAGCTGCTCTAATTTCAGGAGGACTGCACCAGGTAAAGGTTCTCCTTTGCTTGACTAAAGCGGTCAAAACCTGCTCCTTCCCACTTCCCCCACAAAAGCAACACTGGCTGTAGGGTTAGACCTCGGCAGCGCCGTGTCTCCAGCACTCCAAGCAGTCACTTATCTTGGGATCTAGACTTTCTGTAACTGTGGGGACCCAGAGTTCTCTGGTATAAAATCGAATCATAGAATGTGTTGGGTTGGAAAGGACCTTTGAAGGTCATCTAGTCCAATCCGCTTGCAATAAGTAGGGACATCTTCAACTAGATCAGATTGCTCAGAGCCTCATCCAGCCTGAACTCAAGTATCTCCAGGGACGGGGCCTCCACCACCTCTCTAGGCAACCTGTTCCAGTGTCTCACCACCCTCATCATAAAGAACTTCTTCCTAATGCCTAATTTCAATCTACCCTGCTCTAGTTTAAAACCATTACCCCTCATCCTATCCCTCCACTCCCTGATGAAGAGTCCCTCCCCATCTCTCCTGTAGCTCCTTTAGGGACTGGAAGGGGCTCTAAGGTCTCCCCGGAGCCTTCTCTTCTCCAGGCTGAACAACCCCAACTCTCAGCCTGTCTATGTAGGAGAGGTGCTCCTAACATCATCCATTAAAATCCTCCAATACAACCCTATTGATTTTTTTCATCATGATTTATTGGGAACAGGAAAGGATTTGTTCTAAATAAAAAAATGCTGCAAAGGAAAAAAAACCCAAATAAGACTCAACTCCCTACCACGTGGTTTTGCCAAGAAGAAATATCTTTGCTCTTTGAACCGCTCTATGGAATGAACTCTGCTACAACCCTGTTCGCTTTATGGATAGCACTGAAATTTTAGATGTTTTAGGTAAAATCTGCGTAAGAGGTGTCGCTTCTCCACTTCGCTGCCAACCAGACCAGCACAGAAGTTCCAGGGGGGAGGACATACTTGTTTCTGAACGCGCTCCATCTCCTCTTTCTCCTTCTGCTCCCTCTCTTCCGCCTGTCGGCGCAGCCGTTCTTCCTTTTCCCGCTCCTCCTCTGCGCTCTTCCGTTTTCTCTCCGCTTCCTGCCTGCGAGCTTCCTCCTCTTCTCGGCGAGCTCTTTCTTCAGCTATCCTCTGAGACAGCTCCTCCTTCTTCTGCCTGCAAGCGTGAAACAAGCACAAGAAAAATGAGCAAAAAAAACCCCAAAGGATGGCAAAAACCCCAACCAGCAGATTCCCGAACCCAAGATTCCAGAACTGTGGAACGGCTGGATAAAGCTTGCACTGCTCTCTCATTTGTAAGAGCACCAAAACACCTCAGCTGGGTCATGAGGAGGCTCCTAAAAACACATCTTCTCCACTGCAGAGGCCTAGAATCACCTTTCAAGCTCTTCTCGTTCCCTCCTCTCCTGCTCCTCCCGTTCCCGCTGCTCCCGGGCGAGGCGTCTCTTCTCAGCCAGCAGCCTGGTGGCTTCTTCAGGGTCGGTGGTCCCTGCGGAGGTCTTTGTGGGGGCTGGAGAAGGAGCTGGTGGAACAGGAGGTAGGGACGGGCTGGCTGCTGAAACAGACGGGAAGGAAAACCGGTTTGTACCAACACAGCAGCCAAGATGACACTCTTGAAAGGAACAGAAAATAGTTTCAAATACTCTGAAATATTTTCAAATTTCGTGGTTTTAGAAATGATTCAGAGGAGGAAGACATTCCTAGATGCTAGGGGTTCGTGTTCCTTAGGGGAGGTTTATACAGGACGTGTGAAAGCAGCTGCAGCTGACAGTTGAAGCCAACTTTTCTGCCAAGAGAACAAATGCTGAGAGGTGCTCAACAGGAGTTACGCTGACTCAGCAAGTCCCCACCGTCACACTCCTGAAGTTTGCCCAATTCTGTTTTGGGAGCAGAAGTGAAACATTCTGATATTCTGTTTTCTTCTGTCTGATCGTCTACATCTGAAGAGCAGAGCCAGATGGGTGTTTTCCCATCTGTGTGTTTTCCCAAAGTGTGAAGTCACTTTTGGTGACTTCACAATCTCAAGCATCAACTGTCTGAAGTGATCTGCAACAAGGGTAGGACAAAATCATCAATTTTGCAGTTTCTCCATCCTGTGCCAACTCCTGGGACCAGAACACAGCTTCTCAACAAGCTTTGCCACTATTGGTCAACTTTGGCTTGTGTTCAAATCTTAATAGCACCTTCGCATAGATTCTTTACCCAAGACCAGTTTTGGCCACCTGGAAGAGAAGGCGTTACAGGTTTTTTCCTCAAATAAAACACTAGTTCAGGTTTCTGTAGGTTTGCCTGGTTTATTTATTAGAACAAAAGAAATCAATTCACATCAGGTCTTCTCACAGAAGAACAACCCCAACTACACACCCTGCAGTTAAATGCAGGATTATTAATACTTAAAACCGTTTTCTGAAGGACCATTGTGGGAGAATCTCTGTATTTTAAATTCAGAATCCTGGGAATCCCAGTGGTCACAACGCCCACTCTGTCACATCTGGGAGACAGACATCTTATGCCATACTTACAATGGACTACAATGTCTGCTACAACAAACTTATAGTTTTCATTTTCAGATTTACCTTTTGCCCCTCCTGCACTTTATGATCATTATTTTGTTTTGTCCGTACATCCTTTTCTGCCTTGTGGCTTTTCAGGGTTGGTGTGGGCTTATTTTGGCTGTTGGGTAATATTTTTTTTTTAAATAATTCATTTTCCCTGAAAATTTCTGCCTATTCCTCTTTTCTCTTTGGCTCTCCTCTGCATTTCACCTTCTCCTGGTAACCTGGACTGTACCTGGACACTCTCACTGCTTACACTACCTTAAGCCATGGCTTCCTCTACCATTAGTTTTCAGATTGTTATTATCCTACTTCAACAGTTTGAAAAGAAGCTGCATCGTGATGGGAGGGACAAATTCCCAGTCCAGACGGGCGGAGAAGAGGGCTGTGAAGCCACAGCAGATGGTTACAAGCAGGAGGGCTTCAACCAGTTCACACTTTCCTCATAATGACCATACATCTGCAGGAACGTTCTGGAGAATTTAAAACTAGCATTTGACAGAAAACTACTGAAAGCTACGCTGGATCGGAGCAAGGGAGAGAAGAACATAAGAGACCCTCAGACTTTCCTTATCCTAAAGGAGAATCTCTCTGTACCTTGAGCAAGCTCTGCCTGGACAGTGAGCTCTTCCTGACTTGCAGATTCTCCAGCACCTGCGGAAGTTCCTTTATTCTCTTCTGTCCTCTCCTCATTGGCCTTCTCAGCTTCCTTTTCTGTTCTTTTCTTCTCAATCTCTGGTTTGACCTCTTTTTTGACTGGCCGGATGTTGCCAGGAGAAGGAGGCCGTGCCTGAGCCGAGGAAGCTTTGGAGGAGCCAGGTGGGGAAGTTATCTGCCGGGGTGTGCCAGGCAAAAAAGGCAAAGACTTTGACGCGTGCCTGCGTAACCACAAAGAGTGACAGTCACCATCAGACACGCTCCGCTGGACACAACCTACACGTCACCTCTACGACTACAACAGCAAGAAATAAAACAATTTCACTACTTCTCTGCCATCAGGCAGGACTGCTGGAGCAAACGACTAGTTTTCGTGCGAAATGCTTCTCTTTTCGACTCTCCAGATGTGCGAGCGCTGAGCAAGTTCATAGAATCATAGAATGGTTTGGGTTGGAAGGGACCTTAATGATCATGGAGTTCCAACCACCCTGCCATGGGCAGGGACACCTCCCACCAGACCAGGCTGCTCAAAGCCCCATCCAGCCTGGCCTTGANAGTTCATAGAATCATAGAATGGTTTGGGTTGGAAGGGACCTTAAAGATCATCCAGTTCCAACCCCCCTGCCATGGGCAGGGACACCTCCCACCAGACCAGGTTGCTCCAAGCCCCATCCAGCCTGGCCTTGAGGTTCCTCCTTCTTCCCCTTTCTCAAAGCAGTAGCAATATTTTTCTAAAAGCAGGACTATTCCTTCGCTGCAGAGAGAAAGCATGCACATCACCACATAGGTTTGCAGTGTTTCACGTTTAAGTAATAGCACAAATCGGAGCCTCCTGGAGCTCAACCTCCAGCCGAGCGTGTGCTTGGCTTACCAGACTGGAGAGGGAGCCGGAGATCTAGCTTTGGGGTTGGGAGAGAAATGACCTCCTTTAAAGCTGGCTGAGAAGCTGGATGACAAATGGCCTCTTTCCTTTTCTTTTTTGTCAGTCTGTAGTTCAGCAAACAAACAAACAAAGAAAGACAAAGTCAAGGCAGAGATCACATGGCTAAAGGAAGCAAAGCGAGCTCGGTTGAGGATGAGGGGCTGAGAAGAAGTTGTGCTGAGTCAGTAGTTTCTACAGTCTGTTTTACAAGTTCATTAATATAGTGCCCATAATACCCACCAGCTTTCTCAGTAAATATGCATTTGACAACAAAAACCATTCTTTATCACGCTCACTACTGTCTTAAGATGCAACAGGCTACTTTGCAGAGCCTTGTTTTTACAGAGATAGAAAATGACCTTTTAAGATTTGATCTTTATGGAAAGACACAGAACCTTCCACTACTCCCCATAAACCCTGGATTTCATTTGAAGAAAGAAAAAAACACTCCTCCCTTCTCCCCATTCCTCCCCCAGTCTCCCACTTAGTCAGAGTCCCTGTAGAGCACCAGCTTTTTGCTTTCCTGCCTTATATCTGAACATCAGAGATGCCCTCAAAGCCCTCAAATGGGGCACAACAGTTACTCTATTCTTTTTTTTTTCTTGGATGATGCCACAGCATGAATTTTTTTTTGCCATTGATTCTTATACATGTCGGCAATTTCTTCTTTTTCCTTCCTGATTTATCATCTCAGGATTTTAATTTTTTTAAAAATATTTCTGTTATAGCTCTGGTTTGTATTAACAGAACTATTGATTCAAAGGCATATATCAGAATTTAGGCATCTATATACCTCCTCCATTTTATTAGGGGTGAAAAACTTCAGGTTTTTGGAATAGTAAGCTCAGACTCTGAAGAATGGGACATTTTTAATTCCCATTAAGTCCCCACCTTGGCTGGGGGTTAAGCAGAGCCCCTGCAGCGTGTGTAGGTACCACCCTGCTTCAGAACCTCACCAGTGAGAGCTCTGCAGCGCTCATCTCCTCAACTGAAAACCAAATTAACAACCGGAAAAGAAAAACCAAAAAGAACTTCACGAGCACAACCCCTCCACCACTTCGTTTATCTTCATAAATCCAAGAGGGGTTTGGGTTTTTTCAGTCATTATGGTTAAAATCAGTTATTTCAAATTGTCAAACCCATAGTATTAGCAATAGATGGTCTCTATCCTGAAGTCATTACTCAAGAGTAATTAGCTGGGTCTTTGGCAGTATAATTTACCAAATCTCCACTGATTAATACAACGATAATCACCTGACTTATCAAAGAATACACAGCCAGAATAAACACATTAAATCGAAGAAGAATGTTGGCTCCTTAGTAATAACTCTCTATACTGGATCTAGAGCATCAGAAATTTTTTCTTAATACCAGTAAAAACCTGAATTCCTATAAAAGTTTATAAAACATAATGATTCTTCATTTTTCTATATGGATTCTTTGGTGCATAATCAGGCCACGTCATCACGCGATAATATTTCAGTTGAAATCCAGCCAACTATGAAACAAACTGTAGGGGTGAGGACAGTGTGGAGGGGAGGATGGGACTTCACCAAATGTCACAGAATGATATGGGGTTGGAAGGGACCTCTGGAGATCCTCTAAGTTCAGTCCCCTGCCAGAGCAGGTCCACCCAGAGCAGGTTGCACGGGAACTTGTCCAGGTGGGTTTGGAATGTCTCCAGAGAAGGAGACTCCACCACCTCTCTGGGCAGCCTCTTCCAGGGCTCTGCCACCCTCAAGGTGAAGAAGTTCTTTCTCATGTTGAGATGGAACTTCCCATGTTCAAGTTTGTGCCCATTTCCTCTTGTCCTGTCACTGGGCACCACTGAAAAAAGACCGGCCCCATCCTCCTGACACCCACCCTTTCAGTATTTATAGGCGTTGATCCGATCCCCCCTCAGCCTTCTCCAGACTAGAAAGACCCAAGTTCCTCAGCCTTTCCTCATCAGAGAGATGTTCTAGTGTCCTTCCTGCCCTAACAAGCAATGCAATCAGGTGGTGCTGGCACAGGACACCAGCGTATGTACCACCTCCATACTTACCCCTGCGAGGTGCGGTGTTCTCCTACGTCCAACAGCATCAGTGGAGGCGTAAAGTTTGGCTCGTTCTCCTGCGTATCTACAGTTCATGGCCTTGTAGGACAGAGGACTGATGGGGCTGCAAGACGCTGAACGGGGACAAATGGGGATAACTACGGTGTTGGTTGGGTTTGTTATTTATTAATTTTAAGGACAGAGCAGCATTGGAGAATTGAGAGAGGAAAGCCAGCAGGAACAGAAACAGCCGAGAAAGACAGAAAAGAAAGAAAGGGTTAATACACAGAGGAACGAGCAATTCTCAAGTCAGAACCAACATTTGGTACATTAGCTTGGCCACACATATAGTAAGGGTACGATTTCAATAGGCACTCATGGACTTTTCCAGTTGTAAACTAATAATTTCTTCAAAATAAATGAAGAAACGTGTCACATAACTGGGTAGTAGAAAGTAATAACGTTTTTCTGGCAAGTTTTTATACAACTGGTGGTTCTGAAAAAGCAGTGTACCCGATGACTGGTCCGACAGACTAGCTCAGTATATGCACTGACATGAGTTTTGATTACATTCAGAAGAGAAAACAATCAAGCTAAAATCAGAATGCCCATTAATTGGCCTTGGAAGTTGAGGAAAGTCAGAGACATACACACAAAGATCAAAACACATTAAATATACACAACCGTTTCACCTAGGAAATTGATGAAATTGTTATCTACAATTTTTAGCAAGTGATGTGTTATTAAAAATCCCTCTTTTAGGAAGATTTGAAGCCCATCCATTTAAGAACTTTTTCTATTTCTTGACAGCATTCGAATAACAGCTGACTCAAACACGTTCTTGACTGCAAACTATTTTTCACATTACAAAACCTAACAAAACCAACAGGCTAACAACAACACATCAACTTGGAAATTTAATATTTATATGAGGAACCAGGAGAACAGGTTTTCTCCGTTTGTACAAGGACAAAGATGATGACCAAGTGGGACGTCACGGGGTATACGGGGTTCTGATGACATATCCAGAGAGAACTGTAACAAAGCAAAAAGTATCATGGGGAACTTCTTCAGCAAAGAATTCCTGCACCTTCTCTTGATTTAACTGAAGGAGAAGCCTGGGGAAAGCAATGTAATTGCTGCAGAGATTTATTTGTCTGCTCTTGTTTGTCTTTCCTGGTCATTTAATATAGTCTTAGCATAATTATTGTTCAGCATGTAACTTAAAGGAAAAGGAGAGCTTCTACAGGGTATCTTCCCCTATTTTTTTTTGTATTTTTTTTTAAAAAGGAAAAGAGAATTACATCCTCAGTTTCCTTGGTAAAAAAATAAAATAAAAAACAAAACCAAACAAAATTTCTTGCCTGTTTCTCCTGGCTAGAACAGCTCAGCTGCTGTTACAGGAAGAGCTCACAGACTTAACAGCACTAACACCGCAAATGCTCCTGCGTGGGGAGATTAACGATATGAATAAAGAGAGTCTCCTGTGAGTGTTACAGCAAGGGCATTCATGCCTGCCTTATCATTTATAGGGATTGATATTTAATGAGGTATTGTAGGATGGATGACTAACTTAAAAAAATAAATTAAAAAAAATAAATAAATCGAGAAACAAGACTTTTTCTGTGGGGTTTTTTTTGGGGGTTGAGTGTATCTAAACCAGGCAGGAGGCAGTGGCACAACGTATGTTTTAAACATCTTATAATCTACATGGTTCCCACCCTCTGGGAATTAATTCTAGTGCTGTATGTTGATTACTTACAGTCACCACCAAGGATGACATCACGAGTACTAAAAAGACAAGCAGTTCTTTTTCATTTGCCATGTTGCCAAACAACAATTTAGGAAGTGCTCCCGGCGAATCTTGTCCCAAGGAGATTACATCTATTCTGAGGAGCTTTTGGAGAGTTATTTAACAAAACATTTTGGTTTTAGAGAGTTATTTTAAAAAGATGCAGAGGTACTCTTACACTGGATGTCCCCCGCTTAACGTTTAAGGATGTGAATCCGTATTTAATTTGATTTTGATTTTTTTTTTTGCACTGTAATTAATCTTTACAGCCAAAAGGCAGAGTAATTTTCTGGGGACTAATGACAGGCTGGGATGAGCGGAGTGCTCCGAGCACAGCTGTGAGCCATTACCACCACCTGATCATTAATCTCCAGGAAGTGTCCCACATGAAGGGACCCCAGTTATTGCTCCCAGAGAATAATACCTGGGAAACGACGAGCAGCTGGATTGTTCTTCTGGGCGGTGCAGTCCCAGGCAGCACGGGGAAGGCATTTCAGGGGAATTACCCCAGAGTGACAAATCAGTCATTCCTGCTATTTGCAATTTTTCTCAATGTTCTGCTCAGATTAGAGCTTATTGCACAGCACAAACAACAGCAGTCACTACAAAAAATCTTCACGCTTGCTCCGGTAAAGTAACCGCTTACAAAATTAAGTCACCCCTTTCTCAACTATTCCCTAACGAAGAGTTGAATTTCCAGTATTCTGCTTGGTAGACGACATTCTACATGAATACATTCATGTATTCATTTTCCAAGCTGTTGGGTGTGAAGAGTGAAAAACGAACTTTGCACTTGTTAATTGCACTGTTTGCAGAGTTCTCATCCGCGTTTTTTCTCCTACAGCGCTACCCTTGTGGAAATGTACTGCAGCCTAATTAGTTATAAGAGTTCTTAAGTGAAAGCTTCTTTAAAAGTAATCTTAGCAGATCTCTATTCCTTCTTACCTTCCTCGGGCTTTAATTAGAATAAAAATCCTGTCCATATCGGGCAGGAAAGACCTGCCCAGACCAGACATCCAGCATGTGCAGCAGCAGGGAACTATTGTCACAGTAAAGTCCCCAGTGCATGATCATAGAACATCCCGTGATAAAAGAGGAGGCAGCTGTCACCTGCCTAAAACACATGAGAAGCAGGTATGGCCTGGCTGTCTCTGGAACACAGTTTTGCCTGGGCTTTAATTTACCACCTAGCAGTAGTTTCCCATTTCCATATGTTAATTTTGCCCTCAGTAGTACATCAGAGCGCTCTTCTGGGGTTGGCAGAGAACCTGCTAATTACCATTAAACCTGCACCTTTAACTTCAGGTGTATTAAATCCACTGGAACCAGGGACTATCCTTCTGTGGGAAGTGCCCTGGTACGGAGTACAACTATTTTTTTGGGCAGGAAGCAGGTGACAGACAGCCTGAGTGGTGGGATGCGGTGACATCGCTGCCCCGCGTGTTGTATTCGTTATCGCGCCGGTGACGAGGCAGAAGAAATTAAGAAAGAGGTGTCAGGAGAAAGAGAGACACGGCGAAGAAGCATACAACCAAGCCTTCGTGCTGTCACACAACATCACCACGGACATTCAGGCCCATCCTGAGATGCCACCAGGATGTTCCTAATTAAATCATTAAATTTTAACAACATCCCCCAGGGAATTTGGAAAAATAAGCATCGGAGACACAAAGCTCCCCCCCCAAGTTCTTCCAGGTTTACCTGCATCTCCAGACAATGCAGCGGTGCTTTTGCTTCTGGCCAGGAAGGAGTGCGTGGGCGTCAGGAGCCTGCTAACGATGCTGCTCTCCCAGGGACTGAGCTGCAGGCGGCGAGCTGGACGTGCAGCACACAAGCAAGATGTTAGAAAGCTTCACAAAGAACCACACGGTGCAGAAGCATTAGTATCACTGCCTCCCTGCTCCACACCGAGAAAATACTGACAGCGTCCTTCAGAGATCAAACCCACGCCATCACTCAGTGCTGTGCATTTTATTCTTACTCCGTTTCAGTTCCTATAGGAACACGTATGTTGGAACATCTAATTTGTGTGACTGCCTGTGGCATTGTGGCAAATTATTATCAAGTTAACGTGAGATTCTGCACATATGCCACATCCCTCAGTAGGAACAAGACAAGGAACAATCCCTCTTTTCTGTACTGAGAGCGCAGTTCCCGCTCCTAAATACAGACTTTGGCAGAGCTCACAGAATCACAGAATCTTCTAGGTTGGAAGGGACCTTCAAGATCATCTTGTCCAACCGTCAACCTAATTCTGATGAAAAATAAACACCCACAACAAACAAAAAGCAACACCATCACTAAACCATGTCTCCCAGCACCACATCAACCCGTCTTTTGAACACCTCCAGGGATGGTGCCTCAACCACCTCCCTGGGCAGCCCATTCCAAAGTCTGATAACCCTTTCAGTGAAAAAATTTTTCCTAATATCCAGCCTGAACCTCCCCTGGCACAACTTGAGGCCATTTCCTCTAGTCCTGTCACCTGTGACTTGGGAGAAGAGACCAACCCCCACCTCTCTACACCCTCCTTTCAGGGAGTTTTAAAGAGCAATAAGGTCTCCCCTCAGCCTCCTCTTCTCCAGGCTGAATAACCCCAGCTCCCTCAGCCTGTCTTCAAAAGACTTGTGCTCCAGACCCCTCACCAGCTTTGTTGCTCTTCTCTGGACCCACTCCAGCACCTTGATGTCTTTTTTCTGGTAGGGGGCCCAAAACTGGACACAGCCCTCGAGGTGGGGCCTCACCAGTGCCCAGTACAGGGGGACAATCACCTCTCGTTTGTGATGTTTGTATCCAAGATGCATTCTATACATGTAGCTTTTTAGTTACAAAAAAGACCAATTACTAAAACACCTTCCAGCCTGGTTAGAAAAAAACCCAAAGGTTGCTACACGGAGAACTGGGCCAAAGAAAGAGGTTTTGTCAAAGTATCGCAAAGGAATACATCTCGACTGCAGACGCCAAGCTCAGCAGCCACAGTCCTCTCAGTAACAGGTGAAGCCACAGAATACAGCAAGTACATTTAATCATTAATTCTGTCAAAGATCCCCCTAATGATGATTTTCTATTTAAAACAGTAACAAGAGCCAACTTTTGGAAGTTGTTAGTCTGTGTTGAAAACACACTACGCATTGACCTGGCTGCAATCACTCCCTTGCCTTGCTTTTCCCAATATTGCCTAATGCAAATTTAGCTTGTCCTTTTGCCTTGCAAAATTTCTTTACTTTAAAAAAAAATACTATTTGAACATTGATCATAGCAAATTAGCAACCAAAAGAGCCCTCTAAGTTATTTTTTATATTGAACTAGACATTTCTTTGATACTGTGATGCAATAAATTGTATTATAACGAACATCACAAAATCAAAACATTCAACTAGTTCCCATAGTAGTTCATTATAATAAAGTTAGACCACGGAAATAATCTTGATGCTACAAGTGAGATCAGGACTTCTTACATCTCAGCATTCATTGGCCTTAGTTTGGTGATTACAGCAACAAAACTGCAGCTTGAATTTACGAGGCTCAGTCTCTAAAACATTCACTGAAGTCACTGGCTGCAATAAACCTGAGATTAATTTGCATTTTTAAAGGTAGAGATCCATCACTTTTAATAGCCATAAACTCTGAATCTGTCTTTAATCTACTCCATGCTGAGCCCCATGAAAAGAGGGGCCAATCTCAATCTCATCCTATGAAGGTATAATTGCCTAATCCACCCTCGGTGCTGTTTTTCACTTCTCAAATTGCTCCCCTAAATCCTGCTAACTCAATAAGGGGCATTACTATAGAAATATAGGACCCTCAAACACAGCAGGCTCTCTGGGTAAGTGTCCTCACACAATGTACTGCTGCCAGAGCTCTTTGTGATTAATGGTTCCATTCTGCATCAGTACAGAATAGAGAGAGACACAAAACACCCTCCAGAGACCTCCATTACAGCACACACATTATCGTTAAGCTTGTAATTTAACAACGAAGAAAAAAAAAAAGAAAGCACAGAACTACCATTGAACTGGATGCAATAATGGTAAAAATCTTTGCTTCTGGTCACTGTTTAAAGCTCCTGTTGCAAGACAACAGGTCCTTTTTTTGCGGTCTCGTGCTCTACTAGGTGAGGCTCACGGGCATGAGAGTCTTCTCTCGTAGTTTAACACAAAGAACATACAGCTTCAGAAAGCAATCCCTGAAATGGGATTGGAGTGGGCTGCCCAGGGAAGTGGTTGAGGCACCATCCCTGGAGGTATTTAAAAGAAATAGAGCTTAGTGACATGGTTTAGTGATCTTTTTTTATCAGAGTGAGGTTGATGGTTGGACTAGATGATCTTAAAGGTCCCTTCCAACCTAGACAATTCTGTTTCTATAAAATTTTAGGCCAATAAATCAGTGCTATGTAGACTATCAGTTTCCTGGAGTTCCATCTGTCCAGCTGCAGACACTGATAAGAACATGTCACTGTGGAATATGGCCCTGGGGGACAGCTGCAGACCTGACACGCAAGGCCCAGGAGATGAAGCAGTCTCAAGAGGACACAGGTAAGAGACCGATGACTTCAAACACTAAATTGCCACGTCTCACCTGTCCCCTGTCATTTGCCCTAAAGGTGAGTATGGTTTAATACTCTGATTTTTTCCTACATCCACATGGCTTGCTGGAAGTGACTGTGCACCCACAGCACCCAGATCATGGCAACGTTTGGGAGAAAACGAGCTGAGAGACACCAAAAGGGAGATAAGAGACACCAACAAAACCTCCCTCCTCCATATAACAAGCAACAGGCCTGACTCAGAGGTGTCAGAATAGTTTTTAGCCAGGAGCTTGGAGTGAAGTCTCCCTAAATCTCTAAAATGGGTTCAGGTCAGAGTTCATTCAAATACACCTCGGCTTCGCGGATCAAGGTTGTCACATACTGAATTTTCCAAATGCACTGTATTTGACACTTTCGACACATATTTTAACAGCATCACCATTAACCCAGAGCTTCCAAATAAGCTTTTGCCCACCTAGCTCCAAGTAGGAGAGTGCTAACACCTAAATGCTTTGAATGACTTAACTTCAGTGTCCAGTTCACACCGAAGCAAAACAAAGAGCATCAGAAAATATTAAGACTGACTTTAAAACAATGAGGCCAATTCTTTTTCTTGCTCTTTCTGTTTTTAGTGCCTTAGGGTGATGTTTTCAAGATGTAGTTCTTCAGACCATCTGACAGACAAAGGGAAATGATATTTTTTTGTTCTCATGCTGTGTCAGGCTATTGTTCTTAGGGCTGTTTGCTCTTTGTTTCCAGACAGGAACCACATTTGTGATAGGGTTGTGGTGCAAGTACCCCTACCCCCAGCTACAAGCAGGTTGGTTTAAACAGATTAAAGATCTTTATAGCCTGACTTGTCCCAGGGAGCTGGCAAGAGTGAAATGAATCACCTCTATTTGTCTTCAGGATAGACAAAATGAACACTAGGAAGTTGTCTGAGCAGCAGCAGAATAAATTGCAAAAGTAAGCAAACAGCAGCATCTGATTAGTTCTAGGGCCAGATGGGAGGCAGGGATTTAACGGGTCTCCTGATGAGCACCACAAGGGAGACTCTCACTGGCAGCAGTGGTGGTTGCTCCTACAGAGACACAGACACGGCGAGGAGTACGTGGGGAAAAAACTACTCCATGCTTAGATTCTCCTTCAACCGGACCCAACACTGGAGCCCATAAATTCCTTCCATAAAGGTGCCAGAGAAAGGTGATGCAGTGATGGAGAACATCACCTGTTTGCAAGAAAAAGCACTGCAGAGAGGAGGAGGAACACAGCTAAGAAAGTGCGTAACTCACACCTGATCTAAGGTATTCTTCGCTTGCTAAGCTTTCCTTGAAGAGCACAATTACCAAATTTTGTTGGTCAACAGCAGCTTTCTCCACCTGAATATGTGTGCTCATGGCTTGTCACAGTTTCAACTACTCAGCTCTGTTCCACTAATATAAAAGCCTAAGGAGGTGCCTCTTCTGGCTGCCCAACTGTAGAACTGTGATGAAGAGCTACATAGCAATACTATACTTCAGCAGGAGTTGACCACTCTTTTAGGCAATTAAAGTTAATGAAAACTTTCCCAATTTAAATGGAAAAATTAAATAAATCCTGTCCTTCAAATGGCAAAAAGGTGCTGCTTAACGGAAGACGTGTTCTTCATGACAGCTATAAGCCCCTTAGGGTAAGCTTATCATCCTCATCTCCAGGGTTTGCAGGCAGGAGTAGGCACCGTGGAGGAAGCGTGACTGGGTGCCCTCTGGAAGGTGAAACGAGGAGCAGACAGCCCAAGCCTTCCTTTAAGCACTTGCCTTAAGATGTTGAGGCCACCGGAGGGACCGGTGGCACTTCTCCAGGTACAGTCTCAACTCAATTTAGGTCTATGACTTTGCAGGAGAAAGGATTTAGAGCATTCAGATTGGGGAGTCTGTGAAAGACCCAAGAGACTTCTAACAACTTCTGTGCCGTTTTAATGAAAATGCCTAGCAAGGAACGCTCCAACCTTTAGTGGTTTTGGCACGTGGCCATCACTTCCATGTTCCTTCCCTTTCCCCACTGCCAGGCTGCCTGCCATTCAGTCTGACTTCTCCTGAACTTGAAATGGGTGGCAGAAACCATCACACAATGAGTTACGGTCCGTAAGAGACTCTCCTTCATATTTAATGCCTGCTGCTGTTTGTCCCTCCTTACCCACCCCCAAGATCCTTCCCTCAAAGCAGCATCCCCTGGCAAAGCACAGCAATTGCCTGAAAAAATACATCTCTACACCTGAAAAGCCAACAAAATTAAAACTGAATAGTTTCCTGTATTTTTGGCAAGTTCCCAGACTCTACAACGAGGTTTGCCCACTGGGATTAACATGGCTCATCAAACCAAACAGATACAAATGTACAAGCATGCACATAAAACATGGAACTTCGTTAAGACACACAAATAATGATGTCTAATGATAAGTTCTGCAACACAACCACAGTTCCATTCTACAGATTGTTTTTGAAAACATGCATGTCTCTGGATTTAAATAGGACAGAACTTCTCATTCTCAGCAGAGGACAGAAAAAGCCCTACCAAGTACTTTTCTGTAAAGCTCTTTGCACAAGTTATACAAGAGACATTCTTTTATAATCAATGCTTCAATCTTATAAATCCTCGGAACAGAGGCAGCAATTCAGCTGCCTTCATTTTTAAAGGATTGATTGTTTATCATTTGTGCAGAGTTACAAACATCACAAGCACACACCCAAATCAAGCAATCTTTGAAAAGGAGCTGGACACAAAAAGTCAATAAACGGACCACATGAAAAACATCCATACCTCTTCAATAAAAAATTATCAGAATTAATAAAATAAATGCTCGAAAGCTTCATGCAACATGTTCTTAGATATTCAAGAACTACTACCAGTGAAGGAAGGAAAACAAAATCATGACAGAATGGCCTGATGCAAATCAAAAGGTCACACGTGATTGCATGCACTGTGGAGCGATGTACTCTTTCAGTCGTCGTACCTCATTTACTAAAAACCTGACAGAAGCACTGATTTTCTCATTTGCTAAAGTGAGATTGTTTAGGTAAGTTCTCTTGTTTTGTTTTTTTTTTTTTTTTTAAAAAAAAAACAACCAAGAAATATATATTTATTCTCACAGGAAAAAATGTTCAACCATTTACTTTTCACATTTGAAGTCTTTTCGCTCCCACTTACGCCGAAGTACAGAAAACGACTTCAGAAGCATGTTTTATGTGCAAAGTAATACATCAATACAGAACATTCTTTCTTGCTCTTTTTTAAATTTTTCTTTTTTAAATTTTTTTAATTTTTCTCTTTTCAAACTGTACCTCTGTCTGGAGAATTTAGTAATGTTGCAGATGAGGAGGAGAGCCGCTTGTTAATGACTGGATCAACATGTTTCGAAAGGTTCATTGTTGAAACAGATCGCCTGTCTGGATCTAAAACAAATGGAGATAATGCTAATTGACAGCCCAACATGCAGTAGTGCCAGTTCCTAGCTCGTTAGCGGGAGGAGGAAAACATGACTAAGTCACTCCTGGCTCTACCACAAGAACTTTCCAAATAGAACGGACATCTCAGCAGACGTTGTACAGTTGACTCAAAGACTGGGCACAAAACCACTTAAATTTCAGTTTCAAACGTCTAAAATATTCTGTTTGTTGATTAACATTCAATCAGGTTGCAATCCAAGGACTTCCTGGAGGATCTAAAGCGGATACGAGTCGATAAGATGATATTTCTTTGTTCCTTTCAATATTCTCAGAAAAAACTTGCTCATGACTTAGGGAGGAAAGCTTCAGGGAAGGACCAATAGGCTTGGAAATGTCAGGTTGGTCATTAAAAAAAACCCTTTTGCACCTGAATAAAAGGTGACATTTGCACTTTTACTAGCCAAAAAGGTCAATATCATGACACTACAATGCTGAAAGCTTATGGGAAGACTAGCGCGTGAGGGAAGCGAGGGTAAGCACAAAAGGAATTAAAAGATTGAGTTAAAAAAACTGTAGTTATACGTAAATGATAAATTTCCCACCGGAGAGGCGTTTTCTCCCTGCTGGGAATGAAGTTGTCATCAGTTAATCCAAAGATTCACAGAGAAAGAAAATGAGTCTCCGTGGCAGAGTAGAGACCACGTGTAACGCACGTGCTTGGTGGGGAACACTAAAGGGCTCGAGTTTTCTTTTAATTTCTATGCATTTTAGAGCAGTTTAGCACCATTTGCCAGCTCAACTGCTACGTGTATCAGCTCCGTCTCCTCCACGGCAAATCTCCATTGGGAAATCCGACGTTCAGGAGATGCTGGGAGAGAGAGTCAGTTCTGCTTTTGCTGACGTGTCAGCACGTGTCCTGAACCTCAGCGCTACTCAGCAAAGCATCCGACCGTGCTGAAACCCAGCGAGGCTTGAGCGTGTGCCTAAATGCTCTGCTGATTCAGAGTCTCTGTGTGTAAAAAAAAATAATAAATAAAATACGTCCACGAGCTGTTTTGGAAGCAGATGGAAACTCAGGGCATTGACAACACTAAGGAGGATGCTGCTGAAATATTATCTACAATTGCTTATTTATGACAAGTACATCCACCTTGTATTTACCTGATCTGACCTACTGGATTTAAGTATCCTCACGGTGTACAAAAAAAAAATAATCATAGAAATTCATGAAAAATACCTTTATTCTCCCCAGATCTATGAACTATACAGGAGTGACTGTAACTCCTGGAGGAGAAAGATTCTCCCCTACCCCACGTGGTTATTTGCTCACTTGGTCTAATGTTAGAGTGACCCAGTGAGGGCACAGAACCAGCAAACTGGGTATTGGAAGGGGGATAAAACTCAGAAAAGGGTTTTAAAAGGAGAAATCTAAATGTTATAGCTGAGAACAAAAGCTCTGTAGGCTGGGGAGATTATCCCCCATTGATCTGTGGGGTAATACTGAAGAGTCTCAGTACTGAAGACGGGATACTCGAGCTTTGTGTGTCACAGATCCTGATCAGAGCGATATTGCTGGGAATGGGATGGGGATTTTGATCTCTTGCATCTAATCTATAGCTGAGAAAATGTATAGTATAAAAAAGTTTCCTACATTTGGCATAAAGGATGTATCGGCTAAAATAGGTTTCTGAAGATGGATTTCTTTTGGGTCTATAAACATTATTTAAATGAATGAAATTCAGCAGGAGGACTTGCGTGTAAGTGTTGGCAATACGCATCCTATAAGAGTAGAACAGGCCAAACGCAAGCCATTGCCTGGAAGGATTGCTGGTTTCTCTGTTCTAAAAACAGAATTCAAATATCCACGAGCAACACGTCACCCAGCGCAGCCAGTTATATGTCTGTGTTCATGTGTAAAATAATTGTACATCCTGTGTATAGGTGGTATGCCAAAAGGGTTTTAGAAAAGACCAAAATATTCAAATTGGGCCTCCCCGAATTCCAGTAGACAGAATGTTCTGCTTCATTTCAGTGAATTGTGCCAAATCTTTAGAGTCAGCCAGTAGTAACTCTCCATAGTAAAATTAAATAATAATGAAAAAATCTGGTACTACCAACAGTTCTAATCTATGGGCATGATGTTAAACATGCATTGCGACTACATGAGGGTGATTTAGTTACTGATGATCTCATCTCCTGAGAACTAGCTATGGGTAAAGGAATCAACAAACCACAGCAATTATGTACCAGGTTTTCTAGCACCACCCAGAGAGCTGAAGTGGTGCTCCAGGCCTGCTAAATCGAGAAAGGTGAATGATGATTCAAAAAAATAACCTAGGGACAGAATGCAAGACAATGATTTTTTTTTTTTTTCCACAAGAAAGAAAATAAAAATCAAATAAGTTATACAGAGTTAAGCAAAAAAAAAAGTAACCTTTTATGAAAAATAACTGTTTGTTGAACTTATATATGACAAAGATTTAAGAGCGTTCTTTTCTCAGCTTTTTTTTTTTCCTCCTTGAGATGAAAGGTTGGGCACATTGAAATGTACACATTAGAGCAGGAAGAGAAGAATTCTAAGCATTGCTTGCTGGTGAAAGAAACAAAGGGTAAGTCCTCTTTTTTTGGGTTAGAGTCATATTTAACAGGGCACATACACATTAACAACTGGCAGGTTAAGTTAGAGAAGATAACTGGGGAAAAAGCGCCTAGAGCTAAAATTCACTTCAACTTAATTCGCCCATCTAAGTTTTTTTGTAGGGGGGAAAAAAGGGACTTACATCTCCCAAATTATCTGTACAAGCTCTAGATAGCTTATTAGAAAGAACAATTTTTTCTTCCTTGCGTCTGTTTTAATCAGTTGTTTCCACCAGAGCTATTTTTCTAGCCACAGCCCTTAGCGTTTGCACGCAGCAGCGCGTATCACAAGCTCGACACGGCACAAGCACACCCACAAATACACGCGCGAACAAGAGCAAAGCAGCAGAAGCAAGAAGCTGCAGCAAGATAGTTAGAGAGTTAAGCCAACTCCTCAAACAAGTTTTAACTTTCGGGTCAGATTTCTTCTTGTTATCTGTCAGAATAAGAATGTCAGAATAAGAATGTCAGAATAAGAACGTCAGAATAAGAATGTCTGAATAAGAATGTCAGAAAGGCGCCGTTGCTAGCAAAAATAAGATGAAGAGCAAAGAACATAAACCAGCGTACACTGAATCATCCCTCCTTTTAAGAGAAGCAGAGTAAATTCCAGTTAAGTGGCAGGGCAGGGAAAGTGGCCAGCAAACCCAGCCTCCCTCGTTACCTGGGTTATTAATGCGGTTTTGTAGCGCTCCTC
The DNA here is from genome assembly GCA_033628505.1 of Tringa tobata. Classification (NCBI taxonomy): domain Eukaryota; kingdom Metazoa; phylum Chordata; class Aves; order Charadriiformes; family Scolopacidae; genus Tringa; species Tringa tobata. The sequence continues at coordinate 2,110,583 of JAHREE010000490.1, forward strand.
CCCAGGACCACCTGTTTTGCTTTTGTTTTGGCTTCTGACTTCTTTCGATTGTGCGACGTACAACAGCTTCATGTCGTTCCTTAAGCACAACAGGACAATACAATTGGGATACTATTGGGTTTTTAAATTTCATCTTCTCATCCAACCCTGCTATCCTTCTCATGGACAAAACCTAGCAGGCATCCCAGAGTTGTGGTCAAACTTATCTACTGCTCAGGCACGCACTCAGATGAACCATCCTAGCTCTAGAATGGGATTAAGCAGTAATTAAGCCATAAAGAAGTTAATATTTGATAGATATTTTATTTAATAAAGTTAACTGTAATTTTGAAAAGGTAAGATCTGTTTGAGACCTGCAGAATAAAAAACCCACAGGATCCCACTGCATGTAGTTCCCAGCTCAACTGAGAAAATGAAGCCAAGAGTATATTTCATTACACACTCACCTTCTTAAAGGTTAGGGCAACTAATATTTAGGTACCCTTATACTGTATGGCTGAGAATTAACAGATAAACACACAAAACTGACCCAATCTGTCTTTTTCTGGATGAGTTTGTGCAGTGCCGTATACTCTAATCCAGATACACTCAGCTTTGTCGTGTTTGATTCATAAAGGGCATTTTAGGAGCTGTATCGGGGCAATTAAGGCTTAAACCCCTCTTTTGCACACTCTCTCCTGATGACCATGGCTTACGTGGCGTTCTTTCCATCAGCTTTTAAAGAAGCAGTTTGATAGCACTGTATCTTATGGTAAAAGCAAGCTGAAAAGTGTTTTCCTGACATTCATTCCTACCTTATCTTCTTCTAGTCTCTGCCTTCGCTTTTCCTCCACGGCAGCTCTCCTTCTCTCTTCCTTTAATCTCTGCTCTTCCAGCTTCTTCCTGCGCTCCTCTAGGTGTTTTTCATAATGTTGCCGGGCTCTCTCTTCTCTTTCTAACCAGACGGTTTCTCTTGCAGCTGTGAGAAGAATCAGAGATAAAAGTATTAACGTGCTACGTGTGATGAGGTCTTCAATACATTTTGAATAACCAACTAAAGGGAAAAAAATTTGAACTCATTTTCCTAAGACATATGTAATATCCTAACCTCTCCTCACATATTAAAACATTGTGTACCCTGGTCACACCTTCATTTCATCTCAATTTACCTACTATGAATTATTACCAGAAATAGTTATTTAAGCATATAGTATTTATGTGGAAGAAAGGATTTGTTAGTTTAAAATACCTAAATAGTGAACTCAGATATATGTGACCACACTTCTGTTGTAGAAGCCATGATAATTCTCTGCAATCTTTTACTGTAAAAAGAAAGATAAAACTATTACCACTACCACTATATACCTTTACTGATCTCTTATGATAGAAGTAGCTGGGATGACACCTGGACCATTAGCTGGCCAGAAGGACACAAGTATCCACCAAAGAAGTCAGTCTAAAGATGAATTTTAATCCCTCCTATGACTCCACTGCTGCAGAGCTCCGAACAACATGTTTCAGAAGTGCTAATCAGGACAAATCAAGAAGTACCACACAACACACATTTTGCTCCCCATCAGGGTCTAAATTTTCATGAAGGTACTATTTGGAATGTGGGCTCAAACTGTAGTCCACATGAAACCATTTACATATAATACTGTGGACCTCTCCCCATTGCTGTCTTGAAAGCTTTAGGTCCCAGAAATTTGTTTGTTCTAAAAAAACCTGTTACTTGCTTTTTAAAAATCCCAGAGAATTGACACCTCTGTATCTTCATGAGTTGAGAGATGGGAGGGCAGAAAGAGATACACAGGAAGGTCATGAGACAAACATCACTGAGAACCATGTCACAAAACCATACACAGGAAAACAGCTCTCTACCATTTCAGGCGTCAAATACTTTGCTGAGAAACACAGAAAGCATGTTCAACTTCGCTGTGGTATCTAAACCAGCTGGGAGATGATTGTTCAGCAGCTACAAGCAACCGTAAGAGACCCTTCTTGGCAAGAGGGGTGAAAGCTCAGCAAGATGTTTGCAGGAAATATAACAATCGTAGCTAGAATAATTACGACAAGAAGGAATAGTAAAGTTCCTTAGATAATTACGAACAATAGGTGTGAGAGGTGACACCTACAAATGTGAAATACTAATGTAAGAGCCACCAGAAGATTTATAGAAATACTTTTCTATGCTAATTTACTTACACGACCTGAAGGACAAACGTGAACTGCAGATTGAGGCAGAAAATAGCAGAACAGGGCAGAAAAAGCAGCTTCCAGGCCAACTAAAATCTGCAAAGCTCCTTCTTCTGTATTAAAGCCTTACAACATAAAAAAATAGAGCCAAAACTGGCGTTCCAAATGCAAGAAGTATAGAATGGTTTGGGTTGGAAGGGACCTTAAAGATCATCCAGTTCCAACCCCCCTTCCCTGGGCAGGGACACCTCCCACCAGACCAGGCTGCTCAAAGCCCCATCCAGCCTGGCCTTGAACCCCTCCAGGGATGGGGCAGCCACAGCTTCTCTGGGCAACCTCTTCCAGTGTTTCATCACCCTCTGATACCAGATCAATTCAAATCCATCCTACACCTAAAAGGAAGGTTACAGAATACAGCTTCTCTGTGCTTCACACATTTATCAATGCCCTGCCCCAAGCCCTTAGTCACTGTCTAATTCTACACACATTAAATTAAAAAGTTTGTGTCTCAAAGACGTCTGCAGTTCTGTTTTTGAGCAGTATCACATTCCTATTCCTCTGACAAGTCATACTCCTGTGCTCAGAATTAATTTTTTGAGAAAATATATCCTTTCTCCTCTATCAATAGAAACAATTACTATATACTGGACACCCGTCTGAAGAGAGAAGCTTCACAAAAGGCAGAGTGAGGCTGGGAAATCTGGCTATTACTCAGGAGGACACAAAAGGAAGGAAAGAGGCACTTAGAGCTTGAGTTTATGGGCCTGAACAGGTAAAATATTATTGTGCTTCATAAAACCAAACTTCAACAGAACTTACCTAATAATACACTGTGAACACCACAATACTTTTAATCAATTTTTTCCCAATTCAAGCCTAGGTTTTTATCTTCCTCTTTTTCCTCAAACCATTGTTCGTTAGCAGTAATGCTAAATAACTGTTGAATGCCATTCCTGGAGGATATGGTATTACTCTCTTTTTATGTATAATTACTTCCTGTGAAGCTTCTCCTGCCAGTTTTCATCTTCAGAATTGTCTCCTATTTGAGTTTACCATTATGTTTCTGATAAAAAAATGTTCAGAGGGTTTCAGTTCAGAGGACAGCATTGCACAGGTACATATAGTTGCAGAGCTTGTAGCTTGTAATACTTAAAATCATATACCTTTTTGAAGTTAATGGACTAATTTTATTCTAATATGCACAATTAGCTGTAATTTCCCATCTTTATTACTCGTCTGTCTGTAAATGTCACAGAAATGGATCTTGAAAAAAAATGAGACTCATTCCCTACCCTCTTCTTAAAATGAAATCTGGAATCCATTTCATTTATTGCATGCAAAATTTGCATAATTTGATGTTTGTTATAAACTTTAGCTTCCCTAGCTAACCATTCAAGAGGGGAACTAAATTGTTCCCTTATGCAACATCATGTGTTTGCAATCTAAGTCAGGCCCACCTTCACATAGGAAATGCTCTAAACAGAGTCTTACAGCACCCTGTCACCACGACAATATAGAAATGAATTTTGGAGAAAAGAAAAAGTGCACACACCCTGTTACGTAGACCCTGAACACACTAAGGAACCCAAACAGCGTAGTTGTTCAAAACTAGAGTTCAATCATAGAACGGTTTTAGTTGGAAAGGACCTTAAAGATCACCCAGTTCCAACCCCCTGCCATGGGCAGGGACACCTCCCACCAGACCAGATTGCTCCAAGCCCCATCCAGCCTGGCCTTGAACCCCTCCAGGGATGGGGCAGCCACAGCTTCTCTGGGCAACCTCTTCCAGGGTCTCACCACCCTCACAGGAAAGAATTTTTTCCTAAGATCTAAATCTCCCCTCTTTCAGTTCAAAACCGTTACCCCTCATTCTGTGGCTCCACTCCCTGATCAAGAGTCCCTCCCCATCTCTCCTGGAGCCCCTTTTAGGGACTGGACGGGGCTCAAAGGTCTCCCCGGAACCTTCTCTTCTCCAGGCTGAACAACCCCAACTCCCTCAGCCTGTTCTCACAGCAGAGGTGCCCCAGCTCTCAGATCATCTTTGTGGCCCTGCTCTGGACCCGTTCCAACAGGCATCCAGCTCCTCTTTTGCTGTCCCTTCTGCTGTCTCTCACTTGAGTCCTTTTCCTTCTGGTTTAATGCCTTACTTAAAGGCAGACGAGTCCAGCACTGCCCTTTCTCAATCTGCCTTTCGCACCCGCCTCGGACAGCCAGCTTACCTGAGGGAAGATCCTACCTCCCTGGGTCAGTCTTTCCAGCTTTTATCTCTCCTGGCTTTGCAGCCCTGAGGTCAGCCCTTGCTGCATCGGCAGAAAAACGGATCAGTGATGCTTCAACCCCACCGAAAAGCGGGGACGCTCCATCAGACCGTGGAAAGGGCTGACAATGAGTTAAGAGGTGAACCTCAGAGCTGTAATTAAAGCTGAAGTCAATGGTAGGTTCTCTAAGCCAACCTTCCACCAGTAACCACGCCGAAGGACATTCAGCACAGAAATTTTTAAACTAATCTTCCTTAAAAAAAAAATAATGTTTTCTTGTCTTATAAACCCTTCTGACACACAAGTCCTCTGAGAACATCCTAAAATGATTCATGTGCTAGGGTCGCTGATTCCCAGTTTCTGGGGGGGTTCTGCCTGTGGAAATGCCAGATAAAGTTCTGTCCCCAACTGCCAGAGAAAAGAATAAACTAGAAGGAATTCACTGACAGAAAAAAAATTAACTTCTAGTAACGCGATGTTTTGCCAATGACCACTTTCAAATGGGAGAGGAATTTGTATTATAATGTGATCTTTAAAATACTATTTTAATGCTCATGCATTCTAAGTATTAAGAATTCAATGGATTTAGCCAAGCTGAAACTCAAACGCACTCTGAAAACCCCAGATTAATAACACATGTCCTTAAACGAAGAGCTAAGTCAGATGCAGGATTACCATCTTTTGTTCCCAAGGCCAGAAACTAAATGAGCCACGTGTCCTTGTCAGGATCATCACTGCGATAAAAAAAGGTCAGTCTTCAAGCAGGATTAGTGGAGATAAAACACGCGCAGATGTAAGACTTAAAATGGTTTTCTCAAGAATCAGGGACTGCGACACTGCGAAGGGAAAAACCAGAAATCCCCAACTCCTCCTCCTCTTTGCTAGGCCACTACCTAAGGCTGTCAGAATGAAACCCATTTTGAAATCCCAGTAACCCTGACTGTTGAAAAACCACATTTTGATAATTTGAAATGTCAGGTTGATGCCACCTACCATGCTTTCCTTCACAACCAGCGAGGTGTCTGCCACACACCCTCCAGTGCCAAGTGCAGCCGGTCACCCCAAGACACACGTGGGAACCCCAGTCCGAGCTGGAGCCAGGAGAAGTGTGACAACTCCCTTCACTCTGTCCTCCAAGAACAGCCCCATTGGAGAGCCACCACCCTCACCCACCACCACCTCTCTGGGAATTCCTGTCCTGTATGACCCAAGATGGTTGGTCTCACACAGAGAGACCTGATATTTGCATTTTAAAGGACAGATGTTAACTGCATGCATAGGCACCGCGGGAAAGAGCGCAAGCAGAAACATGAAAACATGATTATTGAAGAGTGATGACAGACACATTGGAAGTTTTATTTATAGAATCAAGTAAAGATTACCCTAATAATCCTTTAAAGGTCTGAATGCACATGTATGTAATGTAATATGGATTGTGGGAGAGCTGGGACCCTTTGGCCTGGAGAAGAGAAGGCTGAGGGGAGACCTTATTAATGCTGATAAGTATCTAAAGGGTGGGTTGAAGGAGGATGGAGCCAGATTCTTTTCAGTGATTCCCAGTGACAGGACGAGGAGGGGCAACGGGCACAAGCTGGAACATGGGAAGTTCCACTCAAATATGAGGAAAAACTTCTTCACAGTGAGGGTGCCAGAGCCCTGGAACAGGCTGCCCAGGGAGGTCGTGGAGTCCCCTTCTCTGGAGATCTTCAAGACCCACCTGGATGCAGTCCTGAGTGATGTGCTCTGGGAAACCCTGCTTCGGCAGGGGAGTTGGACTAGAGGATCTCTAGAAGGTCCCTTCCAACTCTGACAATTCCCTGATTCCGTAAATGTAATACACACATTAGCAAATGGTGGGGGGAATAAAAAACTGGAAGCACGGCTGCTAAGCAACTCCTTTATTTCCACCCACGTGAAAAGGCAAGTCCAGGAGAATAAAGCTAAAAACCCCCACATCCGTAAAACTTACTAGTCATGGAAAACAGGAGTTGCACAGAGAAAAACCCCAAAGAATTCATCTTGCAGAATGCTGGGATGGCATTTCAAAAGCAGCGAAGGAACTAAAAAAATCCTTCCTTCTTGATAGGGAGATTAGCCGAAATAGCACATGTCCCCATGTGCCTCCTACATTTTCTGAAGAAAGTTCCAAAATTAGACGTGAATATACTAAGGTGAAAGGGGCATTTTGTGTAGAAGCCTTTTTATTCTTTTCAATTAGGCAGCATAACAGGATCCTCAAGAACCAGCAGGCACCGACGGTCCCAACACACACGTGCTCTGTGTGTCCAGACAACAAAAATGACAGCACTCATCTTTCCTGCTCTCTAAACTCTCATTAAAGAGAGGCAGACACCCAAGTGTGGCAAGTAAAATACGGCGACCAAATTGCCATTGCCAGCTGCAAGCAAATCCTCAAGAGCACAGAGCACATACTGACACATTATACCACAGTGAAAGCCACATCTATCACACCACGGTGGAACTTGGAAAAAAATATTAATGCTTGAGAGTAAACTAAAGGGGGCAAAAAATAGGTCTTAAATCAACCCTCCCGTAGTATCAGAATACTGCCCAATAAAGAAACATCATATTATTAAACTAGTACTCCACGTGATCTCAACAGAAGGGTTGAAAAAACTTAATTTTCATGAAAAGATCAATAGTGTGACCTCAGCCTTTCAGGTTGCTGAAAGTACAAAACGAAATTGTTACAGATTACTACCAGCTCTACACTTACAGAACTGAACACTATCTTTTTTTTCAAGAGAATAATTTCACTTGAGGCATGACTGAAATTCTCAGCTTCTGCTCAAAAAGAAGCCTTTGCTAAACTTGACAGATCCTCTGAATCAAAAGGAGAGGAATTAAGTTTAAATCCAACTTAATTCTAAAAAAAGCCTAAAATAAATTCCTTCCTTCAGTTGCTTTACTGTTGCATGACTGATGCCCTGGTTTTAACAAAATCCAACTCTAATTTTCATCAAGGCACATTTATGTAAGGACATTATACAATTTGATGTTGAAGATAAGACAGCTTAGGCATTTCTTTGCTACGGTTACCATGACATGAGTGACTGATTATCCAGGTTCTGCACTAAGAACAAAAAAATAAATAAAAAATGAAGCTCGCATACCATTGTAAAAATCATTGCTTTGCTGTACTGGAACACAAATCTCAAGAGACAGCTCCTAAATCAGGAGGTTGGAAGACAAATATACAGATGAAAGTACAACGCGACTTTCAATTTTCTTGTTAGTTCAAAATAATTCTTCATGCAAGAACACACAACACACTCATACATCAGAGGGACGTGCAGAACTCTCCCGTTTAGGAACGAAGGATTCCATGTCAGCCTAAGAGCACCCTACAGTTTGATGGTGCTTTGAAAACGTGTCACACAAAATGACACGTTTCTCAACAGAAGTCACGTCCTTCCAGTAAGAGATACTCATTTATCGATAGCTGGGAAAAACAGAGTTCAGGAAAACTTAAGGAAAGCATCTCTCTCTGCACTTGAGTAAAGCATTGTAATATACAAGGATTGAACCTGAAAAAAAAAATAAATTCAAGATACGGAAGCGTCTTGCTATGAGAAATTAATTAAATGGGCCAGTAACTTCCATTTGCTCTGAAACTAAGCCTAATACATACCATCAACCTCAACTCCAGCAGCAGCTTTTTAGGAATTGGGAAACATCCTGTCGTGTTATCCCCTTGAACAAGCCAAAACCAGAGCTTTCTTTTCCCCCTCCAAACTAACCCTAGTGATTCATGCACAGCTAGTACCATCTTATAAGGTGCTGTAAAAAAGGAAGGATATTAATGCTACTAAGACCTAGACACCAATAAATCATGGCCCTCCAGGTGAGAAAAAGTAGCATAACTCTGGCTGGAGTTATGGTACAGTTCTATAAACCTACAGAATGGAAATAAATAACTTCTGTTTCACAAGCCATAGGAACACTACAGCATCTAAAGAAATCAGGGTGAACATGTAAAAACAAGAGGAAATACTTGTGCTCCCCAACCTCCCAGTTGCCCCAGAATTTGATGGCAGCCAAACACAGAAATAGTTTTCAGAAAGCCACCAATTTGGTGTCAGGTAATTGTAGAATTCTCCCACCACCACACTCAGTGCACTGCCCATCACCAGCCACTTAAGTAGCCTTCACCTTCCCTCTTCACTCAAATGGTGTTGCACACACTCATGCACAGGTGGTGTTTTATAAGACACTGAGCACATCTGGTCTAAAGGAAATGGTCTGAAGTTGGGGCAGGGGAGGTTTAGATTAGATATCAGGAAGAATTACTTTAGTGAGAGAGTGGTCAGGCACTGGAACAGCCTGCCCAGGGAGGTGGTGGAGTCACCATCCCTGGAGGTATTTAAGAAACGTGTAGACATGGCTCTTCAGGGCATGCTCTAGTGCCCAAGATTATTGGTTTGTGGGAGGGTGTGATGTGGTGGGGTGTTGTGTGTGATGTTGGTTTTGGTGTGGGGTTTGGTTGGTGGGTGATGTGTGGTTTTGTGGGGTTTTTTTGGTTGTTTTTTTTTTTCTTTTCTTTTGTTTTTTTTTTCCCATGTGGTTGGATTCAATGATCTCAGAGGTCCCTTCCAACCACAGAGATTCTGTGATTTGACACCTGCCGAAGGTTTCACCTGACAAAAATCCAAGTTTAGGTGGAAAAATTCAAACCACACATTGGCAACATATTCTGAGCCTCTATTTTATGGCAATAAAGAATGCTTTCAATGTATTAAGAAGTCTAATCTTAACTGGTAAAAAAAATAATATCTAAAAGTTGAATTTACAAAATTCCATTTACATCAGTGAAGTTCCTTTACGTGATTTCAGAAATCAACCTGTTTTTCATTTAGATTCACAAAGGTAAGTGATAGGTATGGGACAGGTATAGCAATGATGTGCTGAATTAAGACCTACTTTAAAGATGAAATAGTGTATCTAGAACGACATTTTTGTGTGCCCGGCACGTTCAGTTTGCTGAACGCTCCTAAAAGCAAACTGGCAAAACCACTGCACACAGATGATAGTCCATTAAAAAACCCCAAAAATAAAAACCCAAACCAAAGTAGGCCTTACCTAGCTGTTTTTCTCGTTCTTCTCTCCGTTCCCTTGCAAGCCGTTGCCTGTCATCAACCTTTAGTATCGTTGGATGATCTGCAAATGGAAGGAGGGGGAAAATATTAGGCATAAAGCGTAAAATCAGAGTACCATAAAATGGCCTTTAGGAAAATAACCATTAAATAACACTAGTTATTCTATTTTCAAAATAGATCACATTTTTTCATAAGATGGATATCTGGAAAAGATGGAACAATTGAAAAAAAAAAAAAAAAAGAAGTATTTATTCTAATTATCAAGATGTAAAAACACTCCCAAAGAATGTACCAAGCAATAACTCTGAATTCCAAGCTTGATGACTGCCCATGAAAACCCAGGAAGAAGTTTTGTCTTGTTTCAAAGACTGTAACAACTTGATTGCTTCAGAGCATTCTGAGAAAATACTCTTTTTTATTCCACAACCTCTCTCCAAAATGCATCTCTCCAAAATGCATACACAAGAAACCAGTGTAACACAGAACCCTCTTCCCACCAGTATTGCCTCAAAAAACCAATAAGCTCTATTTCAGGAGACTGAAGCAGCTCAATACCCAATCTGGTTGAGCTTCTGAAGACAGCATGATATTGAGGTCGAGGGAGGTGATTCTGCCCGTCTGCTCTGCTGAGACCCCACCTGGAGTACTGCGTCCAGCTTTGGAGTCCTCAACACAGGAGGGACATGGACCTGTTGGAACGGGTCCAGAGGAGGCCACGAAAATCATCAGAGGGCTGGAGCACCTGTCCTATGAAGACAGGCTGAGAGAGTCTGGGGTTGTTCAGCCTGGAGAAGAGAAGGCTCTGGGGAGACCTTAGAGCCCCTTCCAATATCTGGAGAGGGCTCCAGGAGAGATGGGGAGGGACTTTTGATCAGGGAGTAGAGTGATACTACGACAGGTAATGATTTCAAACTGAAAGAGGGGAGATTTAGATTAGATACTAGAAAGAAATTCCTCACTGTGAGGGTGGTGAGACACTGGAAGAGGTTGCCCAGAGGAGCTGTGGCTGCCCCATCCCTGGAGGGGTTCAAGGCCAGGCTGGATGGGGCTTTGAGCAATCTGGTCTGGTGGGAGGTGTCCCTGCCCATGGCAGGGGGGTTGGAACTGGATGATCATTAAGGTCCCTTCCAACCCAAACCATTCTATGATTCTATGTTCTCCACAGATGTTTCACGTGTTAAACGCTCTGGTGAATGTAGTCCATCCCACAGACTGGTATAATACCAGTAAAGTAAGATGATAGTTTCCTCAACTATCCTTGTAGATTGAAAATTATCCATATAATTACTTTAAAAATCTATGCAACTGGCCGCTTGGGTCTCAGCAATAAGACTAATACAAAAAATGTGTCACAGCCCAGGCTTGACAGGTTTGGTTGGAAAAACATCACTTGCTCCATGAGTTCTCTGGAAAACAACAAAATGCTCAACAGCATCCTACTTCCAGCCTCAGCAGTGGAGCTCTTCCAGACAAAAAGGGAAAAAATTCCAAGCTCATCTCAGCACGCCGCCAACACTAATTTCCTCCTCATCCTTAGCCTGTTCTGTTAAACCTGGAAGGTTGCTCATTTTAGGCTTTTTTAACAAGCGCTGAAAAAAATCCGCTTTGAATAAAAACACAAGTAAACAAAAAAACCTCGCAGAAAAATCAAAAAGATTTCTGGTTATAAAGAAACGCTCTGGTTTATTTTAGTATTGAGGGGAACTCAGCTTTTTAAAGTATTTTAAGATAAAGAGCTACCTAGAATACTGCCACCATGGAAGTGCACCTAAAAACAGGACAACAGATCGTTTTCACTATTCAGTGAGAATAAATGAGTAAGGAATTTGTCAAAACATGTAAAATTGACCTACTTGTGTATAGACTGCAAACCTATCAAAAAAGTCACTAGCAAAACAATACTATGGGTCATAAAAATGAGGTTAAAGATATTTGCAAAAATAAATCCCCGAAGTGAGAATGTGCTAGACAGGTTTTTAGTAGTTATTTGAATTAGACAAAAAAAATCAGTAATGCACATTTCATACTCTAACAGGAGTTTCTACATCATGATGACAGAATTTCTTGGATGAAAGGGTGGTGAGACACTGGAAGAGGTTGCCCAGAGAAGCTGTGGCTGCCCCATCCCTGGAGGGGTTCAAGGCCAGACTGAATGGGGCTTGGAGCAACCTGGTCTGGTGGGAGGTGTCCCTGCCCAGGGCAGGGTGGTTGGAACTGGATGATCCTTTAAGGTCCCTTCCAACCCAAACCATTCTATGATTCTGTGAAAGAGTTTACTGACAACTAGCTTCAGTTTCATTATTCTCGAACTCTGATCAGTGAAAAACTCTCATCTCAACAACGGTCAGAGACTATAGCCCCAATTAACGGTGGTAGTAGTGATGCACAGCAAGAGCTGGAAGGAGAAAAACCATTGCAGAGCCTGTAGGAGGAAGGACATTTGAACACGATAGCCCCAGTGAAAGGTGCACCAAGTGAACAAGTCATCAGCAAAGACAAAGGTAGCCCACCACCCCGTTACAGATCACACCATTAACGTTGGTTGAAGAGCACACAGTGCTGTCATTTATAAAACTATGGCCTCGCCAGAGATTTGTCCAATGTACGGTGTAGACTAACATCTGGCTGATGATAAAGAGTGTGCTGACTTGCACGCAGACTCTTCAGCATGCAGACACGGGTCAAAAGGGTAATAATATTCTTTCTCTCTGGTGGCTGGCACACAAGATCCACAAAACATGAATTTCTCTAGCATGAGTAATTAGTGCTAGTGGAAAAACGCACACTCGATATATGAATTCCCCTGGAAAACAAGGATTCCCTTCAAGGCCTGTCAGCCAAGTCAATGTAACATCGAGTTGACAGAGAATGATGAGACACAGGGGAATAACGTAAAATCCTGCTCCTTTCAGAATGTGCTATTCTCCTTCCAGCTTTTTTTTCTTTTTTCCCTTTCTTGAGAGCAGAGATTTCCCTATCTGGGAGAAGCAGCAATTCTTCAAAGAGGCAGGAGGGTTACACGGACAGGCAAGCTGAAAAGGTCTCCCTGAAGAATTCCTAATTATAAGCAATAGAAGGAATAAAATACATTTTTAAAGCTGCCCTCTGCCATTCTTTTTGAAGAGATCCAATTATTTTTTCTATATCACACACCTGATAGTGTTCACACGCACACAGCCCCTTCTCCCAACACCCCAGGATGTTAGAACAGTCCTGAAGAATTCCCATTAAGTTGCAGGCTATGCAGAGTGTAAGCGTGTCTTCGGTAACGAGCTCCTTCGCATACATTTGGGAGCACAAAGAGCAAAATCAATATTGGCACAAAGACAGGGATAACACCTTTGTAGCAGACCAGCACTGCCTTTGCTCTGCTAGAAGCTGGAGCATGTGCTACTGGTGAAAATCTTACCCGGTTAATTAAAAAAGGTCTTTTCTAAGCCTTGAAAAGGATTCTTCGTAGTTTGGCTACAAGCCCAACCTTCAACAGTGACATTCTGAATCCAGTCGATCCGGTGACATCCCCAGTACACACCTTCAAATTGTGGCAAAACAAGAAAGATCACTGGACCTGCTCCCCATTTCATTTCTCGTGTCTCTGCTCATTAACACCTCGTCAGGCAAATACCTGGGGACCTGCATTTCTTCTGATTCAGTAGAAATACCAGGACAAACACACAAGGTACTTTGTGCTCTCTCTTGCTCATATTCATCATCAGGCAGTAGCCTGAAACTGATGCAGAGGGAGACGGGAAACATGTCATTTGTGACAAATCCTGCAAGAACTTGTCAGTTCTTACAGAAATAATTGCTAACTGGGCACATGCAAAGCCTTGCAGAGAACACTCCAGGAAGACCCATGTCCCACTGTAGAAGCTGCAGTTTGGGTATGATGCAATGAGTGTGAATTCATGCTCAGCAACCGATTTGACTACACTTACACAACATACAAATGTTTCATATTACAGAATCATAGAATGGTTCAGGTTGGAAGGGACATTAAAGACCATCTAGTTCCAACCCCCTGCCATGGGCAGGGACACCTCCCACCAGACCAGGTTGCTCCAAGCCCCATCCAGCCTGGCCTTGAACCCCTCCAGGGATGGGGCAGCCACAGCTTCTCTGGGAAACCTCTTCCAGTGTCTCACCACC
>JAHREE010000490.1:2159201-2183560 GCA_033628505.1 Tringa tobata
CCTCTTGTCCTGTCCCTGGGCACCACTAAAAAAAGACTGGCCCCATCCTCCTGACACCCACCCTTTAAGTATTTATAGGTGTTGATCAGATCCCCCCTCAGCCTTCTCTTCTCCAGACTAAAAAGACATCCCTCAGCCTGTAGTTGGCTCAAATAAATCTCTCTTTAACTGCTGGAATTCATCAGGGATAAGTCACTCAGTAGCTAAAACTTAACTGTAAAAACTTAAACATCTGTCAAAGCTTTAACCTTCCACTCATTTGCTTCCTTTTGCCATTAAAAAAAGCTCTGTAAACAAGCACGCTGAAATAATATGTCTTTCTTCCATTACCCACCAGCTATATTAAATTATTTCCAGTCATCTGGACGAGAACACCAATGCTTTGTCACCATCTCTTAGAGACACTGATGGAGTTCTATAGATAAAAAAGCCAGCTGTCTTGCTTAAAAAAAAAAAAAAGAAAAAAGAAAAAAAGAAAGTGTGCTTTTGTTCTAGGTAAGACTAATACCAACATCACCCTCCTCCCCTCAGTCCTGTCCCCCAAAGTGCCCCCAGGTTATCCTTACATACAGTTAAAACAAAAACTTGCCTTCAGGTTAGGCAGCTCAAGTATTTAAAGGATTTGAAGTTAAAGAATTTAACTTCCTATCTTTTTTCGCTCACAGGAGAAAAGTTTGGGAACAGTTAGTTAACACCAACTTCCATATTCCAGCATAACCTGGGAAAAGATAGGATACAACACATCACCAAAAAGAAATAAAAATAATGGATAACTCAACATCTGGAGAGACTCCACAGTTCCCTGCAGTTTTGTTGGGTTTTAAAAAAAACCTACAAAACACCAAAAAAACCCCAAAACCAAACCCAACCACAGCTCTGAAATAGATTTTTCACCTCCAAATTGAGTGATGCACCCCTGTGTCATGACACTGGTTTCAGCACCAGGTAAAAGTCCAAATCCTAGCGTGGGATTTTAACTCACTGTAGCCATCTGTTTCAAGAGGATTATATGGATTTTTTTTTTTAAGTGCTAGACACATTAAAAATAGCAGAAAGTCATTTCAAATGCTTTTTCAGATACCTTGTGTTAAAAATATCACCTAAGCTTGAAAGTTAAAGCTACACGACCGTGTAAATCTGCTGTGACTATTGATGTCCTCTGACATCTTAAAAAACCAAACCCCATAATATTGTTAAAATCTCCACATTTGATTGAGGAAGCACATATAGCCACTAGCCAAGTCTCAGCTACCCTCAGGCTTTCATTTAATAGCATGATTATAATTTCCAAAATGGTACAACTTAAAACACTGTGGGTTTGTTGTTTTGGTTTTTTTAACAACTTAATGCTTTCCAAAGAACAATTGTTACCAAATCTCAGAGTCTCATTCTGCTTCAGGCATCTACTACACGCTTTCAGAGAACATGCTGCATACTCACTTCATGCAGGTGAGTAGATGTCTTTTTTTCAAGATGTTTTCTTGCTGGGCAACAGGTCTATTTCAAATCTTTTACCACTTAGAAAAAAAAAAACAACAGTAATTTTGGTTCTTTTGCTTCAGATACCCAAAACAGACCTGCTTTCCATCTGAGCTGGGACTTGCTCTTACATGACAAGCAGCAATTCAGCCACTACTCTGTGTTCTGATCTATGGATTTTATTTTTGGCTTTTTGATCAAGAAATTTGTACACCTTTTTGTAGGAAAAAAAAAAAAAAAAGAGGAAAGAAGGAAAAGAAACACTATCATTCCCAACAACCAAACAACCTATTGGATCAAACGGGGAATATATGATGGATGGGCTTCTCATCCTCGTAATAGCACACCTCCCCAGCCACAAGAGCAGGAAGGACACAAGTGAAGTTATACTTCATTTCCTGACCCCTAAGTTCTGAAAAGTCATAAAAACCAGCCAAATATTTTATTTCATAGGAACAGCACCTCCAGCTGCCACTTTTTGTGTTGATACCAAACTGCTTCGCAACCGGGCCGGGAAGACAAGTAGTAAGGAAATACATTCACAGGCACATTTCTATAAGCAAAAGCTACTCCAGAACTCCTTCCCCTCCCCAGCATCATTTTGCACAGCCTCTGTGCAAAATTATATTCTTTTAGTATAATAATTTATACATCATTTTAATAATATCATAAAACTATATTATTTTTTATAATAAAGCCTTTATTATAAGAACTCTTAAAATGAGGCCTCTGAAAAATGATAAGAGCTGAAGAATCTGATACCAGCTGTGTATTTTTCTTTTATACTAAAATAGCCCCAAAATATTGGAATTTCCTGTTTAATTTGGTAATTCAATCATGATGTTCATTTATTTTTAAAAACAGCCAATTAAAGAAATTATATCAACCTAAGTTACAACAGCCTAAAGGTTTGCCTTGTTTTCTATCAATTCATTCAATTAAGGCCTTATAACGAAACGCTGTCTCCGTTCACATCCTCCAGTAATGTTTTTCTTATGACATTAAACTTCTACTTCCACTTCGCAACATTATCTGAGAACTGGAGAATTCCACTGCTTTTGCAACCAACATTAATAATTCAGATGAATTCAATTTCCAAGGGTTTTGGCAATGATGCAACAGATTAAAGCAGCAGCCTTTATCACATCTGAAGTTCCAAATTATGTTTGAAATTAAAGTGGGGTAGGTGGTCCCAGCTTATTTCCACTGCTTGTTCCCCCCATACGGTTACTCCACAGCTCAGCATCCCCTTCCTCCTGTCTCTAAATCCTCCACTCCCAGGAGAAAAAGCCCGTAATCTAAGAGGAATAATAAAAAAAGGGGAGAAATTCTTGTAACCATCAGGAAAAACAGTGATGTGTGCACGTATAGTAATCATCAGATATTGCTCCTGGAAATAAAAGATTGCTAGCACTAAATTTCACTTGCCCCACTTAAGTCATATAATCAAAACACCCAGATAATTTATCGTCATAACTTCCCAACATGATTTGGAGATTAAAAAACTTTCCACTCAATCCACTTCCCGCAGAATCCCAGTATGTCAGCCAGGATTTAAGCAAATGACAGTTGCAGCCATCAAATCAGGCAATATTTACTAGGGCCTCTGATTGTGCAGTGCCCAGAAGATGGAGAAAAGCCACATCCCCATGGAGGGACCATGAGCTGCCAACGCCATAAGGGGAAATGAGGGTCAAAGGAGGGATGTTGCACATCAAAAACACGATAGCATCCAGCTACTATTCAATATCAGGCTATTTCCAGTCAAGTTAATGAGCACTTAAAGCAAAAGAGAGAAAAAAAAGCATTTATTACTTCAGAGATAGCATACAGCAAACAAACAGGACAACCCCAAGTTCACAGAGTGAACACAGCAAGCAACCACTAAAGAGCAAAACAGACACGTTGAATGACACAATGAGACAGCAAAAAAGCACCTTCATCAGAAAGATTTTTTTTTTTTTCAAAAATAATTTCTGCTGGGTTTATTCACCAAAAAATAAATTAAGTGGAGGTAAAAGGGAAAACACAAAAATGTATTCTTGTTTTCATGCTCTGCACGTACAAACTTCAATAACTGAAGAGATGAAGAGTTACAAACAGCTCCACTAATTCCCCATTTGGGGCATAACTCCTCACACAGAACTTCTACACCACAGAACACCTTTCTCCAGTCGTCTGGCCCAGGGGGGATGAAGGAAAGCAAGCATTCTGATCCCAAAGTTGCTACAACACAACATCCCAATCCCCAAAGTAGCGGCTGTTTTAGCAGCTGCAGTCCCCAGCTTATGGAAAAGATTTCATTACAGACGAACAGGCCCCTTTTCGTTCCGCATATTACCATCCTCAGCTTCCACCAGTCTACAAATTTGGAGGTAAAACTAATTAGACTGAATGATAATTCTATGTTGTGAGCAAGTAGATGACTGCACTATGTATCAAGAGTATGGCTACTTACAGCCAAGAAGTCAACTTAAAAAAAAAAATTGTGGTGTTTTGGGAAACAATCAATAGAGAATTACTTAAATAGCAGATACTGAAGAAAGGTGAAACCTTCAGTTTGATAGTGTACCTTAAAAAAATAAAATCACAATATCAGCGTACTCACAGATTACTCTTCTGCAACCCCCTGCATCACGTTAGACTCCTTACAATTAATTTGAATGTGAAAGTATGAAGGAAAGACAATACATGCATGCCACGGCTAGAGACAACAGTCGTTTCCACTTACAAATTTTAATTGGGAAGCCATTGAAAAGGATTCCTTCTAGAAATACGAAGAGCGAGGTGCTTACCTATTTCGTCCATTCTACTCAGTACCGCGCACTCATTTGCAGCGCAGAGGTCTACTGTGAATCCAGAGCGTGATCCATCTCACCCCACAGGCAGTTCCTTCAGCCTCCCATCCCACACTTGAAAAATTCAGGCCAGCAATTAAGCAAACCCAGAGCAGGAAGGAAAAGGTGCCGTTTCAGAAAGCCTCCAAACCTCGTGCCGTCAAAATATCCTTTCGAGGTCAAACCCGACCCGCTCTCCCCATTCCTGGCCCAACAGCTGATCAAAATGGAGTTTGTCACATCCGCAGCATCACGGGATTATCGGCGAGGATGGGGAAGGGAGGAGGGGGGGGGAAGTCTGCCAAGCACTTCCCCGTGCTCTGCGTCAATAGATTTGGGCTTAGCCTCCGTTAAGCAGCTCAAAACCCCCCCCTGGTTATTGGTGCTGGCAGCTGTCTACCACACTGCCCCACTTCTCAGCTCAAAACACACTGCCCGGGCAAGGAGGGAGGGAGGCCGTGGTCCATCGGCTCCAACCTGCCTCCAAATACAAGGCAGAAGTAGGAAGGTAGAGCCCCCATGCCATCTTTGCTTTGGATGGTCCTTCAATAGTCTAACGACCCCCCTCAACGATTCTGGAAAAAGCCTCCACCCAACCACACGCCTTTCAAGGTAAAGAAACTAAATTGAGATGGGACCTCGGTTTTAGGGAAGGATTTTTGCACGTGTACAGAAGCAGGAAGTTTTCTTAGGTATTTCCAAGATTTTAGTATTGGGCATACCATTCAGCATTTTAACATTTCTTGGCCATCAGGTAATTCTTGATGCGTTTCTACCGGCTTGATAACAAATAAGCCTTTTCAACAAGGACATTAGAGTCATTGATGTCAACACTTTGCCCAATATTACAGTAAATAAGTTACTAGAAGCTTAACAGCAACTACTATATTACTTTCCCCATCTTAAAAAAACCAAACTAATAGGGCATTCAGCCCAGACTTTCACAAATACCTGTGCTACAATGGCATGTTTGACTTTGCATTGTGAGATATAAAACACATCTCTGTAATGTGCCCAAACATAATTCCCCTCTGAAATCCCCTCATCATAAATTTTCTTACAAAATAATTAAGATCTGAGCTGTCACACCAACGAGATCATTCCATCATTAGACTTCTCATTTCAACACCAAGAGCTTTATCACTCTGGGTTCTACAATGATCGTTCGTTAAGCCCAAGCAATTAACCTACTCACGTGTGGCACAAGGGCACCCCCCACCCACTCCACAGGAGCTTAAAAAGGCCCACAGAAATCAAAGCTCTGTCCTGTCACCACTGTCAAACCTGGGCTGGGACATGAAAAGCAGCCTCTGGCCAAGATGGGAGGCTAGAAGAGTGGGACTGAGCATCTGGTCCCACCAGCGCTTTCCCATGTAACCGTACGATGAGAACCCCACTTCACCTTTCACAACCTGGATCTATTAAAATACTTCTATTCTCAGCTCTTTTTAGCATCTCATCTATTCAAATTACTGGTTCCCTGCAAACGTTCTCCTCCAGCCCCACAACCAGGCTCAAATTTTTAGTGGGGGACCTGGCTCCCCCGAGGCAGAAACAATAACTAAGGCTCCAGAGATCTTCTTGGGAAATTGAGCCTGAAGCAACCAGGTTTTATGGAATATTATGAAGGTAGATTGCTAAACACCGCGTAGTTTGAGTTGCAGACTCAAAACAGAGTGTAAGCATTAATTATCTTTGATTAGGAGTACTAAAGATTAATTATCTTTGATTAATTCTATCATCCTTGTTCAGATGACGAGCAGGTAAATTGCTCGGCAAGTGGTCCCCTCGAGGGACGTAGAGTATGGAAAACACACAAACAAAACCAAACCCAAGCTCATTGGTACTGGCTGTAAAACAGAATTAAAAACCTCATTCAGAACATTGATACTGACTGTAAAACAGGATTAAAAACCTAAAGGAAAGCACCGGTTAAACGAACAGCCTCCCCCGCCACAACGGTTCTAAAAATAAAAAGCTGTGTTTGTGTTTTCTGATACATTCCAATCGCAGTTCAGATCACAGGGCCCGAGGAGGTAAAAGCCATTCCGTCACTGGCATGTAGAGTAAATTAACTTGCTAATTCACTTCCTAATGCACAGTCCACTGAGCAGACAATTACATTTTAAAAAAAAAAAAAAAGGGAAAACAAAAACTTGCGCAGTCAAGCATATTCAATTTGCGTGGGTCGTAACATTAAATAAAACTCTCAAAAATACTGATTTTTTTTTTTTTTAAAAAACAAACCACATCATTCGCCCTTAAATCAGTCCCATGCCCAGCGTGTACACGCAGAGCATATGCCATCCTTCCCCGGTGCTGCCAGACAAAAGCTGCGTGGCCAAAAATAGCTGCCCTGTGCCTGAGCCGCTGCGGAATGCCCTAGATACAGCCCTGCCGGGAGGAAGGGGTACCCAGGCACCAACCTTCCTAACGGGCCAGGGATGGAGAGAGGGAGGAAAAAGAGGAGGAAAAAGAACTGCCATCCTCGCAGTTAATTTTTAATAAAGGTGATTTAGCTATGTGGAAAAAGGAGAGTCATGTGGAAGCCAGAATGCAAGCATAATATACACAAAACTTCAGGGGAAAAAGGGTGTATTAAAATGCTTGTTTCATGTTTTCTGTGAAAAGGTCAAGTAAAGAAAAAGGTGCCTTTAAAAAAATTTAAAAAAAAAGAAAGAAAACAACTATTTTACAGACTTGACTTTACAACGGTACAGTCCCAAATTTGACAGATGTTCCCCCTACTCTTTTCTCAATTATTTTTAAACTGTGGTTTCTTCCTATTCTTTTCTTTTGGAGATGAGGAAAAGCTACCAGTTGATGGTTTTTTACAGATCATCTAAAATACTGTAAGCTGGAAGAGCAAAACAAGTAAAAGATCAGCATGCCAAGTGTTTAGAGGGATAAAAGACTGATCACAGCTCAGTGTGACAGACAAACGCCCCTCAAATCCCTCATCAATTTTTCTACCACCTTTTTCTACCTTTTTCTTCCATTTTCTACCACCCCAACATGACGTTCAGCATGTCATTCAGGGGGCATCCTGAATCAAAGATGATGAGTGTTACAGCTCTGCACTAACACACACAAACCACACTCATTCGTGATAAAATACACAGCAGTAAGTAACAGAAGGTGTTAAATGAACTAACAGGCCAGTGATATAGTGACACTGCGAGGGTGGTGAGACACTGGAAGAGGTTGCCCAGAGAAGCTGTGGCTGCCCCATCCCTGGAGGGGTTCAAGGCCAGGCTGGATGGGGCTTGGAGCAACCTGGTCTGGTGGGAGGTGTCCCTGCCCAGGGCAGGGGGTTGGAACTGGATGATCTTTAAGGTCCCTTCCAACCCAAACCGTTCCATGATTCTATGGTAACTGAGAGTCATCTTTGTAACTTCAGCCATTTCCTTTCAACAGATTTTTGATGCACTGAAACAACAACTGGTGCATATTTCTCAGTAAAATACTAAGTGTTACTAGATCTAACACATTTTACTCTCTGCAGTGGAGAGGACATTGGTCTGTCTTTCTAACGCCATCCTCCAAGTTACCTCTGAGGAAGGAGATCGTTGCCCGAGACAAAATGGATTTCCCCAGATTAGCAGGGGATTGCCCTACACTGGCAGGCACGGCATCACCTTTAGCCAGAGAAGCAGCACAAAAACAAGAGCCATCTCCACCCAGGGGCCTGCACCCCTACCTGGCTTGTGAGCCTTCTTGCAGTGCCTGAGAACCACCCAGCATTTAAAAAAGCACACGTACTACCAGCTTGTTCCTATCACTCAAGACTACACTCTTCTTTTTTTCCCCCTGAGATCAATGCGATGGGGAGCAGAAGGGATGAGGACTTCTCTTTGGCAAAGACAGTCTGTGAGTCCCACATGTTAAAGGCCAGTCCAGGTGGGTTAAACGTGTCCAGGTGGGTTTGGAATGTCTCCAGAGAAGGAGACTCCACCACCTCTCTGGGCAGCCTCTTCCAGGCCTCTGCCACCCTCAAAGTCAAGACGTTCCTCCTTGTGTTTAGGTGGAACTTCTTTCGTTCAAGTGTGTGCCCATTTCCTCTTGTCCTGTCCCTGGGCACCACTGAAAAAAGACTGGCCCCATCCTCCTGACACCCACCTTTAATTATTTATATGCATTCATCAGATCCCCCCTCAGCCTTCTCTTCTCCAGACTAAAAAGACCCAAGTCCCTCAGCCTTTCCTCATAAGAGAGATGCTTCAGGCCCCTCATCATCTTTGTAGCCCTCTGCTGTCCCCTCTCCAGCAGCTCCCTGTCCTTCTTGAACTGGGGAGCTCAGAACTGGAACTGGATGCAGCACTCCAGATGCAGAACAATGTAACAACACAGTATTTAGCGAGCAAGCTACTCTTACAGCTTGATGCTTAACTTTCTAGACCTATTTGTATGAAGGTTCAGCACAGAAATCATTGAACCAAAAAGAAAAGGGAATAATTCAAGTGTCTTGCAAGACCTGGTGCTCCTGTCATTCCGCATTTCCGACACGGTGGTCATATGCCCAGGGGATCACCCACGTAAAAGCAGCGTTTCTGCTCTAACCTGTCTTCACAAAGAGGGAGAGGGCCTGGGGAAAAAAAATGCAAGTGCCAGGAAGCCAAAGAACCCAAACAGTTTTTCCAAGTCTTAACAAAGCCTTTCACTCCATCTCCTTTTAAAGGAGTAGAAAAGGATCTACAGACAACATCTTAAAAACATTGTACACGTAGGAAAATGTCCATGTGAAGTTTTCATCATATTTCAGTCTACTAAATCAGAAAACACTGATGTATACACACATATATAGCTACTATAGATTGCTTAGTATTTAGGAACTTGGTTCCCCAGCCTCTGAGCCAAACATTTGTGGAATTAACTGCAAGTAGAAGCGTCACTCTTTCATTTGTGTCTATAAATGTCTCCATAATAAATTAGCCTACCTGTTACTTATCATATATGTACAGAGTTATACAGGTTTTTTTCCCCCCATTCTTTACATGTCAAAACACAAATGGATGTTTTTCATTGCTGCTTTTTTTGGTAGCCAGGAGGCAACCACATTTCTGGGACCGAAAATTCTCTTGACAAGACATATGTTTCCACTGTAGATTCAGTGTCCTCATTAAATTCTTTAAGTACACAAATAGAAGAAGCTTTTGAAAATCTGAAAAAGTAGTCACTTCCTTTTATCCCCCCCCACCCATCGCAGCAATAACACAACCTAAACTAATTTTCTGAAGAAGTCAATATTCACCATGGCATGAGAATAAAGTGAAGACAGGGCTCCCTGACCGTATTGTTGGCTTTGCTCCTGGCCCACTGTGTGAGCTCTGTCCTTCCTTTACCCTATTTCCTAAGAAAAAGTTGAATGCTTTGGTAAAAGTCTCCTTTCCCTGCATCATGCAGGGAAAGAAGTGCATGCCCAGGGTGATGCCCTCAACCTCAAGGGCAAGCGAGTACATAAACACCAAAGAGAACACTTAAGTAACAGCGTTGGTACTCTGAGAGCAGATCTCTCACCTTGAAAACGCTCCCCAAAGAGCTTTTGCTGAAACCAGCTGAGTGCGATGGCTTAAAACCAAGAAGAATGTGAAGATCCTTTCTGTCCTTCTGTAAAGTTTAATCACTTCCATGGTTGTCCTGGAACCACCTACGTAAGGCAAAGTACAGCCAGGAGGAGGGAAGAGCAGGGAAATTACCTGGCAGCTGAGAGGTACCAGAAGTGCTCTACATTCCCATTCTTTCTTCTACCCTTCATGAGCCATTTGCCAGTAACAAGGCCTGTATGTGACCCAGGTGGTCCAAGAAGTTTCATTACATGCTGAAGAAAGCCCTCTATGCCCAACAACGTGACCCAAATGTGTAGAATAATCTTTAACCCATAATTACACATTTTGATTACACAGTTCTAGCAAAGGAACTTGCTTCAATTATGCTGTTATGAACATTAAGTTCATAATTTGTCATTTGCCAGTTAAATTTTCAGTAAAGTGTTAAATAATTCTAAACATTTCTATTTGTTAGGCCTATATCCATAGAATCCATATGTTTTTTTTTAAAAATCAGCTCTTTTGATTAACAATATGGTTACAAGGGAATTCACTCAAGTCTCAGATTTGCTTCCCTCCTACCTAGTGTGCTACAGGAGGAGAGAACTTAAGAGAGTTATTCCACACATTTATGTACCTAGACCAGGATGTCTGATACATTCTTCAGCAGGAGGCTGTCAGGAGAGTCACTGCTTCCACTGTTGACCAAAAAAAGGCAAGTTTCAGTAACAAGAAGTTAACATTAAGTAGCAGTGGATGCAGGTTTCATTAGTAAGAATGAAACCAGGGGCAGAACCCAGAAGTTTGAAGTACCATAATCTGCAGTTAAGTAATGTTAAGAAAAGAAAAATACTTATATTTTTATTGTCATCATTTTAGAGTTCCTACAAATGCAGGCTACAGCAGCTGAAGTTGGTTTCAGTAGGGTGTTGTTACTGGAAAGACACGTGAACTTCAGCTAACAGTTCAGAGCCATTTTCCTGAGGAAATGCACACAATTTCCAAAATAATGTTTTAGTGCAGTGTCACAAGAAGTTATACGTGTAACTACTGTATAGTACCCATGGAATACACGTACCCTTTTGAAACACTATCCATGAACTTGCTGTAAGCACATCTGTATCTATCACATCTTTGTCAGAGACATGGATTGAGTCCACCCTCAGCAAGTTTGATGATGACACCAAGCTGTGGGACATGGTCAACACGCTGGAGGGAAGGGATGCCATCCAGAGGGACCTGGACAGGCTGGAGAGGTGGGCCTGTGCCAGCCTCGTGAAGTTCAACCAAGCCAAGTGCAGGGTCCTGCACCTGGGTCATGGCAATCCCAGGCACAAATACAGGCTGGGCAGAGAATGGATTTTTGAGAGCAGCCCTGAAGAGAAGGACTTGTGGTTGCTGGTGGATGAGAAGCTCAATATGAGCCAACAACATGTACAGGCAGCCCAGAAAACCAACTGCATCCTGGGCTGCATCAAAAGAAGCATGGCCAGCAGGGCAGGGGAGGCGATTCTACCCCTCTACTCCAACTCCACTCTTGTGAGACCCCACCTGGTGTTACTGCGTCCAGCTCTGGGGTCCTCAGCACAGGAAGGACATGGACCTGCTGGAAAGGATCCAAAGGAGGCCACAAAGATGATCAGAGGGGCTGGAGCACCTCTCCTATGAGAACAAACTGAGAGAGTTGGGGTTGTTCAGCCTGGAGAAGGCTCCAGGGAGACCTTAGAGTCCCTTCCAGTAGCTAAAGGGGCTACAGGAGAGATGGGGAGGGATTCTTGGTCAGGGAGTGGAACAATAGGACAAGGGGTATACGACTTCACACCTACACATCTTTTCTGCTAGAACTGTCAGGAATTGCACCTTTCCTCCAAGCGGTTCCCTTTTCTCTTCGCGAAGGAAATGCTGGGGAAAAGAACAATCCCTTCTGCATTTAGCTAAGCTGTGGATTTGGCAACTCTTAGAGGAAACGGCTCCGACCTGAGGGATTTGGTGAAGATTTAGAAAACAGAGCTGCACTATCAAACACAGCAATTACTGGAACAGTGAATAGAGCCCAAACGACCGCGCAGCAGTTAAGTATTTGATTCAGTAGCCAAAGTAGGTACCTCATTACTCCCCAAAGTGTTATTTCGGGCAGTTATTAAGCTGCAGCCAAAGCCTAGTCTTAAAGCAGCAGCCTCATTAGCACAAGTTAAAGTACTTGCCACCAAAAAGAAAGAAAAAAGAAAAAAGAAAAAAATACAAATCCCAAAAAGCCTCCAAAGCTAGCCAATAACTTTTGGAACCAGTTCACTCTTAAATTCTTCAGACTTCAGAGACTACACATGAAAGGACTGAGTGTGCCACTACTGGAGGGGGATTTTGTGAAGCCACCTCTAAGGCACAGGTTAACTCCATCAGCACAGCATCACTTCTAGCTCTTGTGTGAAAGTGCTGACTTTATACGTGCTCGATGACATTCACAGTTCCTCATCAAGCAGCGCAGCAGATCGATAGTACGGCTCTCAAACAATCTGGACATTTACTGCCAAGAGCACAAGAACAAACCCAAGGAATCTGGGCCCGGTCCAGCAGGGTGTCTCTCTGCTTCCTGTAAAAGCATCTTTCATTTTTGGGAAACTCTGAAGCACAAGAAAAGTCAGAAGAGCTAAAATGCACACCGAGAGGCCCTACTCCAAGTCAGCAGACAGCGCAATCTTCTGGGAAGCCCAGTAATCATTTCAACAAGGACACGTGAAGTGTGAAAAAACCAAGATTTCCAGAATATAGGACTGAAGCCCTTTGTTTGTCCACCCAAGCAACAACAGGCTGTGTAGGAGCCGCATCGCCTGCTCCAGCCCTGACCAAGGGCAAGGATCTTTCACACCATTTTACAAGCTCCCTGCTCCAAACTCCCTCTCTGCAAGTTGCCTAACGGCATTAAAATTTTCCACTTCCCAAGAAATGATTATTTTTTTTTTTAAAGTAATTATTCCAGTGCAAAATTATAACACTTTTTGAAGTTCTACTATTTTGAGAATATGACAGCAGAATGTACAGACCCATCATTAATTCAGAAGATAAACAGATCTGGGATTCAAAGGCTGATGAGAATCTCGCAGCAATTTCTTTAAGGCAGCTTCAGGTACCACAGCTATACCTGTGCTTGGCAGCTCTCTCATTCTTTGAAATCAATACCGTACAGTTATTTCTTTCAAGCAAGAATTAGACCGCTAATGGTTTACTTGCAAAACGTGGTACAGTTCAATAAAGCCAGAGAAATGCAGAACAGGGCAGTAAGTGCTTTCAGTCCATTACTAAGAGAAAAATGTAAGTGCTCTAAAGCCTGAAAACAGGAGGTCAAATTCGCTACATTTTTCATTTACTCCGCTTTGGAAGAATTACAACAGGGACAAAGTCGGCCCAGCCTTTTTAATGGTTTTGCACAAGTCTTATCATGCATCTTCTTGCCAACCCGAGTTCTTTAACATTCCCCACACATGACACCTCTGCTTATGGCAGACTTAGCTCCATGCCATGCATGGGTTATAACTGCCTAGGACAGGATTACAGCAGCGCAAAACATCTGCAGCTCTGAAAAGAGCAAGCCATTCAGTTGCAACGATGCCATGGAATATTTGAAATACTTTAAGGTCAGTAAGCCTTGTTTTTCTCCTCATATACTTTTTAAATTCTCAGTTTCTATTCCTATTATAGAGGGCTTTATTAAAAGACCCTTGGAAGAGGTTTTAAAGAGCATGGCAAAGGAGCGCACGTGAAGTCTCGCTTTTCAGTGCTGGTAAATTGAAGTACTTGAGTCCTTTAATAGATGGGCTCCAACTGATAGCATGGGATGTCTTTCCAGCTGTGAAAGGAAAGATGGCCCAAAATTCAGTGTTCATCTATCCGTAGAGTTAACTACTGCAGGCCACGCTCTGGCAGGGGTTCTCTTTTTCCGTACTCTTCGAAGGAAAATACTTGACTTAACAGAGTGAGAACAGGATCTAGAATCACCACCTGCAAGCTTTGTGTTTCACTCTGCCAAAGCCTGTGATGCAATCTATAGTGTAACCTCTTCCCACACTCCAGCTGGCATCAGTAATCTGCTGACATCTATTTTTATTGAGAGACAATGGCCCTTAAAAAAAAAAAGAAAAAAAGAGACTCCCATTTCTCCCATAGATAAGTGTTCCTACTTTGGGATCCTTAGCGATACTTACCTTTTTTTTTTTTTTTTCTCAAATAATCAGATTTCAAGTACTGGAATATTTGTCACTGCTGCCTTGTAATACACCTCTATTATAATACGTGTGTGAAGGGTAGTAGCCTCCTTGCATATGGCCAGATGGAGGGATAAAGCCCTCTCTTCATGTCGAAAAAGTCAGCTTTCACCCTAAACACTTCACCACAGCACTGCTTTTTACTTTGCCACCGAGGCTGGGACTAGAAACACTGATGCAGAAGCAATCCTTGCTCGTAGAAAGACTTGGGCATCAGCTGAAATTAAAACATCCCCCCAAAGGTATCCACCAGACAGTGTGCTGCTTTACAGCGCTGTAATTTCACAACATCTTTTAACACCTGCAAGTAGTAAAGTCTCCTCAAAAAGTCTACAGGCAAAACATTTTATTAAAAAGAATTTTGTGATATATATATATATACACATTTGTGAGATATGTCTATGTTATACTACATATGAAACTCTTTTGGAGTATATAATTAATGCTGTTCTAATTTAAAGAATATTCAAGCAAAAGGCCAATCTACCCAGTAAGTTGGGACAAAAGAAAGGAAGAAAATGCTGTGCAGACAATGGGAAGTAGATGTGCTGTTGCTCAGTCACAAGTCATTAAGAGTCTCACTGATGGGCTGTTTTTCCACTGAGTAATATTCAATAATCCCTACGCAGCCTGAAATATCTGAGTCAGATGGGAAAGCCCTCGTTATAATCACTATTGTCAGGATGTCCTGCAAAACCAAGCTCCCCCTCCCCAGAAAGAAAAACAGAGATTTTTTCTCTGTTTTGTTACTGTAAATGTTACTAGACATGGTATTTATCACCACTTATTCTTTAAGTCACAAGAATTTTCCTGTTGCAGGCAGTCCCTGCAACACAGGTCTCGGAAGGACTGTTAGTCAATAACTGGTTTTCCAATAAATGGTCTGGGAAGACAGTTGCTTTAAAACTATAACCCAAGCCGTCCTCAAGTGAGGAACGTGCCTCCGTAGTTTATATTGTTGTATCTTTTGACTCATGACTCTTGCTCACTCCCGGCCTCACACTTTCAAGCTACTTCAGTCCAAAGTGAGCAAGTCAGGTTGGATATTCTGTGGCAGAGAACTGGTTGAGAATGGGGAAGGACACTGGAAGAGGTTGCCCAGAGAAGCTGTGGCTGCCCCATCCCTGGAGGGGTTCAAGGCCAGGCTTTGAGCAACCTGGTCTGGTGGGAGGTGTCCCTGCCCATGGCAGAGGGGCTGGAACTGGATGGTCTTTAAGGTCCCTTCCAACCCAAACCATTCTGATTATGTGACCGACAACACACCCAGTAGCCACCACAAGGACGAAGAAGAGGGAAAGGTAACAAACAGATGAACATAGTCTTTCTCACTAACACAGACCCCTTAAAGGTCAAGCTAACAAGGCCATATTGTTCCCCATACTTAAAACACCAAACCAACCGAGCAAAATGGGTCAAAGACATCTTAAAGTACATCTGCCCGAGAACTCCACTAAAAATTGGCCTAGAAACTTCCACATTTCGCCAGCAGAACCATCTTGCCTTGGTTTATGGCACAGAGCTACAGCCTCACCATCTGGGACTGGCTTAGTGATAAGAGCTTGCTGCTGGCAATTATCTAGATCTTTTTGAAAAGAAATCCTAGGACAAGCTTAAGAATACTCCATAATCAAAGCCTGGAGTATAAAGAGAAAGGCCAAAGAATGGCACTTATTCAGAATTTAAGATAAATCTTCACTGAGCATTAAAGGGAACTGCTACAAGCAGCAAAACACACCGAACTCCTGGTTGCAGAGTTAAGATGAGCATAAATCACCTCCGAAAACCTCGGGGGTCAGGAGCCCATTCAGGGTTCCAACACACTGTGATCAGGGAGACATTGTCTTCATTTCTCAGGAGAGGAAGATCAAACTGTCACACTGTCCCCTTCAAATATTTCAGTATTGGAATGTTGCTCATCACCCAGATGTCACAATGGAGTGCAATCTGTAAGGACAGTGATTAAACAGAAGCCTAACAGAAAAAGGAGGCATCCATAAGCAGCATCATAGAATCATCTAGGTCGGAAGAGACCCTTGGGACCATCGAGTCCAACCATCTACCCTACTCTACAAAGTCCTCCCCTACACCATATCCCTCAGCACCACATCTAATCGTCTCTTAAACACATCCAGGGATGGTGACTCAACCACCTCCCTGGGCAGCCTATTCCAATGCCCGACCACTCTTTCTGGGAAGAATTCTTTCCTAATGTTCAGTCTAAACCTACCCTGTTGGAGCTTGAAGCCATTCCCTCTCGTTCTATCATTAATTACCTGTGAAAAGAGACCAGCACCAACCTCTCTACAGTGTCCTTTCAAGTAGTTGTAGAGAGTGATGAGGTCTCCCCTCAGCCTCCTCTTCCTCACACCATCATGTGAGCAATGCAGTTTTCACTCTACTGCTTTCCTATTCTGCGTGTTAGTGATTTGATTTATTTTAAACATTTTATAGTGAAAAGCCAAGCTCTTCTGCATACAATCTTTAGTGACGCTGAGCATCTGAGACGTGGGTTACCCCAGCACTCCTGGTAACTCACAGGGGCAGGGAGGCTCACAGAAACTCCCCGCCGACAGTTGTGTTCCTTCAACTCCAGAATAACTTGGTGAAGAAAAATCCTGGCACAAAAGTAAATAAATACATTCTGGAGTATTTCAGGAAAGACAGATTGGAAGCGTAAGAACATACCAAAACGCCGATAACCCAGGCAGGAAGACAAGCACAAGCTGCTGGGTCTGCAGCCTGGTTTTATTGCCAATATCTCACTCAGCAGCTGGTTGTTGCTGCCCTTTTCTGCTCTGCAGATGGCAGGTCCCATCTGCTTTTCCTTTACCCCTTTGCCCTCTTACTTTGCGGTTCCAACTGCAACTAAACACAGCAGTTTAACACAGCCAGATGACTGGAGAAGGCTGTTTGGGGGTTTGTTTGTGTTTTTGTTTTGTTTTTAAAACACACACTACTTCTTCTTCCTTTGCTGCAGGGAAGAAGAGAGTGAGGGAAACATGGTTTGGTTTTTCTAGTGAAAGGGAACACACACCAAAGGAGAAAGGAGCACTGACCAGAGGGTGTGTGGACTGCATGTCCAAGATGGGGTACACATTCGCCATTGAAAGTACCATTATTCTTCATTGAAATAACCATTAACCATTCTTCCTGATGGGTGCATCAGCAAGAATGTGACCAGCAGGTCAAGGGAGGTTATCCTGCCCCTCTGTTCTGCCCTGGTGAGGCCCCATCTGGAGTCCTGTGCTCCCCAGTTCAAGAAGGACAGGGAACTCCTGGAGAGGGTACAGCAGAGGACTACGAAGATGATGAGGGAACTAGAACAGCTCTCTTAGGAGGAAAGGCTGAGGGAATTGGGTCTTTTTCGTCTGGAGAAGAGAAGACTGAGAGGGGATCTGATCAACACATATAAATACCTGAAGGGAGGGTGTCAGGAGGAAGGTGACAGTCCTATTTCAGTGGTGCCCAGTGATAGGACAAAAGGAAATGGGCACAAATTTGAACATAAGAAGTTCCATCTCAACATGAGGAGGAACTTCTTTCCTGTGAGGGTGGCAGAGCCCTGGAAGAGGCTGCCCAGAGAGGTGGTGGAGTCTCCTTCTCTGGAGACATTCAAAACCCGCCTGGACATGTTCCTGTGCAACCTGCTGTGTATGACCCTGCTTTGGCAAGGGGGTTGGACTAGATGATCTCCAGAAATCCCTTCCTACCCTATATCATTCTGTGATTAGAATTAAGAAAGAATGATGGGCAAGAAGGTTCAGCAGTCTGTTTTCCACCATCCTGCCTCTGCTGCACTCAGAAGTATAAACAAGAGCAAACTCCACCAAGGTAACACCTCTGGGTCTTCAAAACCAGCTCAGACACATTTGATCTCATTCATGGTGTCTTGGCACACAAGCCCAAATTTTAGTATTGCAATGTTCATTGGTGCATTAGTCAGCAATGAGGAAACTGTGAAAAAGGAAAAAACCAAAGCTAGACTTGGCTGAGTGAAAAAGTGATTTCTCGCATCAAGGGCGGGTAACTGGATAAACCTGCATTTCCAAAAGAGCTTTCTGCAAAGCTCTCTGAAGCAGAATTGTGAAACAGGATAGCTTTGTACGCTCAGAGACAGCCGTGTGAATCAAGTTCTGTCAGCACTTCTATAATAAACTTTGCCTATGCGGGAGTTTAAAATGAAGCTGAACAAGATTCGGAATTCACGAATGGAAAACCCCAAACCTCTTCAGCACACTTAACGGGATGATTTAGGATATTATGAGATTTTTAGGTCTGAGACCTTTCACTGGACTTGCGACTAGTGAGATTGTCTCTGCCCAAGACATCAGCATTACAATAATATTCCCATCGATTAAATTAGAACTCAAGCATCCTGCAGAAATCAGGATCAGGGAGTTGAAAACCTGATGATCTTTAAGGTCCCTTCCAACTCGAAGCATTCTATGAAATGTTATTTTTGAATATATGTTATTATGAAATGTTATTTTCCTCACTCCTTTTCCTCATTGTCTCCCAGCACACGGACAATAAAAAATCTCCCTAATGTCTTCTGTGTCACCCACCATCCTCAGATCCTTCAGGAAGCATCTCCGTTCCTGATAAGGAGAGAGAGACCATTTCTAGCACAGCACGCCATGCAGTAGGAGGTGGCTATGGCACTAGGCTGCAGCAAGGCTCTTCTCAAGACAAAACTTCACCAGCCCAAGCGTTTCCTGACTGCACGGATGTGAAGTCGTACCAGCCTCATTCCACAATCCTCCAATGGTAATGAAAAATATCAGCAGCAGATCACAGAGTTCTGTGAGCAGTTGTGCCTTCCTTGTGGAAGGACAGTTGTTCCTACATCTGCTTCAGAGGTAAGAACTGTAAGACCTTCTGGGTCTTGCAGTATGTTGAGTATTCCTCCTGGGTTGCTGAGGTTTTTGGGTAACTCTCAGCTGCTGAGCAAACCGACTCTGCCTCCTTTTCCAAGTTGACAGTAAATCTGGCCTCCAACACACACTACTGAAAACCACTTACTGAGATTAAGGACCAATTGTAAACCCACAACTATGACTTCTGAAAGAAAACTCCTGCTTTCCCTGAAGCCAGCTGTACAGACACTAGTACCAGAAAAGGAAGAGTGCTTCAGCTAATTGCATTTTTATTCATAAGTGAAGGACATCAACTGGAAGATTTCCATTATTTAGAATCTCTGCTAAATCCCATGTTTTACTTCCCACCAGTCTCAGCACATACCTGGGCTTGGTTTGCTCAAACTCTTGATTCCAAACCCAGTTTCCTCCTGTTGGCATCTGCACAGATAGCTCCATAAATTAGACACAAACTCAAACCTACGGAAGCATAGCTAATCCCTGAGAAAATCTGTGTTGCCTCTACACAGCTAAAGAGCAAAACTAGGCTTCAACAGATCTGAAACTACTAGAAGATAATCTATTTGCCCAGCGTTAATAAAAGGGAACAAAAACTTCAATGGCTTTTTAATCTGGCAAACAAGTAGACTGAGAGAATCTTGTACCATCGTCCCACTGAAGCTACAGAAGGTATTATTCTAGTTCAAAGAAATTCAACAGTTCCCCAGCACAAACATATGCCCAGGGCAGCTATGGTCTGTGTCAGTACCTACATCGCCTGCCCCAAACCCCTCTACAGGGACATAAATTCTACTTTCTGGAGAAACCTGCATCCAGGTTAAGCTGCAGTGACCTGCTTACTAGAACTTTGTTTATTCTAGCCATTATCAGCAAGTTAATCACTTAAAAGAGAAAGTGAAGCTAACATTACAGAATCACAGAATGATATGGGGTTGGAAGGGACCTCTGGAGATCATCTCCTCCAACCCCCCTGCCAAAGCAGGGTCACCCAGAGCAGGTTGCACAGGAACATGTCCAGGCAGGTTTTGAATGTCTCCAGAGAAGGAGACTCCACCACCTCCCTGGGCAGCCTCTTCCAGGGCTCTGCCACCCTCACAGGAAAGAAGTTCCTCCTCACGTTGAGATGGAACTTCCTATGTTCAAGTTTGTGCCCATTACCTCTTTTCCTGTCACTGGGCACCACTGAAATAGGACTGGTCCCATCCTCCTGACACCCACCCTTTCAGTATTTATAGGTGTTGATCAGGTCTGCCCCTCAGTCTTCTCCAAACTAAAAAGTCCCTCATCCTTTCCTCCTAAGAGAGATGCTCCAGGCCCCTGATCATCTTTGTCACCTTTTGCTGTACCTTCTGCAGCAGTTCCCTGTCCTTCTTGAACTGGGGAGCCCAGAACTGGCACAGGACTCCAGATGGGGCCTCACCAGGGCAGAGCAGAGGGGCAGGATGACCTCCCTCGACCTGCTGGTCACACTCTTCCTGATGCACCCCAGGATGCCATTGGCCTTCTTGGCCACAAGGGCACATTGCTGGCTCATGGTCATCCTATTCATCCACCAGGACTCCCAGGTGTTTTTCCTCAGAGCCTCTCCAGCAGGTCAGCCCCCAACCTGTCCTGGTGCTTGGGGTTATTGCTCCCCAGTTGCAGCACCCTACACTTGCTCTTGTTGAATTTCATCAGGAACATTCAAGCTTCTCCTCTGAAACTCCTAGTATAAAAAAGAAAATGTAAACAGCCTGCATGTTATCCCTACTCATCCCTACCTTGAGCCTGACTAAGCAGTTACACTACATCTATACATATGGATAACTATGATGGGGTTTGGGACAATTTGGATATTCACCGGCTGTCATAGTGAAACCTACATATCAATGAGATGGAATTTTGTGTAGAATTTGGTAAACGTGATTCCACTCCTCTGAAAAATACTTTTCCTCAAGCAACAAAATACAAAAGCCTGAATTTTAGAATACACCCACATTTCATTTCTGATGTTTCATCTACATTTTTATTTGCTTATTAGGCATTGCCCATAGCCTCCCTCACCTTCAGTGCATGGATTTGACGCGCAGACATCAGCATCTACTCATGCCACGCTTCAACTCAACGCAGGTGAAACTCATACATACGAGTTTTGAGTAGTGCAAAAACAGTGCACTCTGAGAGGCACCTTCAGTGAGTGAAGGTAGTTCATTAAAACAGAGCAAATTACATCAATCATTGTGGCATTTGTTCTCCTGGCGCTTCACTGTCATGGCCTGAGGTTGGGTAGACTGGGTTAAATAATTTCTTAACGTGACTTAAGAAAACCACAAATCAGGTCTGAAGAGACTTCTAATAATAACACGAAACTCTTCGGAGATGCTTTCACTTAGAACTCTTAATTCTGAAATACCAGAAAAACAAGTTTTCCAGTTGTAATGTACAGACTGAATTTTAAAGAAGCAGGGGAGAAAAACAGCACAAGTAATCCTTGGGTAGCTGAGTAAGCAAAGAATGTAGATGTTTGAGTTTGTGCAGGAAGAAAAATGAGGTACTCCTACCAATTCAGCCCAGTAACGAGTCAAGTTCCATCATCACTTGCCTGTGGCCAGAAGCGACACCCTGGGCCAA
This sequence comes from Tringa tobata, assembly GCA_033628505.1. Classification (NCBI taxonomy): domain Eukaryota; kingdom Metazoa; phylum Chordata; class Aves; order Charadriiformes; family Scolopacidae; genus Tringa; species Tringa tobata. Next base: position 2,180,810 of record JAHREE010000490.1, read on the forward strand.
TGCTCATTAATTTCTCTGGAGTTTCATATGACAAGCAAAAGGTCTTCTCTTTAAATATAAAGCCAGACTTTTACGTACCTGGACACAAAGGCAATTTTGAAGGATTGAGTGGATAAAGCAGTTTCTGAGCAAGCTCATAAACAGCAGCAAGAGCGCCGAGACGCCTGGCAACACCACAATCACAAAATCACCAGGGGTTCTAACTGCAACACATTTCTTTTATTTCTTTTAAAATACATGCTCGGCTATTGCCTCACTTCTCCACTGCAAAATAAAAACATGGTATGCACCAGGCACGTGTAACACAGTACAGATAAAGCACAGAGGTCCGTTTCTTCTTGCTGTCATCTTATTCCCATGGCATGTTACTGTATAAAACCCTTGAAAGAGTATTATTTGCAGATTTTTGGGGGAAAAAAAAAGAATGCAACAAGATCTCAAAGAATTTCAAGTTCCTTGGACAGATTGGGACGGATTGGAACAGATGTACCACTTTCCAGGTTTCTCTCTCTCCCATAAGAAATGACCATAAGTTTACATTCATTTTCCATGTATTTTCTGCACAGTTGGGATCGTATTCCCAAGTCAAGGTTTTTAAAGCCACTACTTTTACAGTGGTAACAGCGAATGAGGAAGAAACTCCACTGCTTGCTATCAATCTTTCACAAGTGGTGTTTCCTATTATAGAAAGCTTTCTTGAGAACTGTCTAAATTAAACTGAACTTCATTCTTTTTGTGATTTCAACAAGGATTCTGTCCCACAGGAACAGTAACCAAATACTGCACCCTGCTCTCACGTGGACGGCTCTGCTGAATACTACGTTATCGGTTATATCTCGGTTGAAATAACCCTGTTTACTTATGAAAGTTACTCTGCAAAATTCAATCTTTTCCCTCATTGGGATAATCCTCAGTTCACGTGCCAAGTTCACCTGAATTCCTTTTAACAAATATCTTAAGAGACTATCAGCGTTGTACTTGGGTTTTTTTTTTGGACTTTTGCCATCCACGTACTCTATGTCAAGTACGCTCCCTGGGCACATGAATAGATCACGGGCTGTTTCCACTCCACCCCCACAAAAAACCAAAACCTGACAAAATATAGGAACGTGGAGTCGAATTAGAAGTGTAAGATGATTTTTACCCAGCATAGATAAACTCTCGGTAATCCCAGCACACATTTTGATGAAGGGACTGTGTTACAACATCAACCAAGTCCTCACACCTGGGACTTTCGCTCTGGAAGCCAGAAGAACTGAACAAATCAGATTTTCTCCACTGGCATATTCCCTGCCATCCCTCAGACTTCCAGCACATTCTCTTTGCTTTACTGCAAATAAATTACTTCATGCTAGGATTTCTTTCTCTTTATTACAAATAAGCTGTTTCACGCTACCCAGCACCTGTGGAGTATGTACCTACAAAGGAGATGGCTTTATAGTAGCTTCCTTAAAAAAAACATAAACACAACCCATAACTTCATTCTGCACCTTCAACAGCTGCAAATTAGAATCATAGAATGGTTAGAGTTGGAAGGGACCTTAAAGATCATTGAGTTCCAACCCCCTGCCATGGGCAGGGACACCTCCCACCAGACCAGGTTGCTCAAAGCCCCATCCAGCCTGGCCTTGAACCCCTCCAGGGATGGGAATTCCAGGATCATAGAATTGCCTAGGTTGGAAGGGACCTTTCAGATCATCTAGGTAGTGAACACAGGGTTTGTTGTTTTTTTTTTTTTTAAGAATGTACCTCCCAGATACTTTGAAAGTTGGTTTTAAATAAATGTCCAGAAAAATCACAGAAACTTTTGGATCCCTCTTCCTCTGGCCTTGGCTAACAGAAGGAAAGAGGCAGCACAAAGAAACATTGGCAGAACTCACTGGAAGGCACAGGATGACAAACCACATTGTCCAGGTTCTCGGCCCTGCCCCTTTACACAACCGGCACCTTTCCTTCCTTCCACCCACTCCTTCCCCTCACTTTGCCTCAAACCCAGATGGGCAAGATAACGCTACCAACCCTCATGGAAACCTCCAGCCCTTGGTTTTGGTGAGCCCGTTCACCAGCCTTTAGCAGCTGCTCGCTCGGTGAACCAAACCGGAGGTCAGAACCACCATCCCAGGTCATTTTGCTGGTTTAAAGGGTGGTGGAAGCCCAAGACCAAGCTGTCACTCCGGATCCAGCCTGAGGCACAGACTCTGCAGCGTGGGATAAGATTACACTTCCACACCCCATGCAGTACCTGTTTTGTAGGTATACAGTTTCACAGTTTCCAGGACCAGCAGTTTAATGCCCTTGAAAATGCCAAATTACCTTTTCTTTCAGGTATCTTAAGTTTGCGTTTGGGTATAGACACATAGCAATGAAATAACAACTGAATTAAAAGTTACTCAATCAGAGTTTAACAAGGAATATCTATTCCCCCAGTACATGCAGAACACTGAGAGTAAGCACATCAACAGTCACGTTAGGAGAAATCTCCTCATCTCTCTGGATGAGCAAATCTTACATCCGAAACGAGCATTACACAAAAACGTTACCATCCACGAAACAGAAGCAAAACCTGCCAGTAATCATAGAATCGTCTAGGTTGGAAGGGACCTTAAAGATCATCTAGTCCAACCGTCAACCTAACTCTGACCAAAAAAAAAATAATAAAAGAAATAAGCAACAAAAATCACTAAACCATATTCCTAAGGACCATGTCAACCCGTCTTTTGAATGCCTCCAGGGATGGTGCCTCAACCACTT
>JAHREE010000490.1:2203166-2226369 GCA_033628505.1 Tringa tobata
GCTGAAAGGTGCAAGAGACTCCAAAACCAGCATTGCCTTGGTCAAGTTTTCACTTCTGGGTTGTGCCTGGCTCTCTTCACAGAGGTGGAAAAGGTGTCTCTCGGTCCACCCGAGCCCTGGATTACAACAGCACACTAGGCAAGGACCAAGAAGCTATCCAAGCTCAAAGGGAGTGGTATGTCCTAGAGTCAAAAAGTTGCCCTGGGCAAAATCCTGCACTAAAATTTAATGTGTCCTTACAACATGATCTCAAATCCCTCCCTTGTGGTCCATGTGGGCATCCACCAGCATATTCAGGGAGCCAGGCTGAGGAATCCCAGGCTGACCTGTCTGATATAACCTGGCCCAAAACATTTCTCCACATTCTCTCCCAAGTTACATGCATCAGACTGGATGGTCTTACAGTGGAGAACCCAGAACTGACTGCTGAGCAGCTCTGCAGAAGCTGGCGAGGCCAGGAGCGAACTATAGGAATTAATTCCCAGCTGGTGCCAGGCAAGGTCTCGTGGAGACATTAAAGTGATTCCTCGATCACACTCCCTTCTCTTTCGCATAGCTGGCATTGCTGAGCACCCTGAGTCATAGATAATAGAGAACACGCCGCGTGCTTCCAAAGTATCACCACACAAATAAAGCAATGCAATTACATTCTGGTCTGTTCACGCGGCACGAAATCAGAGATTTCTCAAACTGTAGTCACGGGCTGGTACAGGGTCACTTTTCACACAAAAATCAAATTAGGGGAGTTCGTTGTCTCAGGCTCAGCTCTTCCACGGGTAGTTGGCTTTGGGTTTTGCAAGTCAACCCCCACCACTGGTCTTCCCAGTGCTTAGAACTGCCTTGAAGTTGTACTGTTTTCTGCTGTAGTAAGAGTAGAAATTGTTAAAGAGTAGCTACGTTGCTCCTGAAATGTAGTTACATTTTTGGAATGAGTTGAATCCGTACCCAAACATCAGTGGAACCATCTTCAGAGTAAAAAAGTCTGACTAAAGTAATATTTAATGTAGTGTTCTTTGTTTAGCCTATTTTTTTTAATATATAATTGTTGGTATGTAGTAATTTTTGCAGACTGAAAACATGTTAGGACAACATATTTACGTTTAGAAAAAAAATATTTAATTTTCTTTGAAAATACTTGCTAGACCTGAAAAATTCAGGGCATAAGCTGTTCGCTGATTACCAAGGCTTATGAAAAAAGAAGCAGCTTCTGTCCAGGCAAGTCTTACTCACCATGGAATTTTTTGCAGCTGCCCCATAAGAATCTGATGGTTCCCAGCACTGGAACGCTGGAGTGACAATGAGAGGGGACGGACAGGGAATATCCACTGTCCATTTTTCATTACATGTGAGAAAAGACATGCTGCATAAACAAAAGCAGTAGAAAACAACAGGCCACAGTGACTATTCAGGGCACAGGGGCAGGACATTGGTTTCTCAAGTCAAGCAGAGCACCCAGAGAAAGATTTTTTTTTGATTGCCAGTACAGGAATTTGACTGAACAGGAAAACCAAGAAAATATTCAATGCTATGATTATCCAACTCAAATCACAGTAACTTTAACGTGTATCAGAAAGGGTCCCTTGATACTCAGTATGATTTTTTTTTTTTCCTCTTTTTTTTTTATTCCAATATTTTCCAGTTCTACACCTTTATTAATTTGAAAGTTCAAAAATGTAGGAAAAAGTCAGTCTTAGGTTCTTTTTATTTTCAACTGTGTATGTCAGAGATAGCTTTAGAACAAGCTAACATTACTGTGGTTCAGGTGTATGCAACTGGTACAGTTCAGTAGTACATAAACAACTCTAAAACAAATGCACCATAGAACTTAAATTACCAAAAATAAACAATATTAAACTATGTAGGGCAGTAGGTAAAAACAATTACCTGTAGGTCTTGCACACTAAAAAGAAAATTACCTACTTATGATTGAAATTATGAAGTTCTACTATGGATTATTGAGATATATTACAAAGAAAAAGAAACTTGAGAAGTTGTCACATTTTGGTTTTGTTCCAGTGATGTACAGTCACATGAAATCTTACATCAGTTTATGAAATTAACATCTGGTTACTTTAACTACCAATATTTCATGAGTTTATAATAGGGTTTTTGGTGTGGTTTTGGTTTTGTTTTTAACTTTTTGAAAAACTTGCATGTAAAAACATTTGAAGTAAAATAACATTGCAGGTTGTTTACAGATTCCTTATGGATTATAGGAGTAAAAGCAGTCAGGAAGCTGCAGTGTTTTTAACATTGGTAAACAAATACTGGATTAAAGTGCAACAGTCCTTCTGACAGCACACCTGCTCCCTGCTGAAAGGAAAACTCTTCCTCTCTGCAGAGAAGCGAAGAAAAAAAATTCAGTGTCAGGGGTGTTTCTCTCTGAAGTCAGTGATGGCCTTCCAGAGCGTGCATAGCATTCCTCCCCTGTAAAAAGAAAAATCAGAGAGATGCTCAGCCACAAAGATACTCTTGAGCCCGACAGCGTTCCAGTTTAGGTACCTTCCGTTTTTCTTGCTCTGGTTTTCACCAATGAAATTGAGTGGGAAGGCTGATCAAAGGTGAAATTCAACACACGATACACAAATAGGGAACAGAGTCCTTTTCTGATTACAGTTACAGGGCAATCTTTCCACTTTCCAGATGCCTGCTGTCTGGAATTCAGACTTCTGGTCCAAAGGACCTGCATAACCCACAGCAGAACTTCCAACATTGTGAAAGTGTTGATTATGAAACAATCTTACCATCTGCCTTTTTTTTTTTTCCCTTTTTTAAAATTTTTATTTAGTTACTTATTTTTAAATTGCCTGGGCACACACAGAGTGTTTGGTAACTTCTATTGTTTCTACCCAAACTTCTGCAGCGACCCACCCCCCAGGCATGATTAGCTGAAATCTAGTGTTTGTTGCAGTCCATGAGTAGTATTTCTGAAATCTAGTGTTTGTTGCAGTCCATGAGTAGTATTTCTGAAGTTCTGATGATGATAAACTACAGAAACTTTCACTATCTCGACCTTTTAAAATAAAAGCAAGGCTCTAATGGGAAACCCAGTCTCTCCAGCTGTAAGGTAAAAGTTTAACTTTAAAATTTTCCCATTGCTTTCCTTTACTAGAAGAGCTCATTTTAAAATGTAAACACTATCAGGAATGCATCAGTACACAAAGACGCACTGGAAAGTGTTACTTATTTTAAATTCTAGTAAATAGAGGCTTAGTATCAGTTATTTTCTCTTGTAACAAAACACAGCTCCTGCTCAGCACAGTCCATTTAACTGAGAAGCGTTACCTCAGTCTCAAACTTTTCAGGTCATCTCGTGTAACGTGGCAGAGAACATCCATTAACGTATAGTCTTCAGCCAAGAACTACCAAAAAAAAAAAAAGAAGTTTAAATGAACATTTTGTTAGAAATATAATCTTTCTAAGTCTTAGATACCGTCTGCCCTTAAGAATAGAATTTTAAATTTAGAAGAAACTTAAAATTGGGCCACAATGGGGCACGCACAACAGATTAATCCACATTGTTTCTAGAAATACACTGAAACTACACCGGGCACTACCTGAAAGGTGTAATGCTTTTACACCTACTCAAAACTGTTGCCAACTGGCCTTTCTGTTGTTATCACCGATGCCTCAGAGTGATTGACTTCAATGAACACGAGTTAGAGCCTGATTAACGCCACATTTCTTCCACCAGGAAATTAAAACCATGAGTTAAGCCCTGTGTTTTAAAAGTGGCATCTAAATTTGATGTGCTTGAATTTTGAGGAACCTTTGATAGGATCTGTAGGAGTGATAACTGCATGCAGGTTTTCTTAAATCAGCTGAAATTCTGAGATGCTCAACATCTCTAAAATTATGTAATTTTTGCTGCAGAGCAGACCCAGCTACTTCAGGAAATTTCCCTTCAACACAGTTAGCTAAGGCTGAACGTGTACCCTGTATCCAGGGTATATTCAGCAGCAACTGCTGCAATGTGTTAAAGACACTGAAAAATTATGAACCAGAGCAATACTCTCTATTTACCAGGGTATTTTATTCCCTTATTCCTAATCTGATACAGGAATTATTAGCAATACTGCATTTTAATTAAAGACCTTCGTATTCGTGGCTTTTTCCTGTCCTTTGGAAACAAATTCATCTCTCAAAACGTGCTGAAGCAATTGAAAAGGTTTGGTATCTTCTTGCATGGAGTCACAAAAGAGAGAGTGTGAATGGAATCGTCGCTACCTTGTTTATGGTGGCCTCATCAGCCCCGTGAACGCTCAGCCAGTTTATGAGATCAGGGTCTTCGGTCCCCGCGCCAGCGGGATGACGGTGACACACAGACAATCCAGGAATATCTAGAACAAGCATTTTTTAGAACAGGTTTTGTGTTGCCAAAGCAACCTCTCTTGTCGTTTTTTGACTGCTGAAGCACTTTCTCCAGCGAGCTTCCCCTTCGAGCTTAGAATACCAGTATAATAAAGATATATATTTATATATTTAGTATACAAATATTATACGTTTATACCAGTATAAATAAAGATAAATGTCAATTCCCAAAGCACACGCTTAATTCCAGTTTATAGCCAGTTACACACCAATTACTCTACTTGGTTAGGGATACAGTTAAAGTACTGTGAGCACTGATACACATGTTTTCTGTCCTCTTCAGAAAACAACTTTCCTAGTACAAGGCACATCAGTTTCACTGTTTCTACCCTAAAGCTGTTGCACCAATTTAACTAAACCGTTCAGCATAACTCATGTAATTGGTGCGTAGGCAATGCCTGAGGTTTAAGGATCAGGTGCTTTTGGAAAGCAACACTTCTTTGAAGCCCGTTACGCCAAAACATCAAACTGCATTAGCACTTCCACCTTCCTCAGGGCAGGAACATTTGTCAAACCCAGCTTCCCTCAGAAAGCTTTGAGTTCCATTTACGTCTCGCCAATTAAATCCTCTTGAACTTTCAGTGTAACAACTGGACCAGTCTGTAATTCAGAGAACACACACCTAAACATACTAGATTATCCTCTTTACAAATAATATTTATTCTGTAGGATGTGAGCCTTGCACTCTTCCACAATCAAAAATATTTAAATCGTACCATTCTTTGTACATGATTAACCAATTCAGTAATTTGTTTTTGCAAAGTACCTCCTTGCTTCAAAGCAAATCCTACCAGGAGCAGCACAATAAAGCACCTCAATAAAACTCAAAAAACTCTCAACTCAATAAAAAGAACAGAAGTTGAACTGCCACTGTCTTCATCTGTAGCCAGTATGAAACTTTGCTCTGAAAGCTCTTCTCACTTACCTATTGGCTGTGACCTAAGCCGCAGGTTTCGGATCTCTTGATCTTTTTCTTCTATAGCTTGATGTAAGAGGACTTGAAATTCTCTCTCCTTTTGAACCAACTCCTCCAATAACCTGTGAAGTAACAGGAAGGAAGTACATATTTCCTTAAGTTCTACACTTGAACTGGAAACCACCTTGACAGAGACAAGGACAGGCTTTCATAGCAATATTATGACCTATAAAGACATAAACATTTACTGGTTCTTATAGCTCTTAAAAACCAAACCCCAAACACACCAGCCTCCATATACACATCCATCCATTAAACAGGTGGAATGGTACAAAAGTTCAGTGAAATTGCTACAGCCAGCATTCTGTTTTTAAACAAAACTGTGCCATTGAGAAGAACAAATATCAAAGTGTTTCATAAACCAAGGGCTCAACTTGGTGATATAATCCTCTGTGAGGAGAAATGCCAGTTCACCTCTCTCCAGCAGACATTCTTAAAGGTATGGCAAGGGTGGAGCTGGGATGAAAATGAGGGGAAAACTTACGGCTGCATTTCTTAAATGTCAAAAATAAGTTTTCAGCCACAAAAGGGCTGTCCCTCATATACCAGGCACTACCCTCCCATGCTGTATGAAGAGTGAGAAAGAAGGAGACCAAATACTTTGTGTCCTCTCCTAAGCAATTACTTTTGAGAACGTCAAGAAGAAACAAATTGGAACCCATGTCTGACTTCCTTCCCAACACAAAGCCAGAGAGAAACCCAGAGAGATTCAATGATCAGCACATTTCAAACCGACCCAAGGAAAAGAATCAATGGAAAATTAGTATCTGAAACCGCTGCAATTTGTTATTTTTGAAAAGTGTTTTAGTAAAAAGGAAGACTTGGGAAAAATATATATTCATGGAGAACACACTCATAAACCTGACTTCTGAGTCTTAGGAAGTTCTGCCTGGAAAGAATTGCAGCACCTTCATCCCTTCCACAAAGCCTTTGTCAGCCTGAGAACTATGCGATAACGGTTCTATTTTGGTATGATTTTGTTTCCTTTATTTTTTTTTTTAATTTTATTTATTTATACTGCTTAAGCACTGCTATTTTTTTCCTGGGACGTTGAAAGAAAGGGACATTCTGGAATTCAGCTACAGAATGTGCCACAAAAGCACCCTGACCTGTCTTTGCCCAGAAGCATCTCACATAATTGATTTGTAAAAACATCCAGCCCTACTTTCAGCCTGCGTAGAGGCTGGCCAGCAGCAGCCTTGCATCTGAGCTAACGATTCTTAACGAGTTCACCCCGGGTGTGAACAGAGCTGCTTCCTGCCCCTACGCACACCCACAGCCCCCTTAATCTCAGTGCAGACTGATATTCTGTCCAGACAGGTGGGCAGTCACCTTTCAGTTAATTTATTCTTCCTCTATCCATTCTGGTTGAAAAAAGGCCTTCGGGGCCAATAAAATAATCCACTATTCTCTCTTGATAAGCTTGCTGCTTATGTCAATAAAGCTTTAATTAATACTTACACAAATACTGCTACTTTATTAAAGCCAGTACCATCTAATGAATTACTATATTATAGCAAAATTCTTGGGCATATTTAAAAGTAAAGTGAAATATAACAACTTAAATTGGAACAGTAATTACAAAGAATGTTCTAGCAGCACAACAACTGTCTTACTGAAGACATTACCAGGGTCATAGTCAAAATTTACTGAGGTCAGTAGGAAATTCAATGTCACAAATCAGATGCTGCAAAAACTAAAATATCTACTTCAAACAGACTATCTGGTATATTTTAATGACAACAAAATTATATAGAAAATTATTTGGATAAAGTAATGGAGACAGAGATTTGCCTCTGACATTTATTAAAGAAAAAACCCAAGAGAACCACTTCTCGGGATAAAAGTAGAATATGTGTATTTCTGAAAGAAAACCCAGTATCCAAATTTCTGGCTTATTTCTTCTCTTAAACGACACACCTATTTTTCCCCTCTTTCTCTGATGAACAGAATGTATTTATAAAAAGGTAATGCTTCTGTAAGCACAGATCCTGCTGCGGTGAATTCTGTGCACAAATCTGAAGCGGTTTCCTTGTGGAGTTCACGTATGGCTGTCGACTTGCTTGAGTTCATTACCTAAGAATAACTATAGAAAGGAACAGCAAGTTCTGCCCTAATGGAAACAAAACACACCACCATTCATCAGCCATACACGGCGTATGAAGGAGAGAAAAAGCAGAAGCTTGGCAGCACGCTCAATTCTTTCAGCCCTTCCTTGAAAGGGCACCTGAAATCAAAACTGACCTTAACTCACATCACTATTGTTCTGAAATTAATACAACTAATGTAGGTGATCAGCCACAAGGAGCATCATTTAAACGAACAGCTTGCAGTACTGTGGAATTTTGATAGTGTGGATTTTTGAGAGCAGCCCTGAGGAGAAGGACTTGGGGGTGTTGGTGGATGAGAAGCTCAACATGAGCTGGCAATGTGTGCTGGCAGCCCAGGAACACAACCACATCCTGGGCTGCATCAAGAGAAGTGTGGCCAGCAGGTCACGGGAGGGGATTCTGCCCCTCTGCTCTGCTCTGGTGAGACCCCACCTGGAACACTGTGTCCAGCCCTGGAGTCCTCAGCACAGGAAGGACATGGACCTGTCGGAATGAGTCCAGAGGAGGCCACAAAGATGATCAGGGGCTGGAGCACCTCTGCTGTGAGGACAGGCTGAGAGAGTTGGGGTTGTTCAGCCTGGAGAAGAGAAGGCTCCGGGGAGACCTTAGAGTCCCTTCCAGTCCCTAAAGGGGCTCCAGGAGAGATGGGGAGGGATTCTTGATCAGGGAGGGGAGCCATAGGATAAGGGGTAATGATCTTAAACTGAAAGAGAAGAGATTTTGATGAGATCTTAGGAAGAAATTCTTTGCTGTGAGGGTGGTGAGACACTGGAACAGGTTGCCCAGAGAAGCTGTGGCTGCCCCATCCCTGGAGGGGTTCAAGGCCAGGCTGGATGGGGCTTTGAGCAACCTGGTCTGGTGGGAGGTGTCCCTGCCCATGGCAGGGTGTTGGAACTCAATGATCTTTAAGGTCCCTCACCCAACTCATTCTATGATACCATGACTAGTATTCTAGCACGTGTATTTTAAAAGCAAAACTATACGTACTGTCACAAAGTAGGCCACTGTCCCCCGATGTCCAGACTTACCTGTTTGTCTCTAATTTCAGCCTGCCCAGCTGGACGCTCAGTGACCTGTGAGCAGCCTGGGAGTCGTGGGACACCGTAGAGCTGAGCGTGCTGACACCTGAGGTAGCTACTGCATCTTCCATGACGATGCAAGGCTGCCGGATTGTTTGATTCTGAGGCTGTTCATCTTGATCTTCTTCCACTTCTATATCATCTTGATCCGCTGTATCACTCTCAGATGCAAGACTAAAATGTGGCCTCAATTCTATTAGTAGCAGAAAAATATAAGAAAAAGAAAAAAAAAACATTAAAGATGTTAAACATTAAAACAGAAGCAGACCTAAGTGACTATTTACAGCTCATCCTACAGCTTTGCTTAAACCAGACCTGAAATTTCTGTAGCAAGGGAACGGGTATTTTCTAGGTGTTTAAGACCACTCAGACCATATCAGCATCTTATTTTATGCTGATTATTATTCAACCTATCGAATGTTGAAAAGCTCTAAAAAAACCCAAATTTGGATAAATAGGATTCCAGATCTAGCTAGCATTTCATGCCGGATTGTGCTGAGGTATTACATGCAGCAGAAGTACTTTCTTTTGCTCACTCTCAGTGGTTTGTAATTTCTTATGTGTCTGACTTGAAATGTTTTATTAAACGAATATCCATTATTTTTCTTATATCCAGCTACTCCTGTTGTTGCTATTCTGGCATATTTAGCACTCTCACATTGTAAGAACACTGTATTTACCAAGAATTCGTATCCGAAGATATAGAGAGGAAATAACAAATGGACCCATTTTCCCAACAATTAAAAGCAGCACATTTCCCTTCTGCTCATCAGAAAAAACCCTGCCTGTTTCCTAACAATGCACATCCACAAAACCACAGATATAAAGCCATATCTGAACTCTGCTTTCTGTTATTCCATGTTTAAATTACCTACCAGAGCTTTCCAGGTATGCAAGATATGCACACAAGATCTTATACTCCTACAAAACATTATTGCAACAACATCTGCTTGTTAATTCTAACCATTTAATATAAATCTTTCTTCCTTCCTTCCTTCAATTGTGGCTTCTGGCTGCTAAGCACTCCCTTCAGTCTCCTCACCAAAACACACTTTTTTTTTTTTGAATCACAGTTGTTTTTTGTCCTTTCTGCTGAAGAACTAATGAGTACATTTCTCTTCTTTACAAAAGGGTTCCTTTTGGATTCGTTGATCCATTTCATCTCTTTTCAATGCTAAGTAGTATTTTCAGCCTTGAAAAAGGTAAGATCAACAGAGCTGTGCTTCCTCTAGATTAAAGAAAGCAGATCTATTATATCTATGTTATATATACTCAAATGTTGCTAGGTAAATATGTCTGAATTTGCTTTGAACTTCTGCATCACGCTCATAAGAAGTTCATTTTGCTGTTGTTTGCCACCAGGCAGTACAACTGTACAACATCTAACCCCTCCCACTCCTAAAACATCCCATAACTTTTAGAAGGGTTAAAGCCAGAGATACATCTTCACCTCATTCATAGAATAGAAAAAAAAAAGAGAAAAAAAAAAAAAAAAGAGTGAGACAAAGGCAAGGGGAAGCAATCAGGAGGAGGGTAAGGTAATTAGGGAAGAGGCAGATGATCAGTGCCTAAAAGCAGTAGCAGGACACAGAGGCTTTTGTTTAAGCTTCGCCATGTAGAATTAATGCTGATTTCACTGAATTTCACTGAATTTTTAGAGTGGGAAGGGACCATAGAGATCATCTAGTCTAACTCCCCTGCTGAAGCAGGCTTGCCCAGAGCTAGAGCATGTTACTCAGGACGGCATCCAGTCAGGTCTTGAAAATCTCCAAAGAAGGGGACTCCACACCCTGATACTGAGCTGTACGGGGAAGAAGAGTCTATTTAAGGAGGAATTCTACAGTACTCCTGTTATACAGCAATACAGTGCCTGTTAAAGGTGTTTGGCATTCTAATCGAAAGACAGATTTTCCTTCTAACTCGAAAGCAACACAGAAACCCTATTTCTGCCTTGCTGGCTGTGCTGGGGATACGGAAAACACCAGGGAGAACAGGAAGAGCTCTAATTTTCATTGGAATTTTCAGATCCCCTTGTTGATAATTTAAGACAACCCACTGCAGAAAACAGGAACATCAGTATTTTGCTTCAGACTTAAAGCATTAAGTTTCACCATTAATTCCAGTGTAGAGAACAGGGGAATCACAAGCTTAGAAGTTAAGAAGCAGCAGAGAAACTAACTCTGGAAATAGGTAGAGTAATAACAGAATGGGCTACAGTTTCTTCTACACAGACTTCTTCCCTCAGCCAAGCCGTGCATTCTACTTCCACAACATTCAAAATACAGTATTCAAACTTCAGGCATGGCAGATTTTTAAATTATTTCCATTTTAAACAGCTTCTGACCGGGAGCCAGAGAGACTTTTGAGTACTCCAAAACGCACACCATTAAGCTACACTTTGTAAAACACCTGCCAAAATCGGCACATGCTGGCAAGTGATCTGTCCTTCAGATTTCAGGAGGTAGCACTGTGCACCTCCAAAAAATATCAGGCCCCAGAGCACCTCAGTCTACTACTGCTTGCTGTGTTGCAGAATTGTTTAGGATTACACATCCTGGAAAAAGGTGCTTTCCAAAATAACTTGGATGACTTGCCCTGGTGAGGCATGCTGGGCTCCCCAGTTCAAGAAGGACAGGGAACTGCTGGAAAAGGTACAGCAGAGGGCTACAATGATTAGGGGCCTAGAACAGCTCTCTTATGAGGAGAGGCTGAGGGATTTGGGTCTTTTTAGTGTGGTGAAGAGAAGGCTGAGGGGGGATCTGATCAGCACCTATAAATACTTAAAGGGTGGGTGTCAGGAGGATGGGGCCAGTCTTTTTTCTGTGGTGCCCAGGGATAGGACAAGACGAAAAGGGCACACACTTGAATATAGGAAGTTCCACCTCAGCATGAGGAGGAACTTGTTCCCTTTGAGGGTGGCAGAGCCCTGGAAGAGGCTGCCCAGAGAGGTGGTGGAGTCTCAATCTCTGGAGACATTCCAAACCCTCCTGGACACGTTCCTGTGCAACCTGCTCTGGGTGGACCTGCTCTGGCAGGGGGTTAGACTAGATGATCCCTTCCAACCCCATATCATTCTGTGATTCTGTGACAATACACTGATTAGTTTCTGAGCTGCAAAACAGACAGTGAACAGGAAAAAGGCCACTGCTGGTTTCAAAATCATAAGAGAAGTATCGTAATCGCAGCTCTAAAGTGTGTGTAAGGAGATCAGCTAATAAATATTTGCTGAGTATTGAGAAATTACTCACCTGGGACCAGAATGGTAATAGCAGTCTGCACAGCTTTTCTGATGATGCTGTCCAATGCAAACATCCAGTGTGGCTTGATGTTATGATTTCGGAGAACTTTATTGACCTACAAACAGAGAATTCGGTTCAGATATTATATCCCACCCCAACTTAAAACTATAATATATGTCATATACTTAACACAGGTTTTCACACTTTTTGCCCTTCTGATTCTCTCCCCGATCCCTCTGGGAAGGAGTGAAAACCTGACTGAATTGGGGCTTTCCTCTAACCACCACAGAACCTACATCCCCTCAGTCTTGTTGCCAATGGCCACGAGATGGCACTTGGACACCATGCTTGGACTGGGGAGGTCTGTCAGCAGTTGCCAGGGGAGCCTGCCCTGTGTGAGCTGCCTCATCGCCCCAAAAGGCTGGCCCTCAGCCCTCCCAACCAGCACAATTCCTTGCCATACTGACTCTTACCAAAAGACTGACATTTGTCCCATCCCTGGAGGGGTTCAAGGCCAGGCTGGATGGGGCTTTGAGCAACCTGGTCTGGTGGGAGGTGTCCCTGCCCAGGGCAGGGGGGTTGGAACTGGGTGACCTTTAAGGTCCCTTCTAACTCTCACCATTCTATGATTCTATGAATTATTCTTCTAAAATAAAAGCCCAAGAGCTCTAGTAAACATTTTATGTGTTCATATTAAAGAAACTGTAAAAGTAAACGTTGGTGGTATTTAAAGATTGCATGTGAGTACCTTCTTATTCAAATATATAACTGGGCTGGAGCACCTCTCTCATGAAGACAGGCTGAGAGAGTTGGGGTTGTTCTGCCTGGGGAAGAGAAGGCTCCAGGGAGACCTTAGAGCCCCTTCCAGTCCCTAAAAGGGGCTACAGGAGAGATGGGGAGGGACTCTTCATCAGGGAGTGCAGTGATAGGATGAGGAGTAACGGTTTTAAACTGAAAGAGGGGAGATTTAGATGAGATATTAAGAAGAAATTCTTTCCTGTGAGGGTGGTGAGACACTGGAAGAGGTTGCCCAGAGAAGCTGTGGCTGCCCCATCCCTGGAGGGGTTCAAGGCCAGGCTGGATGGGGCTTGGAGCAACCTGGTCTGGTGGGAGGTGTCCCTGCCCATGGCAGGGCGTTGGAACTAGATGATCTTTAAGGTCCCTTCCAACCCAAACCATTCAACAATTCTGTGATATTTTTAGCTAAGTGCAGCCTATTTAAGTGCTGAAGAAGCACAATGTAACTTTGTCAAGAACACAACAATCCACAGGAATGTGATTTAGCTATTTACGTTAGAGCACAAACCTACTTTTTCTTGCTTGCTCCGATGCGATTATTAAGCGTTGTTACCCGAGATGACCTTATTAAGGGCCGAGAACAAGGGAACTACTTTCCCTCACTTTTAGCACTATCCCAGTCTCTGCAATATCTGAGGTCTCGATACTGATCTGAATTTCAGTCTTCTACTGAAATCTACAGAAATCTAACACGCGTCCAAAAGATTTAAGCCTGGGCACGTATAAAGCAAACTCTTTCTTTGAACTTCCTGTGGGTTATCTTAGTTAAATAATAGAGAGACAGTAATGAGACAGACAGGTATCAGTTAAAAACCAGCAAGTTGTAATGATTGAGTTAACAGAGGAGGGGTAAATTTTTTATGGAAAACAACATGACTCGGGCAATTACCACCATCAGAAAACCAACCCAGATATTTGTACTTTTCTCCCCCCACTTCTTCCACCCCTTTTTTTCTTGACCTTGTTTTTTTAGTTTTTTCTTCCAAGTGTCAAAACAGGAGGCTAAGTAGAATAGAGAGCTCAAGTGTCCTCAAAGTGAAGACGCAAAGAGAAAACCTCTCTTTTAAAGATTCATTTCACACATTAGGGTTTTTTTTCATAAACAGCATCTAATCCTTGTCAGTGTAGTCTACACAACAAACAGTTTACACATTGTGCAATCCTTTCTGACAGCTCTTTTACTTGCCAGAGTGCCCCAGGTTTAAATGTTAACAGAATAATCTACCTCAAATGCCTACTTGGATTGTCATTTCATTTTTCCTACATGACTTCGGCCTGGACATGTGATGCCCAGCAGAGCTGCACCCTCCCATGTTGGTTCTTCATCTTCAGCACTAAGCCTAATTGCTTGTGAACTAACATTTAAATACAGAGCTTAAGAAGAAAAAAACATTTGCTTTCAGTAAACCAGCTATTTAAAGGGTATCCACGCATGTGCTTGCTTGCTCACTGTAGTAAATAATAAATTTTGCATTAATTATTGATAGGAAAGTAACCTTTTTTTCCCATCCTTCTTTTCCGTCTTATAAATTGAAATGAAGATGCCTAGTTTGGCAGAAATTTGCTGCTACCCAAAAATACTAGAAGAAGAACTCAATACAATATTACAAGGTAGACAGACTACTATTGGAGCCACAGAGTGGTTTAATGGATTAGTTTCTAGGAGAAGTCAACATCAAGAGACCTGCATTTACACAGGATAAGCCTGACATTCAGTGTTGGTATTATTTGCCAGAAAACCCTCCAAAATGAGATTATTTTTTTTTTTTTTAATGTTTGGCTGCTTTATTATGATGATGTCATGTTTACACAACTACGCTGAACCTTCTACATCTTTAATCAGCTAGATCTCAACAGTTGTCTTCAAGGTCCGTGTCCTGCCCTAAGGATCACACGGGAACCCCACCAGGTCACAGCTCTGGGCTGGGGTTTTGTTATCACAGGTTCAAAGCCTTAAAATATTGTTGCTTCAGTAACTCTGGGTGGAAGTTAAGGAAGTTTTGTTTGCTTCTGGCTTCTAGGTGGGTTTTTTGGGAGGGGGCAGTTTTGTGCACACAGTTCTTGGGAAAAACAACAACTTACAGCATCTTGAAAACCGAAGAGCACGAGCTGCACTTGACTGATACCGTGGCTGTCGAAGTCTAACTCCAGCTTCAGCTTTGACAGAGTGTTTGCGATGATTTTGCGGTCAGTGGACCGTACAAACTCTCGAAGGCTGGAAACGAGCGTGGTGATATGTTCCCATTTTAGCTTGGGTTCTTCGGCTCCCTGGTAGAAGAGAGAGAGGAAAAGAAATAGTTTTGATGGCCGTTTTGATAGTGGATTTGCAGAAATCCTACTGCTATGGTTAAGGGAAAGGTGCAGCTGCAGGTCAGGTAAAAGGCCAGAGCTCCACCGCTGGGCCCCCTGGAAATGCACATTAGCACAGAATCACAGAACAACATGGGGTTGGAAGGGACCTCTGGAGATCAGCTAGTCCAACCCCCCTGCCAAAGCAGGTCCACCCAGAGCAGGTCCCACAGGAACGTGTCCAGGTGGGTTTGGAATGTCTCCAGAGAAAGAGACTTCACCACCTCTCTGGGCAGCCTCTTCCAGGGCTCTGCCACCCTCAAAGTCAAGAAGTTCCTCCTCATGTTGAGATGGAACTTCTTATATTCAAGTTTGTGCCCATTTCCTCTTGTCCTGTCAGTGGACACCACTGAAAAAAGACTGGTCCCATCCTCCTGACACCCTCCCTTTAAGTATTTATAGGTGTTGATCAGATCCCCCCTCAGCCTTCTCTTCACCACACTAAAAAGAGCCAAGTCCCTCAGCCTACTCATTGTCTGATGAGCAAGTAGTTGGCTTCATTTTGTATGAATTGCTGAAGTATATGTCTCCTTGTACAGGAGTGAAAATATAGGAATAAATATACTGTGCACTGAATACTACAAATTACTCTTAATTGCAAACAAACGTGTACTTTGCAGTGCCTCAGAGACCGCATGCAAAGTCCCACAATAGCATTTAAAAGAAGGGATTAGTCAAAGTTCCGCAGGAGGCTCAGAAAGAGACTGGTTCTTTCCCCACATAATTTCCCTTGATACGGAACTTGGTCTGCAAATTTCTCACCTTTCCGCTATAAATATTCATATGCCTATTTTTAAAAGCTTTTGTGTTTTTGCATGAACTACCAAAGTAGCAAAAAGCTCAAAAGCACTCATCAGAATAACCAGCATAAGTAACTAGGAAGCAGATGACTGTATTTACCCTCTAGAGTTATGCCAACTGAATACAAATTTCAATTCCAAATCTGAAAATTAAGCCACAGACAGAAAACCGTACTAGCTGTTCAACATGAAGTATTGATGTTTATTCTGAAGGCAGCTAAGAAATTATTTATATAGACTAAAGATGTCTAACACTGATTTCCGTAACAGAAGGATACATGGTGTTTGGTTCTGTTGTATTTGCCAGTTTTATGCCATGAATATTACAGTTGGCCAGACATCAAGAACTCCGTTTGCCAACAATGTTGAGGTTTTAACTATAGTTAATTAATTCTGAAACAAAGACAATTTGAATAGTTTAGAGAGAGAGAAGCTAAAAAAAATGAAGAAGCTCTACAGCTGTCAAACGTTCCACTGACTAAAGCGCCCACCTCTGGGGTAAGAGATCCCAGCCCCTGATCAGGATCTCCTTTGATTTGGAGAATTCACCCCAAGACTGGCTATACTGAAGTGGATCCCTCACTCTGTCCTGCAGCAGCTCATCTCCTTTTCGTGTAAATAATTGAAAAGCCATTGGGGCAGACAGGTGGACACACAACACACCGTAGCCCTGGACTAGAAGATCCAAGGCCATCAAGCCATGCTGGTGACAGGGCAACCAGTATGGCTCCCTAATAAGGAACAGCGACTATTTTGGGAGGGTCATCCTCTTCCCCTAACCCCAACACCCACTGACTCCGTTGAAACTGTTTTTATTAAAAGTTTTTGTGAAGGGAAAAGCACTATCAAAGCTTATGTTCTGATGAGGCCTAACAAGCAAGTCAGGCTTCCACCTATTGGTAACTTTTTGCATTTCAGCAGGACGTAACAAGAAGCCAGCTCAACTTCCCCTTAACTGCAGTTATCACTGCTTGCTGGTAGTTTAAGTAAATTTCCTGCTCTCTGACCAGGATCCCTCTTTCCAGGGAGAAAACAGTGTTGGGGAGTGAGGGTTCTGCATCCTCCTGAAGGGCAGACAGTCCTGTCCACGTGTGCTCTTAACTCTTTGGCACTACAACTCCGCATCTCTCTGCTGAGGAAGGCAGAAAACACCAAGCACCCTCTCTGGATCTCGTGATTTGAGTTTCAGCCTCTCACAATGGCTGATTAATCCTTTCATACACACACTAACAACTGTGTCTGTTATAGCAACGCTCTAGCCAAGCACAGATCACAGGCATCTCTCTTACTGCCTTCTATTTTAACACTTTCTATAGTTACCAGGACAACTGTGGTAACCAGTTGTGGTCCCCAACCTCCCCCCACCAAGAGTTAGAAGCTCTTCTTATTGGTATGGCAGCAATTTGCCATTACATTAACTGTAGCACATGCATAAGAATCACATGGGTTTGCATCAGTTTCTAAACAGTACTATCTTTAGACGATGAGATGTCACATTTCACACAAACACGTTTGAGACCAGCAATACTTTGCCTTGAGAATGGAATGAGTCAATTAACTCCTAACACACACACACACATTACAAACAAGAACAACAAAAATCATGTCATCCAATTACGGTGTTGCAACATTTAGCGGTGTGGTCATGACCTGTAATTTATTCAGTGGCATCCTGAACGGATAACATCATTGTGAATCATGCCCACAAAGGAGTGCCAAGGGGTCATTCTGCAATTATTTGGTTGTTTGCCGTAGCTCCCACTGTTACTCCATCTTCCCTCCCCTTCCATATGTGCTCCCAACTGCTGTGAGGAATGGCTGTAATTTATTTTCTCCCTAGCCCCCTCTTTTTTCCCCTTTTACGTCTGCTGGCTAGAAGGCAATGGTGTACCACTCAGCCCCATTTTCTTCTCACATTTTGACCCGACAGCCTCAGTTAGTCCCATTTGAAAATCACTGGCAAAATATCTCATGAAAACATGTTTTGCTGTTGTCTGGTCAGCACTAATATCCAGGTATACATATAGCATTTACAAACAACACCAAAGGCTTATGCAATGCAGCGTAAACAATTCTAAAGCCTATTTTTAAAAGCCCCAATAAAACGATAAACAATGCAATCTTACATGCTGTATGCTTTCTAGCTTAATCAAACTTTATTTTTTAATTGCTTTACTATGTGTAATTTAGAATCACAGAATGATGGAATGGTTAGAGTTGGAAGGGACCTCAAAGATCATCCAGTTCCAACCCCCTGCCATGGGCAGGGACACCTCCCACCAGACCAGGTTGCTCAAAGCCCCATCCAGCCTGGCCTTGAACCCCTCCAGGGATGGGGCAGCCACAGCTTCTCTGGGCAACCTCTTCCAGTGTCTCACCACCCTCACAGGAAAGAATTTCTTCCTAATATCTGATCTAAATCTCCCCTCTTTCAGTTTAAAACTGTTACCCCTTATCCTACCGTTCCATTTCCCAATTAAGAGTCCCTCCCCATCTCTCCTGTAGCCCCCTTTAGGGACTGGAAGGCTGTTATAAGGTTCAAAAGTTCCAGGTAATTGCAGATAAGAGTTCAAATTCCACAACATTTTTGCTGCCTTCTAAAATTACTTTACCTGAGCCAAAGCTTCCATCAAGTTCCTCACCACCTTCTCTTGGTCCTCAGTTAATATCCTGTGAAGGGTGGCTCTCCTTTCACTGTCCTTCTTCAGCATGAAAAACCCAGAATCTTTCTCTTCAGGTGAAGGAGGTGCACTGTGATCCTCAAAGTGTTCGTCTGGGATGCTGAAAGAGACACTCAGTAAAAAGAAGCTTCATCAAACCCACCCCAAGGCACACATTCCCAATCTACCATGTAACATAAATGCCAGGTAGCTCTTTACCTCAGAAAAAGAGACCGGATTCCCTTCCCATCTTTCTCTCCGCAGGATTTGGCTCTTGTTTTGAAAGAGAATGGATCAATTTTTAATTCTGTATCAGGTGAGACAGAACCATATTCACTGCTGCTACTTGTATCTTCCACCAGCACAGGGACAGGTAAGGATATACTCCGAAGATATTCTGTTCATATGGGAATATTCAGAAAATGGAATTTAATAGTGCCATCACAGTCCAAAGTGAAAAAGTTATTCTTTCAGAGGAAACAGACTCCCATTTCCCCCACACCAAGACAAAAACAGTAAAAACAAAACTGCCAAAGAACTCCAAAAGCTTATTCTTCTGGAATAGAGTGACCCTTCGGTTACGCTTTTATTCAAAAGCTTCCTGAGATACAGAAATGCTCTTTGCAAGTTCATTTACAGGACTTCACCACCGGAGTGAATGTGGTGGAAAGTGCATCAATATGCACTTTCAGCAGTAACAAAATGTTTCCACAGGGTAAGTCACCCAAGCACTTTCCAAAATCTTAATTTATGTGTGTATATAAATGTATTATTTATATACACAATACATGAAAGTATGTATACACTGTAAGTCATAAGAAGCATCTCTTTATCAGATTATTTTGTGCAAGTCTAATTAGTTCATAGACTTTGATTAATAATAAACAAGCATGTTAAGTCAGAACTTTTGTTTTTAAATCCAGAGCACACATTACTGCTGCAAAATAACTATTCATACCTATTTCACACGCGCACGTTTCAAAATGTACTTTGAGAACCACTCAGCATGAAGGCAACTATGGGTTTGTTCCCTTTCCCCCACCCCCAGTTCATTTCTGGAAAGAGATGAGTTATCCTCTACCCAGGCCTGACAAGGGGGGTCAAATACATTCTGCTTTTTTCAACTACAGAATTTAGCCTGATAAAAATCTCTCTTTCTCCTCTGTTTCTCCACAAATTTTGTCTCTATTGCTCCTACAAAACAGCCATTCAATTTCCTGTTCAGGTTTCCACTAAAAGGCCCTATTTATTACCCATCTGCCTGGACAATTAAGCCATAGTCTGGTAGGATTACAAATTGGAGTTTAAATTTGCACCATGAATTCGAGGTTCCTAACAGAGAAAGGTCACTCATTTTCATAATTGGGCCAACTTCTCTTTGGAGCACTTTAGAGTGACAAATTGTACCAGAATAGGTGATAACCCCAGTATCTACACAGTTATGTTTCGATAGAGAAATACGTTAAAACTCACCGTTTGTGTTGGCTGAAAGAACTGTGGGAGAAACACAAAGAAAAAAGAAAGTTAAGTGTGCTGAAATGAACAGAAAAGAAGCATAGTCTAGAGGATAAATCTCTTCCCTTTTTTATGGACTAGCTGGACTCTCCTGTCTGCAATCCTTCAAAGTGTAATTTTTTGTGATTTAAAGTTAATTTTAATATGGGAAATGATGGTGGAAACCATGTTAAAAGTGATCATCCAATGCCATCTCCTTTACCTCGTATTTTTCTTTCTTTTAGCTATCACGCTATAAATATCTAGAAGATATTTTCATATATATGTATGCACACCCATAGGATGTGTCACATTGTCTCAACACTCCTTTGTTACTTTCCATAATTTAGAACACTAAAGGAAATGAGTACGTGGAACAAAAATAATGCATTTCATGCACATTTAATACAGGACAAAGATTATTTTGCTGATGTAGAAAAAACCCCTGAGGCTCGATAGCATGTTCTAACCTTACACAAAATGTCGAAACACACTCATGGAAACATTCTTTGAATGAAAACACAGGCAAATTTAAAAAAAACCAAACAACAACCACACACAAGTTGCATAAAACTATAAAAAGACTTTTAGAAACCTTATCAGAAATATTTATATAAATCACATACAGAACAGAATTCAGCTACTCCAGTGTTTCTGCAGGAAGCTGCTGGAAGAGAAGGTTACAACTGGGCGTTCTCTGGGATGGAGATCTGCTGTGTTCATCTTAAAAACTAAATCAGCAGCTTCAGGAAACGGCATCAGCAACAGGAGAAAAATTCCACATCGAGTTCAGCAACACCCACCTGAGAGCTTTGATGGGGACTTCCTTTTTTTACTCGAAACCTTCAGGAATTCATCTATAAGTAGCTCGTGAGCAAAAGCTCGTTTATCAGGGTCTGGTTCAAAGCATCGCAATATGAAAGCCTTGGCTTCTGCAGACATGGATTCAGGAATCTCTGGGTGTATTTTAAACATTCCCACCTGAGAAAAATAACAGGAGAAACAATGGCTTCCACTGTTCTTTTCCCAAACACTAAAGAGCATCAAAAAAGTGTTTATGTAATAAAAGCTATATATTGTTCTCAACTTTTTATATTCTCTTTCTGTAACTAGTTTAATAATTCAGAGAAAAAACCCAACTATTACAAACTGTATAAACAATGACACGAAAAAACCCCACAATTGCAAGTAGAGGCTCTTGCAAAGCAGAATGCTTCCCATTTTTAATTATTTTGTTTTAAACACCCAGGCTGCTGAGTAACTGCTGTCGCTCCATTACTCTCTCCAAAAGGACACAGCCCTCCCGCTCAGCTGCATCAGCTCTTCCCATCCTCACCAGCCTTTAGCTGCATCAGCTCTTCCCATCCTCACCACCATTTCCTTTAGCTTCTTTTCCTGCCAACCCTTAATTCTAACCTCTCGAGAGCAGTCGTAAGATTTCCTGTGTTTACAAATACCCGTCTGACCTTAAACATAGCGGCTTGTGGTTCTCCCAGTTCATAAAACGGGGGCTTCCCTGTAGCCATCTCAATGATGGTGCATCCCAGAGACCAGATGTCTGCAGCCTTCCCGTAGCCACGTGGCCCTTTGTCTATGATCTCCGGTGCCATGTACTGAAGGGTACCTGTTTGAAACACTCATTATTTTTACTTAAGTGCACTAATGATCCTTTAGCTATCTATTCGCATACCAGGAACAGAATCACCGGGGTGTGAGATATTGGGAGTTAAAAAAAATACTCGTTATTCAAAATTCAAAGATTTCCATACACATTCTACATAAAACTCAAAATACTACTAAAAATATTACTTGTGCTAAAAACATCTGATATAATCTACTGATCTAACGATATCACTTTTCAAAGCCAATGACAATCATTAAGAGGTTTCAATGAGCATTGGATCAGACGTAATTTTAATTTATTTTATTAAAGATTAAGATGAAAATAAGGAAGATCACTCTGAATTGCATCCAGAGAGGAAAAGGAAGTGAAACCTGAAAATCTGAACCTAAAGCAGTGGGTGAGATGAACACCTTTTCTGAATCAACCCAACACATTCTGCATTCTGTTCCACTTAAAGCAGAAATGGAAGAGCAGAGGCTGGAATTAAAATAACAGCTCCTTCTCGTTTTGTGTAATTATTTAATGCGGTGCCACTGTGTGATTTAACATCCAAATCAAATTATCAAGCAGAATGAGGATCATGTTAACGACAGGCTCTGTCAATAAGTGATTCTGCAGATGAAGCCAGGGTGCCCAAGCCAGTCATGAAAGAGAAATAGAAGATAGCCTTCGATCAGTGTTCTCACAATCAGCAAGATGAAAAACCCACGTGCACGGGAGAGACAGACTCAAATACAACACAGGAAAGACACAGCTGTAGAGGACTTTCATGACGCAAGTGGAACTTCTCAAACAGCATTCTCCTTGGACACTGCACACAAGTACAGCGTATGCAAAACCAGTTATTCCTGCAGCAACCTTTTACATTGATCTGAAGTCAACAAAAGTCCAGCAGATGTGGATTCTGACCCTACAACGCGCCGTTGTCGCAAGAAAAAAGAGATTGAGTCTCCTCTGGAAACCTACCAGTGAAAGTCTCAGTACAGGGGTTGATTCCTGCAAGTCTCTTTGAAGTTCCAAAGTCCGAAATCTTTAACACTCCACTGTACGTGTTGATAAGCACATTATCACCCTGAGGAACAGAACATTCGGAGCAATTATTTTTTTCTGCTGACTCTTCATCTGAGCCTTCTCACATGGCCTGTTTCTCCAACTCACTCTCTAGTAACTAACAATTACCTCCTAAGGCTCTCAGGGAAGAAGAAAGAGGAATCAATATGTTCTTGCCTTATGTAATCCCATTATCAGAAACTTCATCTCAAAGTGAACTTCCCCTACTACAGAAATTCAGTTAAAGATTACTAAGAGATGGAAAAGGCATGCTTTTTGCCTTTTTTTTTAAGAAGGGAAATTTTTCACCTGCAATCTCCTCAGAAAAGAACCTGCTAATATCCCATCCACCATCATTTTAACTTCTAATAAGATTTTACGAAAGTTCGATCCCGTCATCGAAAACAGGAATAAAAATATTCCCTGTATCAAAAAAATATTCACTTTATCCACCTTAAGTGGCTATATATCAATTCTTCTCAAAGAAAAAAAAAATTGTTGGTGCAAATTCAAATTAACAATGGTTCACTGACCTGAGGGCCCCACTCGAGGTTCCATCTGGATCACTGTGTCCAGTTCTGGGCTCCCCAGTTCAAGAAGGACAGGGAACTACTGCACAGGGTACAGCAGAGGGCTACAAAGATGATGAGGG